>RSEF01000001.1:9671701-9694842 GCA_003993805.1 Himantopus leucocephalus | reverse complement strand
GCCTTCTAGCTTTGAATACATTTCAAGTGCCTCTGTCCCACCTCTTCTTCCTCAGATACTCCAAAAAAGCCAGCCATTGCTCTGTTGTTGAATTAATATTCTTGCTAGGAGACAGTCCTAGGAAATAGCTCCTTGGCAGCCATGCATTGGAAAGAATCTGTCTGCTGCCCTTTCATTTATTTGTTTACTTAGCATAGGTGTCCCCTGAAATAGTATTATGGTTCTTCTTACATATGATAAGTTGAATTAATATTTGTAGAATCATACAATCANTTGAATTAATATTTGTAGAATCATACAATCATAGAATGGTTTGGGTTGGAAGAGCCCTTAAAGATCACCTAGTTTGACCCCCCTGCCATGGGCAGGGACACCTTCCACTAGACTAGGTTACTCCTCGTCCTCTCACCACACTCCCTGATAAAGATTCCCTCAACAATCTTTCCTATAGGCCCCCTTTAAGAACTGGAAGGCTACAATTAGGTCTTCCCTAGCCTTCTCTTCTCCAGGCTGAACAAGCCCCACGCTCTCAGGCCAAGTATGAGGAACGTTTCTTTCCATATTCCTTTTTTTAGATGAAAGTATTGATCAAAGGCTAGAGAGTAGGGACAGAAAAGTTGCACTGCTGAACAAGATCCATCAATGGGGGTTGTGTTTCACAAAAATGTGAGCCCCATGCCCCAGCTATGGTTTATAATGGTGTAACTGGTGAGACAAGTCTGTATTAATGTTTGAAGCAGGAGAAAGCTGGACCCTGATCTTACCACCTCTGCGTATTCCTGAGAAGTCAGTTGCTGAGAGCAGGAATTGGTGCTTCCTGATTGCAGTGCAGCCTACACCAGGGACAACATCCTGGAGACAGAGAAGTGACCTCATATCACCCTTCATCCAGAACAAGAGGCAGCCCGGCACCGACTTTGCAATCCGAGTGCTTGTTTGCTCCATATAAATGTTCCAGCAATGTTGCTCATAAGCTGCTGTGTGTTTCCCACTCTTGGCATGGCTCCTTCCTTACCCGCCATTAGGCTGTGCAGAAAGCCCAATGTTAAAATTGGATAGTGCCAAAATTTTTACATCATTACTGTCTTGTAGGTGAAATCGGGATGATTTTTAATAGAATCATGGTTTGGTTGATGTTAATTGCTGGTTTAGAAGATATAAACTTGTGAAGAAAGGCAAACATGAAGTTTTCCAACAGTCAGTTTTTGAATGGTTCTCATTGGAAATGCTACTGCTCCGTAACCAACAAAATAGTTCATTTAGCTTCTGTCTTTTTGGGAATCCCTTACGTGATTTTAATTACTAAAACACACTAAACGGAATCCTGATCTTTCCTAAAGCTATTAGCAGCATTCCCCTGGACACCATCAGGGCCAAGATTTCACCCGCTCCCTCACATTCTTTCTTTGGCCTCCAAGATATGTAGCTGAGAAATTGCGTAACGGAATTGCTCATCTCAGCTCACAGGGCATGGCTGTTGACTCCACTTTTACACAGCTGGTGCGGAACACAAGGACATTTCAGGAAATTTCATCTGCCAAGAGGTGCTTTCCACCACACTATCGATCACCTTAACAACTGCTGGGGAGTGAGTACATAATGTGCTTGACATTAGCACCTGTTTTTATAACACTCCAGTTAAATACCAGAGGCCAAGACTACTGGGTCTTATTCAAAATACTGCTCACCCTTAAACCAGATCGTTTCCCAGAAAATGCTGGAGAAGAAAATGATTTTCCAAAAGAGATTCAACCTCTTTAATCTACTGGGGTGATTGCTTGTGAAAAATCACTGATTGCACCTCTAAGTTGAAATTAGACATGTTTAAATGTCACTGATTGGAATACCTGACACTGTAAACCTAACTGAAGGAGAGATTGACAAAATATCCTAATCAGGAAAGGAGAGCATTAAATTAACTTAATATTCTAATGTACTTAATGAATTATACAAAGGGTGATTAATTCAGTTCTAAACCAAATCAGTAGTGACAGAGAGTGGATTTTTTAGTTCTTACCCAAGTGCCTACTTAAAGGTTTGTGTGGCAATGACTTTGGTAAAATCCCTGCCCAGTTCTTCATATTAAGATATCCAAAAAGACGAACAAATAGACGAAAAAAAAAAAAAATTAAAACAAGGAAAACATCTACCCCATTTGCACCAAACAGTGAAAGTAGCATTATAATGTCAAAGAAGTCAAGCAAGGATGGATGTCTAATGGCACCTGGATCTATGAGCAGAAAGAGGAGTTATAATCATGTGGTTCTATTCTTGATGTGGCACAAGCTACATCATTTTACCTAGTAATTCCCCTGCAAGGCTCACCATGTCCAACCCAAACACATATTTTGTTCATCTTACCTTATATTTAAAGTTCTGGTAGCTTTACCACAATCTTGGGAAAATTATTCCAGTGACAAATAATCTTAGTGTTTGTACTCTATCCTAGTTCCTGTTCTTTGTATTATGGTGATCAAATATTTGCCTTATAAATAAAATACTTTTTTTTTAATTTAAAGATCTGATTGCATTGATAATTATGGATCATAATAACACATAGGTTTTCTGATTATTAAATTAGATAGGCCTTGCATTCCTAATGTTGTTTCAGTATTAAACTTTACTGAAGGAATCTTTGTCATTCCATAACTGTCCTGTAAACAAAACTTAGACACGTATATGTCAATGAGATTATCTGCTACCTTTTTCCTGCTATTAAATAACAGAAATACAGCAAAGTCAGCTTACTGCCTAGATTTTCATATTTTTTTAAAAAAATAAATTTTAAATTATCTTTTGTATATCTAACATTTATGCATGATAGGCAGAAAAAAAGAAGACAGAAATCTAATTTATACCTTATTAAAAGATGTGACATGAGTAATAGGACACTCACCCTAGGACTTGTATGAATAGCTGAAATGTTACATGCCCCTATTGACAAATGTCTCAATTCACAGCCATGAAGGTACGTGGACACCATAGACTTTTACTGAAGGCTACATCACCTGTTATGTGTGATTGTTTAGATTTTCCTTTTTTATTTTTTAAGTGAAATGTGATACTAACAAGCTACCATACCTGTACAGGTGAAAAGAAAACCATAGTTTTGGTATGCATCCCTCACAGATGAAAAAAGCTGACCCTCTTTGTCTGATAAGGTTCACCCTAGTCTTGTGATTAAAATATCACAGAGTCAAACACAATTAAATTGTCAAGGAGTTCAGCAACAAGGGCAAGATTTGTTGCCTCTTCATTACTTCACATAATTCTAAAGATGTCTATTGGCTTAAAAACAGGTGTTTGTGGTTATCAATCACCTTGGAAAATAAACCCCCAGGCCAAGTTTCACTGGTTTGTTGATGGGGTGAACACATCTGCCTGCAGCCACTGGTGAGCAAGCCCATGTAATTCAGGAAGAAACAGTTACTATTGCCTATGTTGGAGCATTAAGATTATAAGTGTTTGCACTGTTGGAAGGGTTTATGGGCAGAGGAGAAAGATTCAGCAAATGTTTTCCCAGTGAAAACAGTTTATAAGGAAGCAAATGACATTGTCTATATTTCTGGGTGTTTTCTGAGGTATATAGCTCTTTATTTTTGTCTCTAAAAGATGTAGTACACCTCAGAAACTTTAGCAGTACTTTAGATGTGGAACAGTATTAAAGAAAATATTTACCAAGCCAGTATCTTAGGCAGGGAAACTCAGTTTCTGATTTCTGTTTCTGGAGCTGGACTACCTAAAAGTCAGGGAGTGGGGACCAAAGTTCACATTTCCACTTTACCCAATGACTGTCCTAATCACTGGGTTTAGAAAAGGATATTCCCTCTTGTTCACTGGATCATGGATCTTTTTTGAAGAAGTGGAAGAAAGTAAACCTTTTCACTTGAAATAGCTCACATATAGTTCTCCCCTGGGGAAGTGAGAGGCGTGGATTTGAAATGAATCTTTTTTTGAGAAGATGAGCTTTGAACCTAGGTTTTCTGATTCCTCTCTGAGTTCTCTGGGCAGGGAGATAACGTACAGAAAAGATTATATAGTGCTTTTAGAAATCGACATCTTGGGTGTCCAGCCTCAGGATACAAATCCAAATTCTGAACTCTACCTGAATATTATCATGAACTTTGTCCTGAACATAGTCTCTGAGCCTCCTAAGAAGGCATAGAGACCAAGTGCTCTTTTTCTAAATATCCCTTACCTTCTGGTTGGTGATCTCAGGTGCCTTCTGCACTCAGCCTTGAGGAGCACTGCACGTAGCACTCAAACATCTAACCAAAGGTCTGACCACAGACTGCACTGTGGGCAAACACTTAAAAGTTAAGCATTGTACCAGTAAATGGTGTGATCCGAACTTAAGCATTGTACCAGTACATGTAGTTCCTAAGTTCCCTAAGTTCTTTTGCAGATTCAGATTTTAACTCAATTTAATTTCTGAAAACTGGTCGTCTATAGCTCTTCCCATTATCAGTGGAGACAAATAGGCAACTGCAGGGGCGGAGTGACCTCATCTCAAGAGAGCTGTGCTATGCCAGAGGCAATTCCTTCAGGAGATTCTTCCTTCTAGACTAGACTTTTCCCTGATGTTGTAGGGTTTTGGTTGTTTTTTGGTTGGTTTCTTTTTCCCTTTCTTTTTTTCTTTCTTTAAGTTTTGCCCTAGAAGGAAAAATCTATTTCTGTTGACTAGAGAAACATAAGTGATCAATTTAGACTAAATGCCTAAATTTCAATGGGTGGAACTGGTTAAATGAATCCTAGCCCTCATGACTTACTTTGCCATCTGTAAAATTACAGCTGTTCTCTGTCTCACCAGGAGGCTATAAGGCTAAATGCATTGAAGATTGAGAAATGCTCAAAAATGAAGGTGGTGTACAATCTATGAACACAGAAGCCAGCAGGAATTTTGCTACTGACTTCAGTTGTGCCAGGATTTTACTTGAATGATTTAACTTATATTTGTAGGAAGCTTTTATTTTTTTTTTATGTCCTAGTAATCGTATAACAGGTAAAAAAAGTATTTGGTGACTTTCAGAAAATCAGGCTTTCTTATTATGAACTGCTTACAAAAGACAATAACAGAACTCTGAATAGCAAGGAAGGTTTAAATAATGCCTTGACCATATCACCTGTATTGTGTTTTATAACATCTCTAAGTATGATCACTTTTGCAGATGTTGGTTGCTACGGTTCTTGCATGGGGACTCCAGTCATTTAGAGATGCATCGATGCATATAGCATATTGTTTCACTGAACGTCAGCTACTGAACCGCTAGATACACACAACTACAGAAAAAATGTTTGGCCGTTATAGAGGAGTGTGATAAATTCACAGAAAAATTTTGGTCTTGGTAATCTCAAACCACTAACAGCCTTAAAATCATTTTTATATTTTCTTAAGCAGTAAAGATGCAGAGAAGACATGATTATGTTCTGCCTAATATCATCAGATGCTGGAGCAAATTCCAGTTCCTACATCTAACTGTGTGCCCAGTTGCATCCCAGCTCCATACCAGTCAGATTACACCAATTTTTCTCCCCTACTTTGTGTCTAGATGGGGGAATGAGCCAGTAAAACCCTCAGTGCAGTCTAAGGAGTTGGTTGGCCAACAGAGTATAGACAGGGACTTTTGTGTCAGAAGTTGTTTTCATTTTTAATAAAAGTCAAACCTTTGCAGACAGGTCACCTTGGCTACTGTTACCCTGATGACTGCTAATCACTGCTGAAGGAAGCTTTCTGTGACGCTATTTCTACAGAGTTTCAGGAGAACTTGGAAAGATTAGATTAGATTAGAACTTGGAAAGATTAGATTTAGGTATGCATTCAAGTGTGTAAAACCAGACTCTGCCAAGCATTAGAAATATCCTAACCAGTCAGTTCGTTCTATAGTGTTAATTTACTGCACTTTTAGGATGATATCTTAGCAAGAATATGTGTAAGAAACTCAACATTTTGCAAGGTGTTTAGACGCAGCCTAATTATTAATTAAGTATTTTAGCTAAGGACAGAGTTTAAATTGTCTGGTGGAATCATACAGTAGTACCTCACAAAATGATCAAAGAAACAAAATGTTCCTTCTGCTTCAAAACATTTCCCAAAAGACCTTGTTACATAATAACGCTTGGCTTGCATGAAGAGAAAAGGAAAAGAAATGTTTATGTTTTTCCAAATATACAGAAATTACATTTCTCCCTACAAAACTCAGCAGAACTTGCAGAATTTAAAAGGCAAACTGTTCTCCTTCTGGAGTTCCAGAAAAAAATAATTCCCAACAATGATCTATAGTTTGCCAGTTCTGACCTCCAGGCTTTTGGATGTCATGTGTTTTCAAGTCCTCACAATCCGCAAGAGAAGGCCTGGCAAAGAGAGAAGTGTGGGTTGCTAAGGGAGTTGTACAGCAAAAAAAGACCACATGCTAGCTCTGCGAGTGAGAGGGTGACCCCTAAATCACACACTGGAGTAAGCCCAAATTTCAGCTACTTATGGGTCAGCAGAACAGAATAACACTGGCAGCTTTAGAGAGAAATCTCTGAGGCCTGAGCGGATGTGGAGTGGAAATAGGACTAATTTAAGGACTGGAAAGCTTTTATCTTTAACCTCTTGTTTACTGTTGCAGTAAGTCCAAATCTTATGCAAGCTGAAAGAAGACCTTGATGTAAAAAATATGTAGTTATTGGAGGATGATGTTTGGTAACACCATGACAGAAATCCCTACACATGACTCAGCAAAGTATTAAACCCAGCTGACCTGTTCAAGCTGAGCCCATTTGCCTGGAGTACCTAGAAGCAGTAAATTAAAGTAAATCTTTCTGTAATTGCCTGTGCCTGTCATAAGAAAATCTCTATTCCCTCCCCCGTCTTGTTACAGAACTTTCCCATTTTCAGACACATTGGATGCATGCAATTCAGCATCAGAAAATATTCTCAGAGTTGTATGTGAGCCTTAGATACATCTTCATACTGTTTTGTTTCAGTACATGCAGGAATATATTCTGAAATGTCTATGGCTTGTGATGTCTTGTAAACTGAAACATTTTTTTTAATGTGGTGAGGTTAACCTACTTGAATTTTTATGCAAACATCTGTCAGTGACATGAGAAAAACAAGAGTCTTGATTATCTGGTAGCCATCCATTATGTATACATGTTGGTAATAATAAAAAATGATCTGTATGTTTGGCCCAGGAATAAAAGCACATATGGAGTCTGTAGGCTCAAACTTCAGTGTTATGTTTTCTGAAAAGAAAAAACAATTCAAAGATTAATGAAGAATCTCTAACCATTTTTCCCCTTCTGACACTGCTGTGGGAGAACATAATTTCTATTAAGGGAAAAAAACAAACAGAAATATTGGATTTGAAAAACTATTTTACATGGTATTTTAATCGTTTCATTGTCGTAGTTCCAGAACCTAATTTATAATATAGTCACTATTTTCTTCCTGTAACCCTATAATGATTTCAGATTTTAAACCAGGTTCAAATAGCAGCCTTTATTCTTTCCCACTAATCAAAAACATGGAGTCACAATAGGTAGATCAGAGTAAAAGAACTGTAAAATAGCTCAACAAAGAAGAATAGGATCCTTTCTTTACTTAGTGGAAAACTGATTTAAAAATCAGTCTGGTTCACATCAAAATGTCTTCCACAAAACTGATTCATTCTACTTTCCAAATTGNTTTTTTTTTTTTTTTTTTTTTTTTTTTACAATGTCTAACCTAGTCACATAGAGTGTTTTACAATAGTGATCAAAAATGATGCCCAGAAAAAGCTGTGGGAATTGAGGCCCATGAAATCTTGTTTCAACTGCTTTTATATTTGCTGTCGGAGATGGATATCATGCTCAAAAGAAGGGCGTTACTTTGGCTCCTAGTGTATTGCTGATCCCTCCCTTGTGTGCTTGTCTCAGGAGAAGCAGGAATAATTGTGTAGCTCAGTCCTCAAACAGTGATCAGTAAAACTATTTATTGGTCATCACTCTATACTCAGAAACAGTACAGTGTAGGAGCCTGTAAAACCAGGAAAGAGTTTCCCAAACTGGGAAAAGAAGGGCAGTTATCTGCCCCAACCCCCTTATTATTCTGATTTTAATAATTAAATAGGTTGTTGAAGCTTTCAAACACTTTCCCCTAGCACTTTTCTTGGACTCTAGAGTAGGGAAGTAAAGGCAATAATTCAACAGTTTCAAGGAAAGAAGACGACATTTAGCTGGGAACAGATGGATCTGCTATAGAAAGCTCAGGTGTTCATTAGCAACTAGCAACCAGCGCCTGAAATTAGGGAGGAGAACAAATATCTAAAAGCAAGAGATGCAAGAGCTCTTTGCATTATTTAGGGCTCGTGACGCATGCTGAGTACTTTTTTCTTCAAAAAGTAGGCCACTGAAATCATAAGGGCTATTAGTGCAGCGTAGTACTATTTCTTATGAGGAAAAGCCTGACTCATACGGTTGAATTTTTGATGGCTTACAATAAAAAGAAATGATCCAAGTCCTCTGATCATTCTGTTTCAAAGCCCAATATAACATAAAGAGCGTTAGTAAAGTTTTTTATGTTCAATTAAATATTTTAGCGTGTTTATTTTTGCTTATAGTGTAATGTTCCTCTTCTACAGTGGCTGCATGTAACTTATGCTTAGTTTCCTTTTTTGAACTGACATTGGACATCTTTTGCAATTCTCAGCAAAAAGCTGTAAAACTGTTTTAAAAGTAATTTTCTAAAAGTGTACTATAGAAATATAGTGTAAATAGCTGTGTTTTCCCAACTTCAGAATCTATCACACATATTCTGCTGCCAGAAACTCCGAAGCTGTAGAAACACAACAGTTAAGCAGCCTACGAGGATATGGGTTTTTCTAGCAAACTCACTGAGAACTATGTCTTCTAACTTGGGAATGTTTACATTTTAAAAAAGCACTGATTTAATTAATCTGTGGTCACTGTCAACAAAACTTAGAGCAATAGTCACTGTGTGAACCAGCACAAAGGAAGCAGTCAGATAACCCTGAAACAAGCTGCCGAGCCCCGATGGGTGGTCTTGCAGGTTGTCACTTGGTTTACCCTTTCTGTTTACATCACTTAGTTATTTTTTTCCATTAGAGAAGGCCTTCAGATGCAGGGCTGATTGGTGTGTTTTCTTAGTTTCGTGCCCATTCATCATGTTCTAAATATTGATTCTGCCGCTAGAGTCCTGTGTCACTGAAATGCTGGTTACTCGAATCAATAGAGGATATTCTTGTTACTAGGCTGATAGGATCTGGATGTCTGTGACAAGCCTTTTATTTTCACTCCTAAGGCCATCACTACGTGAGATCAATTTTCTTGTGAAGGACCTAATTTTTACGATACCTGCACGCTCAGAATGAACACACTATGTTCAGAGTTGAATGAGAAACCCCTTTTTTGTCCCTCAATCTGAAATCTGTTTCATCCTACTGCAGATCTCACGGAGGCTTTGGGGAAAAAAAAGGGACTACAGCTCACACCCTAGGACAGACGGTAACCTAGGACAAGAAAATCAGAAACTTGGAACTTTCCACATGTCTGCTTCACGTACTGTTTTGTAAAAGTAAGATTAATCAAGTAGTTTGCAGTTACATTGTCTACATGCCTCCATTCTACAGTGCCTATTGTGGAGTAAGTGAAGATCTTTCTTTCCTTCCCACATACACACAAACACACACACACATTCACTCATCTAATATTACATTTAGAAGAGATTGCTTCCAGCTTGGACTCCCAAATGTTTCCACTGGGAGACAGTAAATACTCCATTTGTGTAGCATGAGAATTGGATGTGTGTGAAATCACTGTTTAATGAGACAAAACACAAGCTGAAGGTCTGATTGGGTCTTGGACATACTTACAAATTAAACACTGAACCATATGTCTAAGAAAAGAAGCAAAACTTCACTGTACTGGAAGAGAAACCAAGCAAGGAAAATATGACAAATCTGTGTTTCAACTTTGTGATGTTTTTAAGTGGATGTTTACTGGTAAACCATATTTCACTGAAGATTAAGAGACCAGAGCAGACACATATACATACATATATGAATTGACTTATGACATATATGTATGTACGTGTATATAAACATATATAACCCACGAATTGCATTACACAGAGAAATGGTCATTTTTGAGGGGGGTGAAATTGCAAAGATATAGTTTTACCTGTAAAAGAAATATTCATACCAAGAAGCTGAGAGATTTGGTTATGTTAAACTGCAGCATCAATAACAACAAAAACCTACTCTGTAGCTACTTTAAAGCTGAGCTGTTACCATTTTCAATGAAAACATTTAGCTATTGATTGAGACACTGACTCGTGAGTACCAGCGAAAGAAGGGGGCCAGGTAGGATTGCTTGACTTGCCTACTGAAAAGGTGCCACTTAAGAAAGTGAGAGAGAAGGGAGGGAGCAGAAAAATTCAAACTGGTTTTTACAGTTAAAATTTATTTTTGTGTGTGAAAAGCCATTTTTTTAATAAAAGAATAATTTACAGACTTTTCAGCCAGTGTTCAACAGCTTTTTGTCTCAAATCTAGTGGCAAAATTTGTCATTAAATGAAAAATCATTTCATTTTAGAACAGTTTCCTGTTGCAAATACCATATATGTTTGATAAAAATTGATCCATCTGGGTATGCATAACTATATTGAAAAGCAACTTGATATTTTCAAAATTTTTTTTAAATCAGTTTTCTGAAAGGAAAAAATGATAGATCTATATGAGGGCATGTGATACTAAGTAGGGGCCTACAACCAAGGTTTAGAAAGAGGCAGAAACAAAGGACATAGACAAGCTTTTTGTACTAGTTCACATGTTGGACTGAAGCCCTAGTTTGGGTGTTTTGTCTGAACCAGTTCACTTGTCACTAACTCATTTCCGCATAGTGAACAAATGAATACATTCGCTTTTGAGTACTGGTATGGTCAATATGTGATCATTCTTGTTGATAAATGAACTCTTAAAATTTAAGTGAAAAAGTCATAAGTAAGAGCTGAGTGCTTGAGAATTCAAATAAATAATTTGTCAGGAAACTGTAACCATCTGTCAGTTCCTTGCACTGTTAGGCTTGTTCTTCTTTTTTTCCCAGGCCACTAGAGAAGATGGCCAAACTGCCAAAATCAAATAAAGAACATACCTTTTGGGCTTTTGATCAAAACAAGCAAGAAAATGATCAGTCACATAAAGGAAAAAAAATCAAGATCATAAAGAGTTTACTTAGATCGTCAAAATGAATCACAGATTTACACTATAAAATAGAGACCAAAAGTACATTCCTGAGTTATTCTATGTCAACAGCCATTTTAGATGGCAAGAAACCTACTCTCCAGCTTTATTCTACAATAAGCTTTGAAAGAACTAAGGCCAACATGGAAATGACAGGTGTTTGATATGAAACAGCTATTTGAAGATACTGGCATCTCATTAAGAATGACCTGACTTTCCAAGGCATAGATTTGCATGAGAAACCACTCAGTCCCTGGCTCGTTTAGAATGTAGGTGCCATATCCTGCTTGGAAACTACACCAACTCCTGACAGGTTGAGGCTGTTTCTCTCACAGAAATTGTAAAGACAGTCCATGATGTAAACAGTCAGCGTAGATCAGCTCAGCTGTAACAGCGCTAACTCAAACACTAGGAGCAGCATTATCACCAAGAATCAGGATACAGTAGCCTGCATAGGCTTGTTGCAGCAAGCAGACTTCTGCTACCCATGGTAGGAACGGCCTCATCTACTGTGGGCGCCTACATTTCCTCCTCAGACACTCCTCTTGGGGTCATGGTGATGTCAGAGGAGAGAAATACGCACTTTTAGGGAATAATTCATGTGACTTACTTTAGACATCTATTTTAAGAAGAAATCAGGGATGTCTGTGCTTATGGAATGCACTAGGTATCCAGAGAAAAGTTCTCTTAAACCTTACACTCTATATGCTGCCTGGAGATTCTCTGAACAGGGAATCAGCCTTCTTGCCTGTAGGCCATTAACGCACCTAAGGAAAAGGCTGCTAATTGCAATGAGTCCCCATTGCAATTAGAAGTTTCTTGACTTAAGGTTGTAGTTGGTTTATTATTTTTCTGCTTCCATTGCTTTTGTTTGTTTGTTTGTTTGTTTCCAGTCAGATCCACAAAATACCCTTGTGCTGGATATTTGCTGGCCAGTTAAAAAAATTCAGAGTTGCCAGACAGGACTAATAATTACAGACTTTGTGTGGTCTCCTCTGCTTGACATATATTCAGGCTCCCTAAAGACATGAAGCTGCTATTTGTAATGCTACAGACCTCTAATACAGTAAAATCTTTAGCATCCTTACTATAAGCATGAAATGTTCTTAGGTTTTCATCATTTGGAAATGTTTTTAGCAATAAAATAAAGACTTCTAAAGTCTTTTTTCAAGGTATAGAAAATTGTGTTGTCTGGTTTTTGAGTCTTTGATGTTTGCTTCTGATTAGTAAGGAGAGAAAATTACCTCTTCCTCCTCTTCCTCCATTTCCTTCTGAGTGAAAAGGGAAATTCTTGCATACCTCTCAGTTTTCGAAGCAGCTATCTTCCGCAACTAACAATTATCATGAGAAATGGAGTAAAATCATGAGAACTGGCAAGACTGTTTCCCCCCAATATGACAAGATTGTATAAAGAAACCACACAAAACTTTAATTTTCTGAAATCTCCGCTTGGCTGTGAACAAATTAAGTATGCTAATGTAAATTATGTACAGAACTTCCTTGTGATCCATCTGTTAGAATATCTTCAGCACATTTTAATGTTCATTAGGAAGCCATAAATAGAAAGAATAGTGCAGAGCCAGCTATTTAGCTTAGAACAATTTTAGTAAAATATTTATTCTAATTGTCTCCTCTAGCTTGTTGAAGCGATATAGGTGCTTGAAGATACAGAAATAATGTATTGCAGAGCCACTGCCAGTTAAACCATTAAGATTTTCAAAAGCATGCTCTAGGATAATGTATGGCTCAAGGAAATGTCTAACTACATGCAAAATGGAGAATTTTTTTTTTTTTTAAGTTGGCATCTCAGCTGCCCACAATTTTATTTTAAAGTATTTCAATGTGAAGGCAAGAAGCTTGCTTTCTTCTCTCTGAACATAACATCTGAGAAAATCACACCAGATTTATTTAATTTACATTCCAGATCTGAGATCATTGTATATGGGCACCTCTCTGATCCTATAAATAATGACTTCACTTTTAAATGTGCCATTTCCAAACATTGACACAACCATTATTTTTCATGATCTGCTATTGTGATGAAATATCGCCCAGCCCTGGCCTCAGTCATAGGATAAGAAAATATTTTAAATTTCGAGGCCTGCTAAAAAAATAAATATAGGAAAAGACAGAAATAGTTTGTGGAAAGATATGTGGAATTAGTCCTAGTTATTATACTAGGCAATACGTAAACAGCTTGAAACCCAACAAAATATGAAATACGAAACATTATATAATATAGTATCTATCAGGTACTTACCTTATATAGCAGACTATGTAACACCATTAAAAGCATGTTGATTTTCCTGTAGAGAGTATATTTCAGAAGTATTCATGGATTTTAAGAAAATATATATATACACACCTAGCAAATAGATGTACTGGACTGAGGTACAAATTCTTCACTCTGCCTCAAGCTTCCTGTGCAATATTGGAAAAATTAGGAAAGTAACGTTACCATTCTTGCTGCATTTCTCTTAACAGCCCTCACTTGCCCGTGATGGTGGCTGCATGAACGCTCCAGCATCACACCCCGCAGCCAGGTGAGGGAGCGCTGGCTGTCTCCTGAGGTCCAGCCAAGAGCTCCTGTCCTGGTAGTTTCACGGGGTAGAAAGTGAATACAGTGTCATGGCCATACTTAATGGCTGTGGTGGTACAGTCTCTAGATTCAATTTTTTAATATTTAAATAGATTTCCTCTCCTTTTTTTTTTCCCTATTTATATTTTGTTTTGGCTTTGCTAGAAAGACACAGAGTAGATGTCTGCATTGTTTTGCAAAGTGCCTTTTGGTACCTTGCTTTCTTAAAAATTGCTGCTAAAATTTTCCATATTACTAAAAATTGGTGTAAAATCAGTTCAGGGACAAGTTGAATATAGCAGATTTTCTTCATATTATGACTACTGAAAAATAGTATAAAAGACCTCTGCTGAACCACTGGAAAAAAACTCTGGAAACCATGGCTATATAAATGCGTATGTGCTAGTAAATGCTAAGTTATGCATCCTTTTTATTATTGTTTTGTATTACTGTCTAAAGAGTGTATGTTTGTTATTTTGAGCATAGCCAGATTCCAGTGCATTCACATGGAGAAACATCATAATTTCTGTTTCCTGTAAGTTCTCCAGTAATTTCTGCCTGACAATCAGAGATGAGCAAACTAAATGGCAAAAACTTGAACTGGTTTAATCATTTTCCCTCAGGTAGTACCTGAGGTGTTCCATGGCCAACATTTCTCCACCTTCAAATCTCCCCTGAAGATTTTCTCTTTCCTGGAGAAATCATTAACATTCTCTATACTGTACAACATCTCTACAAACTTTGTGCAGCAATATGGACTACCATATCAGCAGTGTCCCCAGCAATTCACAATTAGCTCAGCTCTGTATCAGACAGAAACTCCATCCTCCTCAGAGTCAGACTGAAACAATAAAGTGCTTTTTAAAAGAAGCAGGGAAAGGAAGGAAGGGAGGAAGGGAGGAAGGGAGGAAGGGAGGGAGGGAGGAAGGGAGGGAGGAAGGAAGGGAGGGAGGAAGGAGAGAAGGGAGGAAGGAGAGAAGGGAGGAAGGAAGGAAGGAGAGAAGGGAGGAAGGAGAGAAGGGAGGAAGGAAGGAAGGAGAGAAGGGAGGAAGGAGAGAAGGGAGGAAGGAAGGAGAGAAGGGAGGAAGGGAGGAAGGGAGAAAGGATGGACGGACTAGTCAAGGGAGAAGAGAGCACATGGGAGAAATTGTTTTCTCTGAACTTCCCAGTCCTCTCTGGAGAGCTGCTTCATGATGAAGTCGGTAATAAAATGGGAATTCTTCCCGGCAGTGCTACTGAATGCCTGAAAAAGGCAATTTCCATCTGCACGGGCCAGAATACTGTCTCTTCTACCAGAACACCCACCTGCCTCTGCTGGTGCAGAAATTCTTCCCTCTTAGACTTGACTAATGCTATTCTCTGTTCCTAGGAATGAAGGAATAAATTTTCACAAACCAGGAAAGCAACTATTTGTTTGAAGCACAATAGTAGACCCTGCTTAGCAACGTGCTATCCTGAACACACCACCATGATTTTCTTCCCTGACCACACTGATCACAGGGAGGCATTTAGGGCCTCCCTCATGAGGTTTTGGTGTAGACATGTAAATCAATAATTTATTTTTTTTCTAACTATTATAGTTTGCACAGCAATAAATTGGTTATAAGGTACCTAAGACTATCTTTAGTCCTTTTACAATGTAGAGACTATAATATCTTGGGGAAAAGGGGAAAGAGGAGACTGGGGAAGTGTCCAGAAGGACACAGGAAAACTACCTGAAGATGGAGGGGACATGTTGTAGCAAGAGGTGCTGCTTTACCTCAGAACATTCTGCCCGGCTGCAGGACATTCCTTTAGGGCTTGTGTCCTCCAGCCCCCTGGAATAATTTCTAATCCGTGTGTACCCCTCAGTTCAAGATATTTCAGTGAAATGCTATTAAGAAGGCAAGGGCTAGGAAGTGGAGCTGGCCAGCGGGAGCTGGTGGACATCTCACTGCTGAGTGGATCTGGATCCTGAGCATGAGCAGTCTGGGAGAGAAGATGTGTGTGTACAGTGCATCCCCTGAGAGAGCACGGCTGCAGGCCTCATCACTTTTGGAACAAAACAGTGAAATTCCGCTATTTAATTTATGGCATGTCTATTCTACAGGCCACACTGGAGAGTAGGATTAGCCCAAGGTAGCTGTAAAGGAGCCAATTCACGCACAAGACAGCATGACCACAGCAGGATGCAACTCAGAGGTATGAGCTTTGCTTCTCAGAGGTGCCTAACAGCCTGAAATGCACTCCAGCCTTGCTTGTTTAAAGGATCGTTCAGGTATCTCTAAATTATTCTTTAGAAAGAGCATCCTTTTCTTCTTTTTTTTTTTTCCCTGAGCTTTTACTGAAGCTCACAGACTGAAAAAAACAAAGCCAAATAAATGAATCAAACTGTGTTCTCTAGACGGGGAAGACAGGAAATAAAAGAGAGAGATTTATTGGTTTTAATTTTTAAATCTTGGGAGGTGCTCAAAACCTATGCTGATGGGACTATATAAGTAGCTAGATAGAGACAGTAAATATCAGGACAAGCAATGATAAATCTCGCTCTTGTTTTTATTGGGACAAATCCTGAGTTTATACAGCTGAATTGCGTGCCAAAAAATTTCAAAGTTGAGTGTCTAGAAATAAGTACCTATATCCATGTGGGAATCAGTAAGAACTGTGAATTCTCAGTACCTCTGAAAATTGCTTTCACATAGATACAATTTATAGGACTACCTTCAGACACCAAGCTTTGAAAAATTTGGCCAAGATTCCTACCTATTTATTGCTTCCTGGGCCAAAAAGAGTGATGAAAGTAGCTGGCTTTTTATTATTATTTCCATATGCAACATATTTATAGGAATATTTATGCAAGGAATGTTACAGAAATTCCATGCTTTGTTTCCTTTGTGAAAGATACCTTCCTCATAAGAAACACATTATGTTTGGTCAAATACTTCTCTCTGTGGGAGGATTAGATCCACAGAACTGTGGGGTTCTCATTTATCAGAAGCACTTAATTTATCACCTGGCTTTTATTAAAAAAAAGAGAGAGATCTATTCTGTTTGGACAGCCACTGTACACTGGATTTAGGAGATTAAGGTTTACTCTAGAAAAGTGTTATTGTGAGATATGATATGAATAGCATGACATCATTTCTGGCAATACAGTATCAGTGAGTGAAAGGAAAAAAAACCCAACATGCAGACAGCTTTCTGATAAAGGGAAAGACTTCTATAGTCTTCTCAAAATTTACTGTGTTTTAAGATTGTGTATGTCATATACCAGTCTAGAAATAAGAATAGACAAAACAGCAATAAATTCTTCAGAGGGCATTATTTGAAAATATATTGATGTTCCTAAGTGTGGGAGAAAGAGGAATTTAGGGTAGATTAATGAGGAGCCAGTGGGCTTGGATATATTTTATTACTTACCAAAAAGGGAAGGATTTCCAACTTTTACTTTAAATCTTTGTATCGATACAATACTTAAGATTTTAAAAAAAACCCCAACTATATGTCTTTTTTTTACCAGCTGTATGACTTTGTTCTAACCCGCATGACATCACGGGAGGACATATTTACTCAAAAATTAGTTCATTATAATCACTATATTATCCCCCAAATCAGGAAAAACTGTTATTAAATCATTCTGGTTATTATATTTGATAAATTAATTTGCATGGAATAAATAAATATGAACTACCTATAACAAAGTATATTTAGTTACACAAGATTCTGTTCCAGTTAACAAAATTTTAGTTTACTCATTTTTGTCATTGCTATACAATTTTTATAACATATTTTCCCTACTTTTAAAATAATTTAGAATCATTGCAGAAACATGTGTCAGGATATTATCTGGTTTATCAATATTAAACTCTCACCCCTCAGGTTTGGTGGCTTAGATTCATTGGATTAATCATAGAATCATAGAATGGTAACAGTTGGAGGGGGACCTTAAAGACCATCTAGTTCCAATCCCCCTGCCCTGGGCAGGGACACCTCCCACCAGCCCAGGTTGCTCAAAGCGCCATCCAGCCTGGCCTTGAACACCTCCAGGGATGGGACATCCACAACTTCCCTGGGCAACCTGTGCCGGTGTCTCACCACCCTCAGAGTAAGGAATTTCTTCCTAATATCTGATCTAAACCTACCCTCTTTTTGTTTAAAACCGTTACCCCTCGTCCTATCGCTACAGTCCCTGATAAAGAGTCCCTCCCCATCTTTCCTGCAGCCCCTTTAGGTACCGGAAGGGGCTATAAGGTCTTCTCTTCTCCAGGCTGAACTGTCCCAACTATCTTAGCCTGTCCTTATAGGGATTTAAGGTGTATGAGGCAGTGTCATAAGCAATACTGTATTGGATGGTTTTAACAACAGAAACAGTGAATGCATATAAGGAAAAAAAAAGTACATATATTTTCCTGATCTTCTGGACTGGAGATATACAAGTCACATTGAGAGGTATCATTGGTTCTAACTCCAGTGCGAAGAGGTGTAATAGGCACACTAAGAGATATTCTAGGTCCCAAAGTTTTTAGGAGAAAGTTTAGATATGAGTTACTTAATAGTTACAAACTCAAGGGCAGACTGGTTTTGCCAATTTCTTAGTTTCAATGTCTTAGTTACTAGATGTCATTGCATATACTTTGTATCACAACACTGAGTTTTAGTTGTTGAGTTTCTATTGTCATACCATTTTGCATCTATGTTCATAGATTTCACTAGATTTAACTTTACCTGTCCTTACTCTATCCCCTAAATGAGTCTGTCTTTACTGTTTGCCATCCTGGAGCTAAACAGCAGCCATGCTTTATATGTTTATAAAGTATAAGTAATCTTTACAGGGAGAAAGCTGTAGATATACCTCCATCCCTGCTGTTCATTTGAGCTCTTTAGTTGTAACAGATTAATTATATAATTTCTGTATCAAGTTATTCTTCTATATCAAAATGATGTGAAGGGATTTTATATGTCCTATGGTCTATTTATCATTGTATTCACCCTGTATTTTAATGATCTTTGACAACTTCCTTACATTCCTAGGATTAGTTTATATATTGCTTTGTCTTATGTTAATATTTGCAATCCTTTCCATTATGTCAATTAACTGCTAGGACATCTATCTAGACACAGTGTACTCAAGCATAATAAAGAAAAGAAAAATACTTCAAGATGCTAACAAATTATAACCATGCCCAGATATAAACCAGATGTATGAGTGATAAACACAGAGATACAGAATTGTCACCACCCTTCAAAATCACAATTTAAAATGTCTCTACCTTTGACCTGTAGTAATAAGCTTTACTAGGGCATAACAGAGATGGAAATCTAACCATGTGTTTTCTCATTGAGTTTTTGAAAAGTTCTTTGTTTTTTCTTTTTTTTTCCCTTGTTGCTTCTTTAGTAGCAGTGTTTCTCACACTATCCCTAAAAACACTAATGAGAGTGGGGAAAAAGGAGTGGCTAATGGAGTTGTGGTTGCCTGTTAGCAGTGCTCAGTGCAAACATGTGCTTCAGGTTATGAAATGGAGAAATGCTCTCACTACCACACAGCCTTCTTCCTTCGCTCACTATTTCACAGCTGTGTTTAGTGCTGGAGAATATATGTGCTGATATAAACCAAGAGCACACATAGGCCAAATACATTTTATCCCCCTGTCTAGTAACAGCGTAGTTCCTGAACAGACCTCCAAATCTGGAAGACTGATTAATTTCTAAAGACAATTTTGTCACCTTTGATTTGATAGCAGTGGAAGTACACTGACTTTCCTCTGGCAACCCAAGAAAACACATTTCATTTAGTAGAAAAGGATATATTTTTTTTTAATCTCTGTGAAACAGTTCTTATGAAACATGAAGTCACACAATATCATCTGGATTTCAGGTTTTTTTATAACTGTAAAATGAAAGCAGATTCTTTAAATCAAGTTTGGTTGGCGTTTTGGTTTTTTTTCCTTTCCCCTGGAAGATGCATTTTAGTATACTGGTTTTCAACCTGTACCCTGTGTGTCCCTGGTGTTCCAACGAAATATCATAAGGGTTTAGAAATGGTGATTAAAGAGAGCAAAGCCAACTCTCAAAGGGCCTTACTTCACTGTACTTCTAGTGTAGTCACTGGGGTCTGAGTCAAAAAAGATGTCAAAGTTTTAGTTCAAGCAAGAATGTTAACCAGAAGCCTTGAGGTCTCCGCTGAGCAGGCTGGAGATTCAGTACCTCCTTCTGACCTTTCAGGCTGTGAGACTTGGCTGTGCTTCACATGTCCTTGGACCGAATTTCAAGCATAACAGTTCATAATTCTACAAGAAAATCATGAAATTGACTCATCTAATACAGGTTTTCTCAAAAGTGAGAAAACAAGAAAAACTTTTTTTTTTTTATTAATCAGAGCTTAGCAATGGGATAGTCTGGTTGTACTTTTGGATACATCTGTGAAGGATTTGCATTAATATGAAGTATAGGAAGAAAAAAAACAAACAAAAAAATTTCAAAACAAAAAACCCTACTGTGAGCTGAGGACAGTACGGTTAATATACATGTCATTCATTCAGTCAGTGCTATAAATAAATACAGTAAAAGATAATTCTATGAAGGTAAAAAAACTGAGTGCAATTTTACTTGAAAAAATTAGTCTTGGATCAACTGTTTGGTAAGCTTGCTCAAAAGAGTCAGACTAAATCCCAAATTCTGCTTTGAATGTTGAAGAAAATGAGTAAATTCAAATCTCAGTCTAACAGTGATTGAGTTATATGTGTAATGCAAAGAAAAAAAAAATCACTGATAATTTTCAGGGAAAGTTGCTAAGTATTAGCCAAATGTGAGTGTTATTAGCCAGTCACATTTAAAGGAGGCAACTCCTTTAGGTCATGAGATACCTAAAGGCCAGAAGGGATTCCCATCTCTGAATACTTATACCATGTAGGTGCATTTGCATCTAGGACTTAACTCCTCAAGAAGCAAAGAGAGGATTTCAGATGGATGACTCACCTTAATATTTCTTATTTAAATACCCCATTGCTCAGCAGGCTGGCTATTGTACCCTGTTTTATTTACTAGCAGAGACATCACCATAGTGTCTGGTGCCTATAAGTCTGGATGGGGTGGCAAATTTAAGCTGGAGCTCCTGAACTGAATCTAGATGTTGTCAGCATCAAGAGGCTGCCAACACAGGCATTGCATGTCAAAGACAAGATTAGCTGCAATTAAAAAAAAAAATCAGCAAAAACGTTACAACTTTTAATCCTTTAAAGGATGGCTGTATCATTTCACCCAGTGCAGACTGCAAGTATCTATTGTTCAGAGGATATTATGTAAACTGCCAAAGTCCCTGTAACACCAGGGATAGTTAAATGTGTAAACAGAAATAATTCTATATTTAAACATTATAGTTCTTCTGGTTGTTAAACTATCATTGGAACAGGATGGAAGCTGGTTTACAAGCTCCACTGTTGTATTTCTACACTGTGGGTGGTAGAAGCCAAGCCATTTTAAGACAATAAAATTTCTTTGTCAAATATACTGTAGATGACTGTTTATACATAGCAAGATTTGCCTCTCACCTTCTGAACCTTCAGGATAGAACATGGATGAAATGGATATGTTGTTTTTAGTTGTTGTAGCAGCCTGGAAAGTCAGGACTTGAATCTGCTGACATGGCTGCGGGTATTTGCCAGTTCTTTCTCTCTGTTGGAGAATTAGCCCTACTTTCTTCCTGACTACATAAGATATGCCGAAAGATGTCTTCTTTAATACTAGAGTGAGAAAATGAAAAGCTGGAGTCCTGAATGCACATACAGGTACTCTTCTGCCTAAAAATAATATCAGTTATTGAGAAAACAATTTTTTGCTCTATAAAAGAAACCGATTGAAAATAGTGTGATGACAGTATTTGGCGTGTTTCTGCGGTCCCCAAATAAATGTGATATCTACCACATAATTTACACTTTATTTGAAAGCAAAATTGATCAATATATACGGGAAAAATCTAAACCAATACTAATAAGTAAGATTAAGTCTAAAATGCAATGAAATGTCAACAGTCATATCAATGCTTAGACAGTAGGCTGAGGCCCTTTGAAGAACTTCGGTCCCAAATCCACAGAAGGATTCAGTCATCTTATTGCCATTTAAAACAGTTGTTTTCTCATAGGAATCAAAGAAGCACCCTTGTGGGTTTAGGCCAAACTGCCTTCACAGTCAGTTGCAGCAGTTAAATTTCAAATTCACAGAGGTGTGCCACCTTGCAGATGTGCCTTTTGAAGATTTTTCAGGAAAAGAGAAATATCAGCAGAAATCCAGCCCTGATGTGCCCACCGTGACACAGTGCATGTGCCTTGATTCATTCCCCCTTGGTCATGCAGCCTAACAGGATATAGGAAATAGGAGTAGAGAAATTTCTCTTGAGGGAAGGGAATTGCAATTAAGTTTTGAAAGTGCAGGCCAGGATGTTTATTTTAAAACGTGTTATCAAACCACCACTTTACTCCATAATTGCCTGGTGTTTAGTGTCCTTATCCAGCAGAGAGGCAACACGGTGATGCCCTCCTGACCAAATCCTTGGAAAATGTACTGACGTTTAAGGGCTGTTCTGAATGGGGACATTCTGTTGTGCTGGGTGGAGCACTCTGCAGGAAGGACTATGGGATTTGTGATGTCAGAAGAACGGCTAAGAGGTCGCTGACATGGGAAAAAGCAGTCCTGGACACCTGCCTCTGCTCACAAATTTATCTTTGCTCTTTCCCTTCCCCCTCTACTTTCTGATAACTGTGTAATGTAATATAGCAGCAATAACTAATTATAAAGCATTTGGGAAGATTACGGTATTTCTGGGTCTAGTTGCAGGATCCAATGGAGAAATATGGAAATTTTTTTTTTTTTTTTGAGTTATTTATTATATGAAAAACAAGGAATAAATTTTTATTTTAAGGAATGTTTTGGAAAAACACATAATACATATTTTTCTTATAGGCGTAATTCTGCTTCCTTGACAGGAACAGTACTATTTAAACAGGGCACTGTTTAAAATAGCATTTACAGTGTATTTCAATTCATTTCAGTGCTTCTTTATTTTTGATAACTTTAAATATACAACTGGCATAACTTTTAGACTCTAGCCTAGCAGATTCAATACTTGGGAAGTTTCTGTGATCTATTCAAGTCTATTTATAAAAGGCAAATATCCATTCCACTGCTATAGGTAAGGTAACATAAATACCACCATTAAATTAAAAAAAAAGAAGAAAGGGCTAGGATTTGAAGAAAGTACATCAGTACATCCTTTCCTAGTACCTATCCTGGAAGACACATATAATCACTGAATCAAGACACACTGTTTTTCATACAAATAATCTGTATCTATTTTTGATGAAGTC
>RSEF01000001.1:9649284-9671601 GCA_003993805.1 Himantopus leucocephalus | reverse complement strand
CAGTTTTGTGTCATCAGCAAACTTGATGATGGTACACTCTATCGCTTCATCCAGGTCATTGACAAATATATTGAACAGAACTAGACCCAGTACTGACCCCTGAGGAACACCTCCAACTAGACTCTGCACCACTAACCACAACCCTCTGAGCTCTACCTGTCAGCCACTGTTCAATCCACCCCACTGTCCATTCATCTAACCCACGCTTTCTAAGCTTGCCTATGAGGATGATGTGGGAGACATTGTCAAAAGCCTTGCTGTAGTCAAGGTAGACAACACCCACTGCCCTCCCCTCATCCACCCATCCAGTCATGCCATTGTAGAAGGCTATCAGATTAGTCAGGCAGGACTTCCCCTTGACAAATCCATGTTGGCTACTGCCGATAACCTTCTTTTCCTCCAGATGCTTTGAGATGGTGCCCAGAACGAGCTGTTCCATCATCTTTCTAGAGAAGGAGATGAGGCTGACTGGCCTGTAGTTTTCTGGGTCTTCCTTCTTGCCCTTTTTGAAGACTGGAGTGACATTGGCTTTCCTCCAGTCCTCAGGCACCTCACTTGTTCTCCATGACCTTTCAAAGATGATGGAGAGCAACCCAGCAGTGGCTACTGCCAGCTCCCTCAGCACTTGTAGGTGCATCCCATCAGGACCCATGGACCTGGGTTATGCGCTTGCAATACTTAGGGTATTTTCATTCTATTTCAACTACCTCCTTTTATACAGTAATTGGAAATTTTTAAAGGTTAACAATAGTAGACACTAAAAACTGTTTTAAGGATTAAAATATCAATTAGAGATGGTTAGGTAATAATTGGAAACAGCTTCTCAGGTGGTGAAAGAATCCTGTTTCTCCTTTGCATCCCTTAAGGATTTGCTGGCAAACTTATCTCTGACTAACGTAGCCTTTTTCTAATGGGTATTTTATGGCCTAGGCAAACCATCATGGTAATTAGCTTACAATTTAAGGCTGAAAGAACTGTATTGTTTTTGTGAAGAGCTCAAGAACCAAAATAATTGGATTAAAAATAAGACGGTTTTCAAACACAGAGTTATGCTAAATACTGTGCTGTGAGAATGATACAGGACTCATTCTGACTACCCAGAGAGAATTAAAACTGAGAACCTTGCTCTCTGTGATGTTGATTATTTGGAGCTGGGGAATCCAGTTGAAAGGATATAGCTGCAATTTAACGCGATTAGCCTGCCATATCAAGTCATTGGATAATTGTAGACCTTGCAAGACACTGCTCTTATGGTGTTGATATGCACTGGCCTCTGGGAGCACTGATTGAAGAGGGATGATGAGAGTGAAATAGATTTGGATACAATTAGAGACAACTGGGGCAAATAGATGCAGATTTTCTCATTTTAACACAAAAGAAACCTAGCTGAGGTGAAATGGAATCTGGCTGTAATATGCTGAAAAGCTACTTATCACAACTCCCTCTGGTATATGCAACAAACATATGGAACAAGGTTGAGGCTTAACCGGTCTACTCAAGTTCATATGACACATTCATTATTTTCTGCATTAAAGAAAGAGAATGTCAAGATCAAAAGCTCTGTTCTGATTAGCTGGCAAATGTGCAGTATTGTAGTACAGACCATGCATTCATGTACAACTACTTTGCCGTATTTGGAAATCAATTTGTTTCATTCCTGTTGAGGAAGTACCATAGTATCATTTCACAAGAATGAAAGGCCTGAGCTTAATTGCTGGTCATATGATTCTGAACTCTTGTTCATCACCCATACCTCCCACAAAGCATATGTTGACTCCACTGCTTTAATTCTGTTTTATTCAGAGATTGCACCAGTTTGGGTTCACAGATACTAGCTCCATGCATACCATTCTTCTAGGGATGGAACAATCCAAAGTTCACGAAAATAGATGATTAATTTGATAGTGTAGGTACAAGCCACTGATATTGGTACGTATGCACAGCTCTAGTTGAGTGAATGGAAGCTGTGCTTTTGAAGTAAAACTAAATTAAATTTGGGTTGTTATTTATAATTGAAACTTTAGTTATTTATGCAACACTATAAAAAGCAATATTAAGTCCCCCTACAGTCCGAGGGATTTAACTTGCCTAAGTGCTTTCAAGGATGTGTCCAAGTCATTAATTTTTTTTATTTATGTCACACATTATGAATCACCCACAGTCAATTAACAATGAATCTAGATTAATGACATCATACAAACTGTTCATTGTTAAGTAACAAAATTACATTCCTATGATTATTAGAAAGTGTATGTTGCTACTTTTTCCTTTTCCAGATCATTACATCTGAGGAACAGATTCCACTAAAACATAAAATCAGAGTTTGGCCTGATTTCATAGTGAGGTGTCATAATGTTATTTCATTCAAACAAATCATTTGAATTCAGGATTAAAGCATCATGGTATAGAATCATAGAATCATTTCGATCGGAAAGGACCTTTAAGATCATCAAGTCTAACTGTAATCACTGAGTCCAACCATGTACAAGTATAATAAATTGTCATGGTAAATTTTAACGTGTAAATAGACCCCTGGAAGCCACCTGTGCTAACACTTGCTTAATTCAAATTAGTAGTAATCTGAAATTTCATTTTATTATTTCACATCAGAATAAAAGCCAAGATTTTATTCGTATTTGCATTTAAATATGATGCCTCCTGCCATTTGCACTGCAGTAAAGGTTATATTAGTTGGCATTGTCATATATTGTATTAAATGTTTTACTATGAAAATATTTCTCCTAAGGTAGAGACTGTATGTAGGGATTGTAGGAAGCTCCTTCTTTAAGTTGATGTTGATAATCTAGAGTGCAGAAAGTAAAAATGGGAAATTCAGCCTATTTTCTTGTAACAAGAAATTGCAGATGACTATAGCAAGACAGTATTTTGTATGTTTTGGTCTTTACGGACATGAACACACAAACGTACTTATTCACCCAGACATTTCTAAATAAAAAAAATAATAAATAAATAAGTTGTTATATCTGGAACTGCAATTTTCTAAAAGCTGCCAACCCTAGCTAGTGGTCATGGATTTCTATCAGAGCAGTCATCAACAGCCTGTACAAAACCAGGAGATGCTGCATCTGCCAGTTAACCACAGTTCATTGTCTTGTCAGAAGCAGTCGGAACTGAAATAATTATAATCAAAACTTAGCTCTATGAACAATACCCTAAATTGCTGATGACCACAAGCTGGGACACTAAAAAGTGAAGGGTCATTCAAGAGTTTCCATATTTTATATGAACTTTCTGTGTTTCGTTGATGGACATAGGATGACCCTTTAGTCACCAATTAGAATTGTTAATTGTTTTTAACCTTTTCAACCTTTTTAATTAATAGTCATCTTTTTCAGGGTTATCTTTCTACCGAGCATCTTTTTCAGTTTTTATTGGATCCCAAATGTCAGGTTTTAATTCTTTTTTTAAAAAAATAGATTAATAACAAAATTTGGAGAATAGGGAAAATATTTTGTTTCATATTGAGCCTGCTCATAATTTATTCTATGGAAAATCTGTTTCTCCAAAAGACATTCCTGAGCATTTACTTAGAACTAGAAAAAATGGTATTTGTACATTGTGACTTAATTTTGTAAAGAATTTCATCGTCTCATTCTATACTATTTTGTGTGTTTAATTTTTTAAATTTTTGGACATTGTTCCACCAATGTAGAACAAACTGTTAATTTTACTTTTACATCAGTTGTTTTTTATATCACTTTCACTGTTGAAACTATTCATCTCAAGATTCTGAAGCTGTCTTTATAGCAGCATATTAAATGGGAAGAGATCATTCTCTTGTCCTAAGTCCAGACTGCATGGAATAACTTCCATCCATACTACTAAAATATCTCATTATCTTAAGGCACTTGACTGTAAATTACAACTAGGAATAATGCATTAGTTTTTTATCTTCTGAGCTATGCCCAGGAAATATTTGGGACAGTGCTAATTGGTCCATGTCAAAAATTTTGAAAATTTAACAGTATGAGTGATGAAGCTTCTCAGTGCTTGAAAATGTTTCTTAGTACCACTTAATTTAGCAATATAGTTTTAGCCTTAGAGAGAATAAGTAGACTGCATTTCAGGGGTCTGCAAAAGGTGATCAGGAAAAACAAATTCTTAAATGTATTAGAGTAGTCTATATGTACATGAAACTCCTCAGAGAAAGGAGCTTACACGTCCCTTCGAAAGAAGCTCATGGTTCACATATCATGAAAGTTTGTGAACTTGTGTATTTAGTTAATTATCTGGAGTTTTTCCAAACCTCAAATGCCTTCATTTTTGATGAACTATATCTTAACTACAGATAGTACCTTTGCTCCATTTAGAATCAATTGCTTAGCTATAGATCTGTAGGAAATTCTTACATTTTTTGCAAACTTTTTCTTTGCTTTTCCTCCAAAAGTTTGGAGTACCATCTTCATTTTTCAGTTTTCATATTTGAATGTA
Source organism: Himantopus leucocephalus (assembly GCA_003993805.1). Classification (NCBI taxonomy): domain Eukaryota; kingdom Metazoa; phylum Chordata; class Aves; order Charadriiformes; family Recurvirostridae; genus Himantopus; species Himantopus leucocephalus. The sequence continues at coordinate 9,667,149 of RSEF01000001.1, read as the reverse complement.
AAACCTCAAAGCTAAACTTGGTCAAATCTGAAGGGTTTCTTCCATGTTTGCCTCAGATCTATGATTCTCAAATTATTTTACTGCAGATTAGAAATCAGATCTGTTTTGTTTGAAACTATCCTATCACAGGACTAGAGGGTGTTTAGTTTTCATACTGTTTTATGTATTTTCTGCTTTATGTAAAAAAAAGGGACAAGAATTTTGCATGACATGCATTTAGAGATCAAAATCGTATTATTGTAGACACTCTTCCAAAGCCCAGATATGAACACTTAAAAGGAACTCAACAAATTAACTTTTTGCTATTCCTTCACAAAATATTAATTTTATTATTGACATTTTAAGCAGTGTTTTTATTCTCTTCTCTTTATTTGTGACACATACAGACATCTGTAAAAGATCCGGTATTAAATTCTTCCCTGTTTGAAGCCAAATACATAAGTCCTCAGTAAGACTGAGCTTTACTCTATACGCTACCATGCTTCAAAAAGTTACCTTGTGACTTTAAAATAAGTTCCTATAGTTTGTGTTATTCTGCTTCTCTTCACTCTTGCTGCAAGGGAAGATGTAAGGGGAACTTTGTTTACATATGATTGTACACAGGAGAACATCAACAGTGAAGGTTATTGAGGTTAAATTAAAAAAAAAATCATACACTTTGCTATAGCAGTGCCTGTCTAGAATAGTTAATATCTTAATAAGTTAATAAAGGTGTTATTCAGATGTATCAAGTATTTAAATTGCCTTTTTTTAAAGGAATTTATTATATACAACCCATAAGGTTCACAAATTTTTGTCTTCAGTTCAGTTCTGCATTTCTTTCAGAAGAAAACACTAAATTAATATGCAAAAAAGATTTGTAGAACTATATGTAAGTGTGCTTTTCTATGAAAGGGCAAAGAAGAATAAACCTGGTGTTTCTTATGAGCTCTTCTAAAACAATTAAAATTTACTTTCTAACTCCAAAGTCACATTTCTTAATTCTGACTTTACAAAGATGAATTGTTGTTCATCATTTTATTGTTATTGCTTTTTTATGTTTTGCAGTAAACTGGCATTGCAAATAACTTAAACTCAGAACAGATACAAATAAAGTCTCTCATGTCAACATATATTGAATCTAAATATATAGTAAATATAAATAGCACTTAATAAGGAAGTAAATTGTGTTTTAGTTTCACACTATGTTCAGGGCTGAAAGATATCTTGGCAATGATAGAAAAGATGCTGCACGTATTCTCACATGCCCGCTTTAGCTCAATGACTTTGGATATCCTTGGAGAGGACCCTAAGGAACCAAGACTCTCATAAACTCTGAGAAACCTCTCCAAATAGAATAGAGAGTAAACTAAAGTCTCACAGGCTCAGCAAGGACAACGTGGACACATTCAAAATTATTAGTAATCTTCTAACATCTTTTAGAATATTCAGTAGAAATTAAGAATATTTAGTAGAAATTAACTCCAGGATAAAGGTAAAAGTTTAGCATACTTACTGAATCCTTAATGCCATGGTTCATAGTAAAGTAGGTAGTGACGTCAAGGACCTTTGCATTCTCCCTGGGCTTTAATGTATTTCTTCCAAAAAGATATATTCCAACAGATCTCTGATGAAGTAGTACCACAGTCACATGCACAGAACAATGATTCCTGTGTCTGGTATTCAGAATGCAGCATGAAGATGGTGACTGTTTTTTTACTTTCCTGTTCTGTTACAGTTCTAATATATGTGTTACCTTCATTGTCCCAAAACTCACACATTTGTGCTGTTGATGTTTAATTTTTGCTGATCAGAATACTGACACTGATATGATTCAGTAGCTTGGTGAAGGTCAGTATCATCTGCGTCTGATGTCTAGGCTGTAGGGTTAATTGCTCGTACAATGACAGTGATGATATTTCTTGTCTTCTTATTCCTTTATACCAACTAACTGCTGAATATATTTGGTCTGGAAGTCATGCATTAAATTTGGCCTCTCAAGGTTGATGGATCTGGAAGAATACTAATCCAAAGGGAGTCATTGTGCATTGTAAATCATAAATATCTTGAGAAAGAGAAGAAATGCGTCAAATTTGGAGCAAACATGAGTTATGGCACGATTGTCTTCATAAAATCAAGTTCTCCTGAGTATATATTCTTATATTATTTCAGTGTGAAAGAAATACTATCCACATCTAATCTGAAATGCATGTTTTTGTGTTTCAGTTTTATTGCTATTTTCACCCACCAATAGGGAAAAAAAGAAATTTCATTAGAGTCAAGAAATGAGAAAAGTACATTCAAATTGAAATTAATAGCCTATATCCATACCAAAACTTAGATGTATGATTGAAACATACATAGTTGTTTTCAGCATAACTATAATCTAGCTGTAACTTTTAGGTACCTAAAATGCAGCTTGCAATATGGCCTGAACCACATAATGAATCTCCTGCATGAATTTACTTGTGTGCTGAACCCTATACTGATGAATGAGATTTTTTACCTCAATTTTCTAGATTAAAGCTATCTCAGATGTGCTAGATGCCCTGATTTCATGCTCCTCGGTTGCATTATTAGGATCCTCCTCCCCAACTGGATTATGTGCTAGGTAAGAAAATACAGAAGAAAAAGACTTAGATTCTGTTCCACACTCTTTCCACAAGAAAAAGGTCATGTCTATTAATGCTTGTGAGGTTTTATCACATTATTTAAGAACAACAAACGTATTTTTCTTGTTTTAACTAAACTTTCCTTCACTGTAGGTAGCATGGTGTGTGGAAAGAATATAGAGGTATTTCTGTCTGTGTTGTCTCCATTATACAACTTGTGAACTCCATTATATATTATATTATTATATATAACTTGTATAACTCCATTATAACTTGTGAAAAAGTTACAGGGTAGACCCACAAAGAATTTAGCTAAATACTTAACATAGCTTCCACTACCAAAGCATGCAATGGTCACTTAAAGATGTTGTATTTGAAGCATTCATGTAATTTTGGAAAAGTATTATTCCCTTAAACCATTATGGCAACTTATGAACTCACATCTCATGAATGTCAGGTCATTTTTTATTTTTTTTTTAGCCAGTCATTTCTCATCCATCATCCCCAGAAAGGGAAATAAAAGGCTCAAAAAATGTGATCAGGTGTAAAAAGAGAATCTCAGTCCCCTGTATGAAGTGTCTTATTGTGTCTTAAAGCACACATGTAAACAGAAAAACAGGAGTCATAACTAATATTTTTCTCCATATAGTAGAGATAAGGTGGTAATGAGTGTTACTTCCATTTTGAATAAGGATTCATTAACTTTACAGGACAGAAAAAGAGCCACTGTGACTATCCAGTCCCTCTTTCTCTTTGGTATTCAGTAACTGTTTCTGCTTTTTCTCTGATTTTTCTTTCTTTAAAAAGTAAAAGCCTTTCAAAGATACCCTCTAAACTCATTCTTTCTTTTTGTTCCATGTATTTGCCCTGTTGCCAACATCATTCTGTTAATTAACCTTTATCAACCTTTTTTAGATCTCTTTTCTAAACTTCAGCACTGAATAAGAGAACTGTCCATAGAAAACTTAGGAGAGACTTGACTGAAGCAAAAGCTTGAAATTGTTTTCAGTAATGAATTTCACACTGGAGTATTCAACTGAACTTGAGGAGATTTAAAGTACATTTTTATTATCCCTTGTTTAAGTTGTGTTACACTGATATAGTGCAATGTCTCAGTTTAGCAGCTGTTGTTTACACCTGAAGCTATTGTAAAAATCTAGGATCTCATCAGTTTGGGTGGGGTTTTTTTCCCATCATTTCTTGACTTTTTTCTTGTGACAAATGAGGCTTTTATAAATTAACTCAGCTGGTGCACATTTGACCCCAATTTTTGAATGTATTCCCTGGGTCAAGTACTTTTGTGTGTGAGAATAGAGTCATTCTTCCCACCCTGAGGCAATCAGAGTACTCATGCATTTAACTTACCATCGACACATTTTTAATCATAAATATTTTCTACAAGTTTCATCTAAACAAATAAATCTAATTCTAAAAAAAAAATTAAAGGCAATTTGAATTTATATTCTAGCCTCTCCTTACCCATATTAAACTATTTTACTGAATAATAAATTAAAAATAAAAGTCTGTTACTTTAGAATAGCTGGTATGGGCATGTTTCAACATATTTAAGTGAAAAGTTATTTTGCTCTGAAAAATAAAAAAAACTTATCTTCTGATTTTTATGTAAATGTTAGAATGATATTATTATATCTGTACGTGACTGTCTCTCTCTCCCTCACTTTGTCTTATCAGTTCCTTCCATTGCCGAGAGTTTTGCTTCTACAAACTAAGTGCCAACATATGGTTGCATTCTGTAACATGAACTCGTAGCTAAATCTATGAAGTTCATTCTTTAGTCTCCACCTTTGGGACATCAGTAGGTGGTAATCTTAGCAACCTGGATGTGATATCACCATTGTGGCATTTTCATTGACACAGCTTTGCTACAGAGACCCTTTGCCCCCAAGTATAATTCCTGAAAAATTAGCCTCTCATTACAAAACATTAAATCTCTTGTCACTCAACCCTGTAGCTTGATGGAAGTGTTGGATATGCAGTGGGGGTAAAAAGCTCCCCTAAGGATTAAACTTGGCACTTCCCTGCTTGGTGATACAGGCTCTGGATGGGTGGTCCCTCTGGATCTCCTTTCAATAACAGGTTCACGGGCAAACAGACAGCAGCTATAGAGAGGGTTAGAAAGTTTTAATTTAGCAACCCCCAAATTTTATGAGTTTTGAAGTGCCAACGATATTATTCTTATGCTTTGTTACATTGGCAAAGGGAAAGGATTGCCTTTGATGAGAGTAGTTTATTATTTATTATCATAAAATATCTTCCAAAAACTTCCCTCCTGGGTGGTTTGCCTTTTCCTACTTTAACTTTCTAGTGAATGTTTGAGTTGCCCCTTCTTTCCTCCTTGTGGTGATTTAGGTTTGGTGAAATCCAAACAATGTGTTTCATATTTCTTATTTGCCAAGAGAGATTTTCAGGGCAAGGCTGAAAGAAAGCAGTGCTTTTGGTTAACATCTCCCATGAAAGCAATATATCTAGAATAATTGTCCTGGGAAAAGCAAGTCACGGAAATTTGCTCAGCTGTAGACTGACTGAAGAGCTCAGTGATGGGATAAATGGGTTACCTTATCTGAATACTGAATAATGTCAACCTGTATATGGCAGTTTTGATATTCATGAAAATTGTTATCACATTTAGGTAAAGAAGAAAGTTCTTCTAGGAATGTAAATGTTAAAAATGATCCCACTCCCTACCAAACACTACTGGTTAGGGTTCAATACTAAGACACAAACGTGTAGTAATTCTGTTTATATAAATCCCTTCTGGAATTAAAAATTTATAAAATAATTTTAATAATTTTAATAAATATTATTGCCTATGTTTTAAAACCTAAACAGTTGAATAATAATCTGTGATCACTAACATAGAAGTTAGCAGAGAAGTGAGACAACACATACAATGCTTTGTTCATGGTATCATCAGGAGACGATAATTTAGGACAGGACTTTTAAATACTGGTCAACGATTTTTCAGCAAACCTAGTCAAACTCATTGTTATCTCATAATTTGAAATAAACCACACATTTTTTTAAGTGAATGAATGACTTAAAAATAAGACTCTCTTTTTTTGCATTTGAATGATAAATTTTAATGACCATTTTGAAATCTGTTTTTACAAGCATATTTTATTTAAACTATGTGTTAAGTGTGCAATAAATCAGCACAGAAAATGGAAATCAAGAAGCATCCCAGTTTAAGTCTAACTAAACCCCCGGTTTAGTTATTGAATCAGAGGATTCAATAACTAAACGACTATGTCATGTCTGGATTAACTTTGACTATAGTGTTAGTATTTAGCTGCATCACTTGTAAGAATTTAAAAAAAAAGAAGTTTATTCACTTCAAAGGACATGAAATAACCCGCTGAGCTACGTTCACTGTAGTTTGTTTATACTGCTTTCTGGAGTTGAAGGGCACTCTTCATCTTCTCCTTATTTGTGGTTTAAATTAGAAGGTCATACAGCCCACGGTAAAAAAAAAAGAAAACAATAAAACACAGCACTCTCACCCCCACCCCCTCACCCCCCATATTTCTGGCTTCTGTTGCCTATTGGCCAGCCTAGTTTGAAATAGTGCTTGGAAGAAATTCATTCCCTTGAGGTATCATGATCATTTTTCAAGTGCAAACACTGTTCATTCTCTCTGGAGATGCTTTGATTCACTTTCAGCCTATCAGCGACATATGTAAGGTACCTTTTCAAAGTACGTATCAGTGAAATTCTTCTCCTGGCTTTTCACCTACTAATTGCAAGCAGGGAGCTAGTTCTCCTTTTTCAAATAAAGCCACAATTTTTAAATCTTCCCTCAGTTGTAGAGCCATATACTGCATAAATTGTGATCATGATAATGCGAAGCTTTCATCTTAGCTTGAAATAGCATCTGTCTGTTGCAACATCTTTGAAATCTTGATTGATAAAGAATTTAGATCTGGTTTTAATTATTGTCTTATGTACTTGGCAAAGGTTAATATTTTGCATGGGGAAAAAGATCAGGCTATAATTCCTGGATTTAAGGCAAGGACTCCAGAATTTTGCTCAACTATGCCTTCCTATGCTATGGCAGAGAAAACATAAATTTTTGAAATGAAGAAATTTACTGTTTGAGAAATATGGCATTTTTTTCATGGCTTGTTCAGTTTATAAACAGAAAGTTTATTAGCTCTACGTAATTGGGGACAAAAATAATTCCATATGCATTTGTTCAGTAATTCAAGATTTAAAAATAAAAAGAAAGTCCCAGATTGGTAAACATAATATAACTTTTCTGTTCATTGTTTCAAATTCATTAATGACTTATTGGTCCTAAAGTTAAGCGAACTACACTAGCTCTCATTTGGCCATATTTTTCTGAAAGACTGAAGTTGATCAGACCCAACTGTACACCAAATCAAAGAAGTTTGCGAACTCTTTATTTTTTCTTCAACTGCTGCCAATTATATAGAACAAACAATTAAATCTTACTGTGTCATATTAATTCTTGAGATGCCATATTTTAGGACACAACCAGCATCACAAGATAGATATCTTTTCATTTGAACTTTCAGCATGTCTTGAGTATTTTTTTTTCTATGAGTATTTTTTTGCTAGCTGGATCTATAATCAAATACCAGCATATGGCCTGGTTGGGTATTGCATGACATCAGTATTTTAAAGAAATAACAAACTAAAGTTTCTAAAACAGAAATGGAGTTTTCATGCACTGTGAAGTCACACACAAAGTTTATTTTGCTATACAAAATATACAATTTTGGGGTTTTTTTTTAGTTTATGAGAATCATGCCCCGTGTTTTTAAAATTTGTCTTAAATTCCTATGGCTAAGAGGACTGATAAAGTGAGTGATGTTGAATTCATACATTTCTGGGTTTATATTTTAATCAATATCTCTCATTACTCAAAGTTATCATCCAGACTATACGACTATCATACTCCAGGAATAATTTGACATAAAAACTATCTTTTCTTCTGTAAAGATGATCTGTCCTGGTTTGAAGACAGGAATTTTGAGAGTTCAGTGTGATCAGCGTGGTCTAGTGGGAGGTGTCCCTGCCTATGGCAGGGGGGTATGACCTTCAAGGTCCCTTCCAACCTAAACCATTCTATGATTCTATGATTCTAGAGAATTGGAATCATCATGAAATTACTTCTATAAAAAAATAAATTACTGCAATGTGGAGTGGGTGGAAGAACTACTTCATATGCTACTTAGCGTATAATATGATGTTTTTACCCCAGGTCTTCAAACTGACTTGTGCAAGCTAGTGGTATTAATCGGACACTATAGACTATTTTCAGGTGGTTACAGTAGGGATGTTTGTGATCTACTGGATAAAAGATCTGTGTATATATTAATGTTAGTTTATTCTGAACATTTAAAAAACTCTTTAAGTCAGCAAATATCTAAGTTTTTCAGAGGCTTTTCTGAATCTTCAGAACATATGAAGCAGGCTTACACACTCCGGAAATTATCCAGTCTTTGTGGTGTTGAATATTTGGTTGATAAAGTCCTTGGTTTCCAGGCTTAATTTATTTTTTGTGTGTCTAAGTCTTCCATAGTGACAAACTCATATAATTCAGTGATTTCACTTCTTTAGCTTTTGATTTTCATTAACCCTTCTTGTGTGATATTATGCAGAACACACCCATAAAGTAATTTTTTGTTTACTTAAAATATGGTGTGCGTTTTTTATGCTTTCACAGAAGATGTCTTTGGCTGGCTGACAGTTTATTTGAAAACTATTTTAACTACTGTATTAATAAACAGTGCTACTTACAGATCATGGCAATATGTTTTGCATTTTCATTCCCCATTTTTGTGTTATTCTGACATGTAATGAAAGCAGTATATGGGGCTAGCTTTTAAACATTTATTTTTAACTACTGTTTATGTCTCCAAATTCATTCCTTGTGTAAGATGTGACTGGAAAGGCAATGAATATGGATGAGATTGACCCATGTTCCTATATTTTCACATAGTTTCTGCAAAAGACAGTTGTCTGTGCTAGTCTCTGTGGGAGAATTGTATCGTATGCTAACTTTGAAAGAGGATTAAAGAGATGATATAATAGTTTTTCTAACTCTAGATCAATGATTCTTTATGACACAATTATGAAGTGAGCAGCCAAAAGATAAATAAAAAAAGATGAGCTTTTAAACCCAAGGATAGCTGTTGTTCATACATTTCTTTCATAGAATTAAGAAAGAGGAACCAGTTCCTATATACGTGTCAATTCAAGAGAAGGCAACAAGCTTCTTTTACATGCCGAAAGAGTTTGTAGAATTCCATAATCCTTATTGTTGTGGATGTGTCCTTTGCTTAAACATACGTTTTTCCAAATACCATGCCAAACACCGTGCCAGCCTACTATAGCAAGGAATGTCTCTTTCATGCAGAAACATCTGTTTCGCTACTGTAAAATGAAGAATATTCTACCCATGAGCTATCAGAACATGATTATTTTTTTTCTCCATACAATGGGTTTATAAAAAATTGAAGACTGGGAGATAGGGGCCTAATTAGAACAAAATCAAAACACAGGGAATTAGGAACACAATTTGATTGGCTTTCACTGTGACTTTTGGACTTTTGAAGTCCCCTCAATACACCCTCTTAAATGTTGAAACTTTTTTCCATGAAGCAAAGTTCATTACTACAGGTTTCCCTAAGTTTAGCTGCTGCCATTCTAAATGTACTCTGCTAATGCAAAAAAATGATCATTCCAATTGTGTGGTCTTCTGTAATCTCTGCTGTGAGGCCAATAAACCTGAAATAGGCATTTGCAAAAATGTGCTGTAAAACACTCCCCAAAGCCAGTGGTGCCAGCTAAAAAGACATTTCTCAGTCTTTCACAGATAAAGAAAAGCACTTAAGGAATGAAAGGTTTCGTTTGCTGGTTTTGTGCTAACTAAAGCTTGGCTTTAATGGCAAATATTTTAACATTGGGCTGAGCAATAAAAAGACATTTTACACTTAAACTTCCATAATAGAGCTATGATGAAGCAATTTTTTTATTGCACAATAGGAAAATGATATGGAAATCAGTCTTCAGGAAACTAACAATAAACAAAATATGCACATACTATCAGTATTTCAATATAATGTGGAAGTAGAACTACCCCACAATTATCATAGGTTTGCAAAGCTCCTAAAAAGTATTGTTTAGTTATAATAAAGTCTGCTTGTGTGATGATGTCTTGCAATGCGGTCTAATTACAGCTAGCATAAACAAAGCGATTGTTAATCTGCAGAAAATGTCCAACAGTTTATAGGCTTTGGCTTCAGTTTTACATTCTGAATGTGTAGGAGCTTTCAACAAAGTCCAATCCTGTTGCAATTCCCCACAATTATCTTCTACCCTAGTGTATATACAGTGATCTACATTCTGCAGTAAAATAGCTTCTGACGGAGGACCCCACATTTGGAGCACGTTCTGCCTTTTATGGGCGCAAGCAAAAATTTTTATGTAGCTCATGAGGAGAATGCAGAGTAGAGAGCTCCTGCGTTGTGTTTCGTTCTCTCTGATTTTCCTGGGTTAAGTAAGAGAAATCAACACTTCATTGAAGTTGCTAATGTCCATGGAGACATGAGCTTTGTAAACAGGTATAGTACTATTATTACAGGCAAACTGTTCCTTAATCACAACTAGAGATAAATGGGAGTTCACAAGAGGAAACCTGCATGTGAAATAGTTTGCCTTCCTTTTGTGACTTCTGTGATTTACTTTTTATGGTTTTTGAAGTTTATATTTTTGTGTTCTTTTTTTATATTAGTCTAAGTCCCTTCTGCTCAGACATGCAATGGAAAAGCTGGTAAAAGAAAAGAGATTAGCCTTTTAAATGCTACACCTCATCACTGGATTTCATTAGATAACAGATTTTATTGTGCAGTGGTTTATACTAGTCTAAATGAGTAAAATTTAATGTTAAAAACAGTGTACTTTTACTCAATAAATGACACTAAAAACAGAAATAAAGATTTATGTCTGAGACTTGCCATCCTTTAGTATTTTCAATCATTTCAGTCACCAGTAGCTTACTTCTATTAATAGAAAGTATTTTGGAAAACCGAGCAGTAATAACTAACAAATGTAGGGGTTTTTTTGTTTCTACTCACAAAGTAGTTAGAATTCATTCAAGCCATATATAGTTACAGGGATAGTATGTAAGATTATCCATCCTATTGCTATGTTGGCACAAAAGAATATGTTCAGAAGATAATGACCTTAATAATTTTGATGATAAGCAGCTGGTAATATTTGCCACCAGTACAAGAATGAATATCACAAAGAAAACAAATGGGAAAATAAGGAAAAACTGAAAGGGAAAATAAATATGAAGACAGTAGATGAATTAATTTTTTTATGTATGTCAGTTCAGTGCATTGTATCTTTATATCACATCTTTTAAGTGATTTTCTCTGAATGTTCAGAAAACAACATAGAATGGTTAGAGTTGGAAGGAACCTTAAATATCATTTATGTTCAACCTCCCTGCCATTGGCAGGGACACCTTCCACTAGTCCAGGTTGATCAAAGCCCCATCCAACCTGGTCTTGAACACTTCCAGGGATGGGGCATCAACAACCTCTCAGGGCAACCTGTGCCAGTGTCTCACCACCCTCAGAGTAAAAAATTTCTTTCTAATATCTAACCTAAATCCACCCTCTTTCAGTTTAAAAACATCACCCTTCATCCTATCACTACACTCCCTGATAGAGTCCCTCCCCATGTTTTCTGTAGGCCCCCTTGAAGTATTGGAAGGTCTAAGCTCTAAGGTCTCCTCAGAGCTTCCTCTTCTCCAGGCTGAACAACCCCAACTCTCTCAGCCTGTCTTCACAGGAGAGGTGTTCCAGCCCTCTGATCATCTTTATGGCCCTCTTCTGGACTCACCCCAACAGGTCTATGTCCTTCTTAAATTGGGTGCCCCGAAGCTGGACACAGTACTCTGGGTGGGGTTTCACCAGAGCAGAGTAGAGGGGCAGAATCACCTCCCTTGATGTGCTGGACACACTGCTTTTGATCTCGCCCAGGGTGCAATCATTTTTTCTGGGCTGCGAGCGCACATTGCCGGCTCATGTTGAGCTCCTCAAGTCCTTCTCCTCAGGGCTGCTCTTGACTCATTCTTCACCCAGCCTGTATTTGTGTTTGGAATTGCCTCAACCCACATCAAGGACCTGGGACGTAGGCTTGTTGAACTTCATGAGGTTTGCACAGGCTCACGTCTCAAGCCTGTCCTGGTCCCTCTAAATGGCATCTCTTCCCTCCAGTGTGTCAACTGCACCACACAGCTTGGTGTCGTCAGCAGACTCACTGAGAGTGCACTCAATCCCACTGTCCATGTTGCCGACAGATGTTAAATAGCACTGGTCCCAGTACTGACCCCTGAGGAATGCCACTCATCACTATTCATCACTTGGACATCGAGCCACTGACCGCAACTTTCTAAGTGTGGCCATCCAGCCAATTCCTTATCCACCAAGTGGTCCATCCATCAAATCCATCAAATCCATGTCTTTCCATTTTAGAGACAGGGATGCCATGTAGAAAGTGTCCCACATATTTAACTGATCCACTTCTTTAACTGATTTTTTGATTTCTTTAAAATTCACCTGATTACTGAGGCCTATTCTTATTACTATAAGATCAACAGGTACAAGCTAATATGTAAAAATATTTTTTAGTTTTGTTCTTATACTATTTTCATATTTCTTCATCCTTTCTTACCATAAAATGATTTTCATATTTTTGGATCTTTGGTTTAGAATAAGAACTCATTATTTGATTAACCTGAATAAGATTTAGACACTATGTTCCCTAACTACAAAAGAAATTATAAATAAGAAAACAAAAATAAAGAAAAAAAAAGGAAAAAAGAAAATGTGAAAAAAACAAGTAAAGAAAAAAAAACCCTCCTCACCAAAATAAAGTGATATAAAAAAAGAAAGATGACACCATCCTGTTTCCCAAATAACAACACAGATGGTTATCAGGTGTTTGTAAAAGGAATTGTTATGTACAAGGAGGTTATGAAAACATCGATCCCAAGAATGAGTTAGAAATTTCTTATATAAATTACACATTTTTAGTCACTAAGATTGATAAGTGTAAAATATATAATTAAAAAATTATGTAAATTGCCAACTGTGTAAGATATCAGGCTGGAACCGTTGAAATAGAATAATCATGGGCAGTTGAAAAAATGTGATGCTGCAAATGTCAAAAAGGTGATCGAATGTATACCAACACAGACATGATGGAATTTTAGGATATGTATATTTATTCAAGCACTGGCTATCGAAATGTTATTTTATGATGAATACTGAACTACTTGAAAAAAATATTAAATAATGGAATAGTAATAATTTCTGATTTTAATGCAGTGCTTTTTTGTCTTTTTATACTAATTTAAAGAAATTCTCTAGAATGAGAAAAAGTCCCCTCAGGAACTGAATATAAGCTGAGGCTGCTTAGCAAACCTGAGTAGGAAAATAGGTCGTAATCCTATAATTATACATGAATACAGCTTCTTTTTGCATGCAGTGGGAGTCCCAACTTATTTTAGCAATTTAAAATTTATCTTCTGATAGCACCTTGGGACTGTCTTACGGTCAGTAATGGAGCCAAACCCCAAAGTTTCTTAGTCTTCACTCTGCTGCATTCTCATTAGTGTTCATGATTCTCACTGGTCATAGTTTATAGCAAAGGGGAACTGAGATAGTGTACCATTAAGGAGAATAATTAAAATTTATTTTTTTAGCTTGTCATGCTCACGTTTTTAAATGCATGAAATGATTCTTTCCACCGTATGTAATCTCTTCAGCTTTCATGACCTCTCTACAGCTTTGAACAGAAAACAGTGATTAGTTGATTTAAAGAGTGTGAGGGGAGATGGAAAAAGAACAACTACTGTAAATATAATTCAAAAAATCATGACAAACTGGGTAGTTTAATGATTCTGTGGTTTTGGTAGATGATGTTCTGTCTGGCAAAAAAGCTTTGTTAGAAGAAAGCTGTTACCACATAGCTTGTGGAAATGCCTTTCACTCTATCAATCTTTTTTTGTTTGTTGGGTTTTTTTTGCTTTGTTATCAAAGATTATGTGAATTATATTCATAGGCTGACCTGCGCAAAGGCAGATGTCACTCTACCAGAACACAAAGCTGGCACAAGCAATGAGAATACTGTCCTTGAATCTTATGTTGGTTTCAACTGTAGGCTGGTTTAGGTCTCATAGAGTTCATACAAGTTTGTAGACTGACATTGATGGACACTGAAGTGCTTGGTTTAAGCACAACTTAGCCACAGCAGGAACACTGCCTTTACTCACCTGGCAAGGGAGACACCATCATCAAGAAGGTGACTTTCCCAGCTTGGGACTTCCCTAATGCTCTGGATGTGCTAACCCCTCTGATTTCCCCAGCTGAAGAAAACCTGACTGCATACTTCTGTTGAAGTGGTGACAAGGTTGAAAACAGTGCTTTTCTTAGATACTAGGCAGCTAAGGAAGCACAGAAGTAATACAATAAATTATTTGAGAAGGAGCAAAGCTAATGACCCATAACGCTCAATTCCTGATCTAGGAAAAGGAGAAGTGATGATAGAGAGATTTTCAATGACAGAGATGGGATTTACTCTTTGCAAATCTACCTTTAAACATTAACAAAATTGGATTTATGATAAACTAAGAAAGTTCCTGTCACCACCTCACCACTGCCCAGCGTGGTGTTTACTCCCAATTACTTCAAAAGGAAATAGCAGCACTTCTGCATGCTGGCCTTATCACCATCATAAGGTCAACCATGAATATTTTGAAGAATTATAGTAGCAGATGACTAAATTCTAAAGATCTGAATCCTGGTTTCTGATGCTGTTATTTTCTGAGTTAATACTGTTCTAATAATTTATATTGAAGATTAATATAAGAAGATGCTGTCCTGGTTTGAGGTAGACAAAGTTGAGGCTACTGTACATTATTTTCCAGGTAACCATAAATGTTGTTGTATTCACATTATCTTTACAATCATTTGAGAGCTATACCCTATGTTGTACAGACTGAACCACATTTTGAACTCCCTGTGGATTTGCTCAATAAGAGTTTGGGGAAAAAAGAAACTTAAGATCAACTTTGTAACAAACAGAACATTTAGACCATTAAGGAGGGAAATACAGTTTACAGCTGCATTAAAACCATCTCCTTGAAAATTTGACTACTAACAGCATGACAAACAAAGATACTTAATATATCTCTTTTCATTTTACTGTGTAAAAGCTGTTTGTGTGTGAAGTGTTGGAAAAGTTGGCCATAGAAAGTAGGGATGACAGTTACCTTTGGTCTCAAGTGTTGCCTTCTGAGTCAAGGGAGCCTCCTGGAAGGAGAAAGAATTTGCTTATCCTCAAACATCAACCAAAATCAGCATAAAAACCTTCCTGAGCCCTCCAGGAAAGTCCTGTACGTATTATCAAAGTCAGAGAGCAGAAGGCAGGTGAAGGCATGAGCCAGCAAATGAGGAGCTTGCAGATGAAGGGCAGAGACAGGAGGGTCTTGAGCAGAGTTGTGCATGCAGAAGGAAAGACATACATTGTCAAGCTTCAGTGGTGGTGGGAAAGGAGGAATTTCCTAGTGACCCTGAGGGAGGAATGGGACTTGACGGAGTTTGGCCAACCCACAAATCAATGAATGTTGATGGACTGGAAAGAGCAAAGGAGAAGTCGCATCCTGCCAAAACTCAAGGAATATCTTTGTTTTCAGGCCTCTTGTTTTGGCTGACTCATCTTGCACAGCTGATTTTTCCTGAATTACCAAGCTACCTTGCTCCTATGTAATGCATTGTGGAAAAATTAATTCCAGAGACTGGAGGGTGCGCATTCATATTTGTGCTTCAGGGAAAGAGGGAGAAACTCTACCTCCCAGTTTGGAGTCCCATCACACAGCAATATATTTAATAATACTTTTACAGCTTCTATTTCTTTGCCTTTGGTAATACATATTGGCCTTAATAAAAACCTGTGAAGGTTAGACCCATGAAGTTTAGATTTTGTATATTCAGTCTTCCCCCATCTGCAATACAACACCTCAATGAGCAATTGTATTCAGATTAAGTAGCAATTTTAATGTCATTTTATTTCAACAAAAAATATGCTACAAATATAATTAAGTTTTTTAATATATATAAAATATAAAAATATTATGTACTTTATAAAACATAGATTTCAGTCAATGACTTGAATTGGATTCAGCTGAGAAAATTTGATTAATTGGACAGATTCGTTTGGACTATTTACATGAAGTAAAAGCCTGTCAGTTTGGGACAACCTCCAAATCCTGAAAACTGTCAGACATATTCACTCTGGATGCTGTTGTTTGCTACTGTGAATGGGTGGAGCCAGTCAAATTTTGCCCAGGATGTGGGCATAATAATGACTTACGCAGTGTACAGTCATTCCTACAAAAGAGACAAATAAAACTCTTCCTTGATATACATCATAATTAGAAGCATGGACTCCTTTGTACTGCAGAAATTAACAAGGATAATTAAATAGTCCTTTTTTGACCATTATTCCTCCTACAGAAGTAAATTGAAACCTTAGAGTTCAGATGCAGCAGTGTTTGTCTCCTCATTATTACAAAAGAGTGCAGACACAAAGCTGATAAGTTTTACTGACAAAAAAGGCCTGTACTTGCATGCATTACCCCACTGGTTTCGCTGTGCTACTCATACAGGAGGGGATATGCATGATCAAAGCAAAGGATCATTAACTTGCTCTGAGTTATTTATGTTCTTTGAAACAAGATGCTGTGCTTCGAACAGATTTTTGTGGCAACAAGAAAAACCATTTTTAAAAGTGCATAGCGCAGAGTGGAAAGAGAAGTTATCTTTCTCAATTTACCATTAAAATCCTTTTAATCTCTGCAAACACAAGAAAGATAACACAGTTAAGCCTTGGATGTTGATGACTGGAACAGAAAATCTCAGTTAAACTTAAGTTACTGAACACAAACTTTGAAAATAAATCTACCTACAGATGACAGTTTAAAGGAATCCAATTTTTCTAAACTTCAGAAGGTGTCAGTAATATTTTAACAAACCTAGAGTGCATGGTGACATGCAGTGTAACCATAGATTAACCCATCAGACTTTAGGATTGAAAGATTTATTATACTTTTTTCTTATTGACCTGAACCAGAAGAGAACACACTTGCCATGAACATTGAACTATTTATAATAATGCTAACCTAGAATGGATTGTATTCCCTATGTACTTTTATGGTGCTTTTTTCCCTAATTAAAAGTATATGCCTGAATAATCTGAATTAACACACTGATATTTTCTGAATACAGACTGATGTCATTTCATCCCTGGAAGGTAAAATAGGTTAAATCCATAAACTAATAGGTATAGGCACAGATGCAACATGTACTAAACAAATCTCTGTGTGCCCCTTGGTACATAACTAGGTTCTTAGCAATGAAGGTTGTAACTCCAAGTCTTGCCCAGTTTGTGATTTGTATAACTTTAACATATTTAGCCTAGAGCAGAATCTGATTTTTGTGTTTTAAATCAGTTATAAATTTATTCTACATGTTTCTTCAAAGCATCTGTAACTTTCAAGTATTTTTTCTGGGTGAATTTGACAACAAATGAGCTATGAAAAGGCTTTGTTTGAAGAGCGCATCTCTAAACTAAAGTTTTAGCGTGTTGCTTCTATTCTGCTGTGGTGTACTTTTCTTTCTGTTCCCATCCATACTGAGAATTGCACCTCTGGAAGGAAAACAAAATCACGTATGCATATGCCACATTAAATGAAACTCTTCAATGGTATTGTAGAAAAATCCTACATAAAAATTCAAAGCCCTGTACTGCATGTGAGTGATAGCTAATAATTCATAAAAGGACTGATGATGATTCTACACATTCTACATTGCACAGGCAGTGGAAGCAGGGACAGGTATCCTGGGAAGAGTATAGGGACACTGCCCAGTTGTGTAGGAAAAGGGTCAGGAAAGCCAAGGCACAGCTGGAGCTGAACTTGGTGAAGGATGTAAAGAATAATAAGAAGGGCTTCTATGGGTATGTCAGGCAGAAAAGGAAGGTCAAAGAAAGCATACCCCCTGTGATGAGGAAGACTGGCAAGCTGATAACAACAGATGAGGAGAAGGCTGAGGTACTCAACAATGTTTTTTGATTCAGTCTTCATTGGCAACCTCTCTCCCCACACCTCTTGAGCAGATGGACCGCAAGGCAGGGACTGGGGGAGCAAAGTCCC
>RSEF01000001.1:9611210-9635141 GCA_003993805.1 Himantopus leucocephalus | reverse complement strand
ATCAGATTGGTCAAGCATGATTTACCCTTGCTAAATCCATGTTTACCACTTCCAATAACTTCCTGTTCTTCAACGTGTTTGGAGAAAGAAAAGAAGAAGAAAACAAGAAAGAAGAAAAAAAAAATAAATTAGGTAGGTCATTAAAATAATAAAATTAGAAAAAAAAAAAGATAAGAATATTATACACAATAGGAAAGGAATAAAATCTACCAGAGGAGAGCAGGGATCCAGCAGAATTAGTGGGAAAAGACTGACACCATATACTAAATATTTTAGATTATTTATAATGAGCATGAGAGGCAGAGGATTTCCTGAAATGCATGTAAACTTTTGATTATAAGAGATGAATAAAATTACATAAATCCAAGTACATAACTTTCCAATTTCCAAAAGAAAATGCATAAAGAGAAAGAAAATTTTCCTATATTAAAGTCAATTAGCATTTTAATTTAACCTTAATGTCAAGATCAAGTTAATCTCTTTATAATCAACTGAAATTATCTTTTCCCCAGATGGAAGTGCTTTTTGCGTATTGCCCGATGGCTTTCAGAAAAGTTTGACTTTTCTTATTAAGTAACATGTTTCTTCCTTATTTGATCTTAAAACAAAACCTCAGTCATCATTGCAAACAAAAGGATGCTGGCTGGCAGTAATAGGGAAGGATTTTGTAAATCACTTAGTAAATCCATGCAGGTAAAAGAATACTGAGAACATTCATTGCTAAGTCTCAATCTTACAAAATGTCATTTTGTTCATGAGTAATCCTAATGAACCCATGGTATTCATTCCAGTGCAAAGATTTGTGCAGAGGCAATAAAAATGCTTGTATAACTTTTTTTTTTTTAATTCCCACAGTCTCAAAAAAAAACCAAACAAAAGACAACAATCAAACCTGAAAGTGTTACTATTCATGGCATCTCTCCAATACAGATTATTATTACTTGCATTGATTAGATTCAGTTGATGTACTTTTCAAAGTAACTAGATAGATATTTATAGTACTAAATAGATATTTAAATAACGGAATAGATACCCTTTCTGCATTTAGCAGGGTTGTCTGATGATTCAGCAGACATGTAGGCAGCTGGCTATCTGTTAAAAATTATTTTTCTGTCCTTCATCATCCACATTTTCAGCTTTGTTCATAACCACTCTCTTCAAGATGACTTTGCATAGTGCTTGGAAAGTCATCAAGTGAAAGGAAAGAATAGTCACTTGAAAAGGATAGTAAAAAATAGAAATTCTTTCATTACTGTTATTTTTGAGTGTTAGATATTGAGATGGACAAAGATGACAAGAACTTTCAAAAATCTAATTTAGTTTTCTTGAATGCATAAAATCAAGGAAAGAGTAACAGAATTTTAAATAAAATGAAGATCCATTTAAATAGGTGGGATAGTTAAACTCTGTACTAGCTGAGGATTCCAACCACTGGAAACAGTTCAAAGTTATCGTTACAATGGACTTCCTGACTCGGTGTATGGGACAGGGGAGTTTGTGAAATAATTCTTATCTCCTACATGCAAGTTAAATATTCCTATATATTTAGGAGACTACAGCCTGATTCAGTTCTGACTAAAATGAGCACCTAGTGAAGTCATAAAATAGCTTATTAGTCATTCAAATTCTCCATGGGGGGAGGAGTGACTGTCTCCACTGATCCTATTGGGAACCTAAGGCAACTAAGGCAGATGTCTCAAAGCTTCTCACCATGGACCAGGTGTATCAGGCAGGGCATAAAATTGTTGCCATAATTCCAGACCAGTATCATCTAGTGGAAGGAAAAAAAATCGAGTTTTGCATACTTATGTTACTAGGTTTGTTTCCATATTTTCACTCCTATGCAGACAGAGTGGATGTCGACATAAGAGAAATAACTGCATATTCAGTTCAAAGAGGTCCTAAACTCAAAGCCCCTTTCAGTTCATCTATGTTGTCAAAATTTAAGTATTGCTTATTCCTTCTTTCAATTTGGGTTCACAAGTACATTTTAATTGAACAAAACCTTCTACTGGCAAATGATTTCCCCTAAGAAATTCCAGATAATGATTGCAACGATGTTTAAAATTGTTTAAAATGCTTAATTTTTAAGCATAGAAATTTGGGTCACTTAAAGCTTCTTGGCTGATGTCATATTGGTTCCTTCTACCTTTTAATATATGTGTCAGCATCAAGTTTTCCACATAGTTTGTGCTAGAATTTCTCTCCTCCCTCACAAAGAAGTAATATAAAAGTGTCTGAAGTAGGACGATTTTGATTATCTCAATATCAGAAAGTGCTTCAGAGAATACATCTGCAAGTTAAAACATTTTTAAGGTCCTTTGTTCTCTGGAGCTTTTCTGTTTCGAACTGATTTGGATGCTCAAGCAGTTTTTCCTGGGTGACATGAGATCCATGGGATTTTTGCATGGACAAGCCCTCTGATTGGAACCATCACCCATATTCTGCTTTCCCCCCCAGAACAACACAGGAAACTCATCTGAAAGGCAAATTTTGAGCCATAACTCTCATTATGGATGAGGCTTAGACTGCTGTGATCTCTCAGTTGGCTCCAAACCAACTCAGAAATAGATTCACTGATCAGAAGTAGTATGTGTCTTAGAAAGCCAAGGTAATTATAGTGGACTTTGCAGAGTATACTGCTGGGGATAGCAATGTCACATAGGACAGGACATCTTCTAGATGTTGACGGGGTAAATGAGTATAATATAAAAAATGGGTACATATTCTCTGAGTTTCCTTGGACAAGGAAATTAAAATTCATTATTGCTGCTGCATAATTATTCATATTTCTTTTCATGGTTCTAGAAAATATGCCAGTAATTGCAGTTTTAAACAGAATAAATATATCACTTCTTAATGTCCCGGGTTATAAATCTCTGTAGGAGTAACAGAGCATACAGCAGGTTAGAACCTTTTCTTTCCTGAGGATTGTAGGATCATTCCCATGACGCTCCCAAATCCATAGAATTTTTGCCTAAATTTCTCATAAGGCCGCGATTACAATTATATATGAGAATACAAAAAATAAAAGATTACTTTAATAGAATTACAAGCACTGACTGGTCTGAAATTTTTATCATAATTTAAAGCAAATTTCAGTTCAATGACTTCTGACAAAGTTTTTTGTTTAGCTTTATTTGTTTATTTATTTTTATGAAAACTCAAACACCTGTCTGGGGCACAGCATCAAGTAAAATTGGAAATAGATCATTTTGTTTGCCACAGCTTCAAAACCTTGGAAAAACATTGTTTGATAACTGATTCTGAATATATACAATTGTTGTATGGATGTCATATATGGTTAAACCCAGGAATATTTAAAGCCATTTTCAATGAAAAAGAAGCTGAAACACAAAAAAAGTGCATGTGATTTGCAGAGGGGGAATTCCCATGTACACCGAGACGTGGTCTCAGGTAAGGTTCTTAAATAGATTTTTTTGATAATCAACATAAACCTTATTCATCCATTTACACTGAGCTGTGTTGAAATGTGAAGCTTTCCTGAACTCATTGCTAAAATATTATCATTACACTAATTGGCCAGAATTTTGGTCTGCTTTATATCCAAGCTGAGATCAGCAGAAAAACTGTAGGCTTGTAACAGGATTATAAAGGGCAGAGTTTATTCTATTCTGTTTTTTTCCAAACTGCAACTGGCATCAGGAGGTAATGATGAAAGGAATCAGGAAAATTAATTGTACATTTTGACAATTATTTGAGCAATTTAGTGGGAGTCTAGATTTCGTTGATTAAAGAAAGTGCCAAAGAATTGCTGAGTAGAATGAAGTATTTAGTATATGTTTTGCAAGAAAGTGCTGAAAAGTGAACATTTATTAAAAAAATGAATGACATGCAGATTACCTTTAGAAAAAATTAATAAAACTGGTAGCTTAGACTAGCCTCTCCCTGTTAAATCAATAATATCCAACGACCTGCTTGGAGAAGCGATGAGTTCCAACAGCAGTGATTGACTTCTGTAATGGCTGTGGGTTCTATGTACTTTCTCAAAATCAAGACCAAAAGCTCTTAGACCTGGACCTGGATCCTTAAGTCAACTTAGGTATCTCAAACACAAAAAGGAGCATTTTGCAGAACTATTTTTTTTTTTTTTTTATATTCCTAGAATCCTGTCCTTGATTAGTCTCGCCATGTGATCACAGAAGGATCTCAAGCATAAAAATATGAAGAACTTTTGTGCTTTTTCCTGCAGATCCTGTTCCTGATCTAAACAGAAGAAGAAAAGGAAGAAAGGAAAGAAGAAAAAAACCCAAACAAACAAAAAAACCCTGAAAAAAACCCAAAATAACTCCAACCTTTAGAATGCATTACGAATGAACCTATCATATCTAAATTAAAAAATTTCAACTTTATATATAATTTAAGATGAGGAAACAAATCAAGATATAAGTACAAGTAAAATCATCTTAGATTAAAAGTCCATCTAGGTGAGTACCTATGTTCAATAATGGCTAATTCACAGATACCATGGGGAGAATAAAGTAGCACGGAAAAAATACAATAATATTTCTCCAGAATAGTCACAGAGGTTTAAACAGGTTTTGTAGCAGGGACTTCTTTAGTCAGTAATTGTCTTTCTTAGGTAAAAAGCCACCTTGTGTCCGTTTTAACTGTATGAACAGTGACTCCAGAATTTCATTTTCCCTTTCGCTCATGATTTTATAGACCTCTATCATGTTGGGTTTTGTCTTTTATCTTGTGTTTTACTGTATTTAATTCTTTTGCATATGAAACTTTCGCCATAATCTTTCTAGTTTTTCTGTCCTTCCAGAAGGAGTAGGGAGCTTGAGCATCACATAAATTCATATCCAGGATTTCTCTTTGGTTTATTCTCTATCCCTTCCCTAATAATTTCGATATTTTTTGCCTACTTCTGATCACCGAGAACATATTTTCATAGAAATACATATCATACTTCTAAGATCTTGTCTCTGGGGGACAAGAGACCATTACTTTATTAGCAAGGTCAGAATTGTTTTTCTCATGTGCACCACTAATGAATTAGTGCATCCATCTGCAATGAATTTTGTCTGCCATTCTAATGTTCAGTCACTTTCTCTAGTAAGGGTCTCTTGCAGTTCTGCTCCACAGACATTTGTCTTTACTGCCCTGAATAATTTAGTACCATCAGTAAACTTTATCATCTCAGTAGTCACTTCTTTCTACACATAGTTTCTGAATATATGCAAACAGTATGGAAAGGCACAGATGCTTGTGCAGAAATCCACCTCTAATTTTTTCACTATGAAAATTGATCCTTCACTCTTTTTCGTATTTTAATTAATTATATAGTTATGTAAGAATCTTCCATTTTATATTATTTTAGCTTTCTCTATCCTTTACAAACTTTGCTGAAGCACATTTCTGAAGTTCTTTAAATCCATGTGTGACACAGAGCAAATAGGTTTTAGCGTTGCAATTTGTAAATGAAGAATTGGGCCAAACTTTGTCAGCTCATCATCAACTTTCTGGTTGCCAAAATCTTTTTAAAAGTCTGCCTTGAAGAAATCCCCTGATAATTAGATCCTGGAAAAGCAATAGAAGCACCTAAACTAACAAGACAAGAAAAGAATTTGCCAAGAACATAACCTTTCAAGACTTTATAATAAGAGTAGGGATGTTCTGGGAAGGTCATCAAAGTCAATAATGAGTCAACTATGAAAGAGTTGCTTAAAGAATCCTACGGAGGTCATAACAAATGATTCTCAACCAGTGAGAAAATATGTTTGAGGGCTAGAAAAATATTTTCAGTGTAGTAAGCAAAAACCAAAATTACACTGATGAAAAAAAAATTAAAAAATAGATACATAGAAATGTGGTAAAAGAAGTTGTTAAGTACAGAAGGACAGGAACTTGGCAATAGAAGATAAAACAGAGTGGGTTGAAGAAAATAAATAGGCAACTAGTACATTTATTAGGGAATAAATGATTAATTGGGAGGGTAATCAACTCTGCAACAAGTAAGGTAATTAAACATTCAGAGAAGCAATAAAAGTGCTAATTTGAAGTATTTGGAATCAATTACACAATTAAGCAGTTGATAATGAGGCAATTTAGGAAAAATAGAACTATAGGCTAAAGAAATACCTGGTTCTGAGTGAACACTTACTTATACAGGAGTCCAAGAGGAGCGAGACACTTACCAGGTAATAGTCTCGTAGGGAGAATGTGGGATGAAGTCAATATATGGAGCCTACACCCTTAATGCTACACAGCCCTATAGTGGGTAAGTCCCAGAAGAGGGCAGTGGTGCTCCATGGAGACCATCAAGTGATGGTAGTCAAGGGTTTCAATGACTCTGGTCTGGTGCCCATCATAAACAAGTACTTGTCTACACCGGACTGAAGTTGGGCAGCAGGGTGCTGCAGAGATGTATTTGAACGTTGGTTCTCTTGGAGGTATAAGGCTCTCCTCTATCACAGGGGTGAAAATATTTAAGCTTCCTGTCCTCCAATATGTCTTTTATTGTTTGGGGTGGCACTTTGAAATATGGTGAGCATTGAGCTTCCGTACAACATCAGTGCTTATCTCCTTTCTCCTTGTGCTTGTCTAAAAGACTTAATGTGAACCGACTTGTGTCATTTGGCCTTCACAGGAGAAATAGTTCACTGAGATTCCTGGGGTCCCATTATAAGTTATAGCAGCTGTAATTTCAGCCACTTTATGGAGCAGTCCATTTGTGTCTGCTCCAGTTCCTAATGCTACCAGCCAGTCTGTAAAATGATCCTAATCTATTACATTTAAGTCATTTGAGTCATCTTTTTGAAGATTGTTGAGTGCAGAGATACCCATAAGGAAACAATGTAAGTTTTCCATATACCACATATGTTATATGTCTGGTGAAATGTACTGCACACATTTAAAAAAGTGACAGTATTACAAAACTGACAACTTTTCATGACCTTTTGTATTATAATGTATTTTAAACATATGGCAGGATTCCGTTCTTCTCATGGATGTGGCAGATACAGTATGAATATTTCATGAATTGTATCTGCATGTGAAAAAAAAATTGTTCAAGAAACAAGAGATTTAGCAAAACACATTAGCCTTTTTACATTTAAAGTGGGAAAATAGCTACTGATTAAATATATTACAATGAATATTTATGGGAAACAGTGAATATTTATTGAGAAGCAGTGAACATCAAGAAGTAAAACACTAAAACCAAAATTATGATCCAGTGGCATTCTTTATTTTTTGGTTTAGGTTTTGTGATCAATTGTAGTGTGGCATGTTTTGTTACTTCTTTTCATCTCTGTTTCTTTTGTATCCTTTGTTTATTTAAAATACAAGCTCTTTAAATCTTTAAATCTTCTGACTTAGGTACCTTGATGTTCTATCAGTTATCATACTCAAAGTTCAGAGTAATTGAAATTAGATGCCCAATATATCTTAAAGTATTTTATATGTATCCTAGACGGTTCCCTCAATCAGACACACAGTAACAAAAAGTAAGAATACATTCTTTCATCTGTGTTGCACAGAAGCTATTTCTTAACATTTTGCTCTTCCAGCTACATATTGGGCAATATCCAATACATTGTAGTTAGGCTGCTTCTACTGAAAAGAGAGAAGCATAATTCAGATTTGTACATTAAAGAGTTTTGCTAAGGTCAAATATGCTTCAGATAAGTAAGCAAGTAATTTGACTGAGTCTTTGGAGATTCAAAGCCACATTCATGCTGTAGCAGAAACTCAATGTTGTGTTTTGTTCTTCCAAAGGACACTTGCTTATGCCTGATGTTTCTTTTCAAGCTATTTCTCACAGATACTCTAAAAGGTAATGTTGGTAAATTGCTTAACTTCTTTCATGAATCTAAAGAAAAGAAAATGTCTGTGTTTGTTTTTCATTGAAAAATATAATGTTTTGACTGACAAGAGTATTTTGGGCTTCATTTAACAATGTGAGGTTAGTATTAGTCTTAGACAGGTGCTCTACTATGCATCTGTTTC
The DNA here is from genome assembly GCA_003993805.1 of Himantopus leucocephalus. Lineage (NCBI taxonomy): Eukaryota > Metazoa > Chordata > Aves > Charadriiformes > Recurvirostridae > Himantopus > Himantopus leucocephalus. Next base: position 9,627,164 of record RSEF01000001.1, on the reverse strand, counting down.
CTGTTGGGGCCCCCAATATAAGAAGGACGTGGATCTGTTGGAGTGAGTCCAGAGGAGGGTCACGAAGATAATCAGAGGGTTGGAGCACCTCTTCTTGAAGATGGGCTGAGAGAGTTGTGTTTGTTCAGCCTGGAGAAGAGAAGACTCCTGGGAGATCTTACAGCCATTTTCCAGTATTTAAAGGGGGCCTACAGGAAAGACAGGGAGGGACTCTTTATCAGGGAGTATAGCAATAGGATGAGGGGTAACAGTATTAAACTGAAGGAGGGTGGATTTAGACTAGATACTAGGAAGAAATTTTTTACTCCGAGGGTGGTGAGACACTGGAATAGGTTTCCCAGGAGAAGTTGTGGCTGCCCCATCCCTGGAGGTGTTCAAGGCCAGGTTGGATGGGGCTTTGAGCAACCTGGTCTAGTGGAAAGTATCCTTGCCTGTGGGAGGGGGGTTGGAACCTAGATGATCTTTAAGGTCCCTTCCAACTCTAATGATTGTATGATGACTCTATGATGCTTGGCAGCTCCTCTGATCAGGAGGTCATCTGGTCCTTCCGTGACACTGGCAAGGGTAGTAATTAATTAATTTTCTTTGGAGAAATGCAACCCTATTGTTCATGAAACAGATAAAAACAATACATTGAACTATAAGGGGCTATGTGAAAATGGAGGCACAAAGCTTGGAGAGCACGGTAATTGCTTTCAATATCTTAGATGGCCCCCACTTGTTCAACAGGTAGGCATAGATTTAAGGACACTTGGATGTGCACTCCTCAATGAAGTCATTAAAATTAAATAAAAATTGTATAAAGCATTCAATTTAGGGGTGATTCTAAGGGGACACCTTCAACTGACTAACATCAAATTTGTTCCATGAATTTTATACAATGACCTGATAAAGTTTTCCAGAGTAATCTTCTTGCACAGATAGTTCTGATACAGTTTATGTTTTAAACTGGATTCCTTCTTTGAGGAGGACAATGCTTGAAGATGAATGAGAATAAAGGAACTACACTACTATTTGCAATATTATTTTAATCAAGATGTTACAACCATTTAACTAATAATGGCACTGCAGTTTTCAAAACAACTTCAGTAGCCATCTGTATTGCTGAGCAAAAGGAATAATAAGTTTTTAAATAAGAAATTTTGCAGAGCAGAGGGTGTTTCTACTGAAAGAAATAGAGAGGAGAAAATTAACATGTACAATTCCCATACTTAGAAAACTGTTACTGGTAGGACCAATCTTACAATACACATATGTGCCCTTTTAAATGTTTGTAGTGTTACCTTCAGCCATGCAGTTACTCTTATTTATGCCCTCAGAAGGCCTCTACTGTCATATACATGTGTATATAATAATGTATCAGATTTATCATTCTGACTTGAGCCAAATTTATGTCCTCTAAAATTTTACAATAACTAATTTTTTGAATATTCCTTGCAGAAGGATATTACCACTTGTGCTGGCTATGTTAGGGAATGAATTTTGGAGGCACTATGAAAGTAGTAACTAAATTACAGGAACAAAATAAGAAAAAAATCTATAATGATTTACTGCACCTTTTAAAGGTTTGTATGGTAGAAACCTCTTGCTCAGATTTGAGTTGTCCCAAAGCATGTATCTCAAGACAATCAAGGAGGCATGTGAACTTCAGATTACTTAGAGAGAAATGAGTGGTCAACAATGAGTTTGTCTTCATTCTCTGACAGTCATGTTGCTGTCTTAGTATGAAGTAATATATCTATGGTTATTGTTAGTTATATGTCAAGAGTAACTATAACTTTACAGTTGTGATTGTGTTATAGTATGCCTGTAGAGGACATAAACGGCAAGGTGAGCTTTGCTAGCAATGAAGACAGGTAGACAGACGGCTTAAAAAAGGCTTATAGTTTTAATGAAGAAAAAAGTCCTGTCATAAAAAGACACAACAGTGTTTTGACACTGGAGTGAAATTCAGGCTCAGGAGCATCACTCAAGACACATGGAAAGCTTTATCAGTTGAAGGGTGACTTTACCTGGACTGTTCTTAACCACCACAGTATTTCCATACCTTGCCAGAGAAAAATTACTTGTGCAATGAAAATAAAGCCCCAGATTATTACATATATAATGATAAAAATAAACACAGAAATATTCAAATAAATATGTATGTGCATGTGTGCATACTTATAAATATATAAAGAGTAGGCTGTACATATAGTGATGCTGTCTTCCAGTACTCCTAGCAACCACACTGATGGGAGTATGGTCAAAGAACTGTGCATAATTTTGTCCCTCTGTATTCCTGTGTTTCAGTTTTGCTGGATTGTGAGATGCGTCCACATGCTACTGCAGTAAATGTTACCTTTCCTGGTGGAATCAGTGGAAAGTCACTAGATGGTGAATGGTTAGAGGGCTGTAACAGGTGGCATAGGAGAAGATGACGGAGCTGCCAGGGAAAGAGAAGGCTAGTGAAAGGATCTATTTGTTGAGCTCAGGTAACATCAAAAGCCTAGTTGGATTCAGTCAGCAGAGAGGCTATGCCATGTGCCTCTTCAGAGAAATTCAAAACTCAGCTGGACAAGGGTGGGAGTCACTGCATCTCACTGGGATGTTAGCCCTGGTTTTGGGTGCTCAGACTCAATGACTTCCAGAGGTGCTTCTACCCCAGTTTGTGCTGCAGTTCCATGGCTCGGTGACGTAATGTCCCAAGGCAATAGTTTGCCGCTTTATGTTCTCTGTCCCGGTGCCTGAAAGCACGTGGATGGAAGCACAGGCAGACTCATGTAGACTTATAGGGAGCAAGATATAAAATGTGCAAGTGTGGTGTTCACATTAGGTGGAATTTTCTCTAAAGATAATAATAAAGAAAGTGTAAAAACAAGTAGTAGTTTCAAAGCTTAACAATACATTAACTGTTGATAACAGAAAAAAACCCTTCTTTTTAATCCAAGAGGTGTAGTTATTGATTCCAGATGGTTTTTTGCAAATTCTTAACACTTAAAACATTTAATGTACAAATAACATTTGTCAGTCCATGTATGGCTATAAAATGTCCAAAAAACCTGCAAACCCTAGTAGTAATTTCTCAGTGTTTACAGACAATGAAACTTTGAACACATTACATTTTTATGTTATTCTTCTACCTCTAGTGCCTGTAGCTTGTGCACTTTTTCAGGAAACACCTGCCTTGTTTGGAAATTCTAAAACAGAAGACATAAATTGTACTCCTTGAAAACTTTTACTTTTTAAAAAGCATTTACTTGTTTTAACTCCTGTATTATAAATGTGTGTTGCCTTTTATCTGGCCAGTTTGGTGCAGCTTTTCAAATGGCAAGATGACCTCTGCTGCTGTAATTAGATGTAAATCACATTGATAATTCCTTTGGAATTTATTTTCTACTTGTAATTGCAATATAATTTCTATTAGCTTTATGCTCTTTGCGACTAGCCTTTCATTTGAGCTTCTGTGTTATGGCAGCCTTCTACTTTTGCAAGTTTAATCAGTGTTCCATTACTATTTTAATTACTATAGTACAGTAAAGGTGTGCCAGAGACTGTAGATGGGTTCTGTGAAACAGAGCAGACTTTTTAATAATGGTTCTCAGTGACTATCTGCATTCGAATTTGTTATAAAATGCATGTTTTCTGTAGAGAATATTTGCAAATTCTGGTTATTTTTATTACGCAAAATTTCCAACTCTGTATTATTCAAGACAATATTTTGAGGGCTTTTTTGTAATTCTTGTGATGAAAGTCATGCATTCTTAATGAAGTATATTGATATATGCAGAAGGTGTGTAAGATCTCAGAAAACTAGATAGAGAACTGGAAGAGTTTGTAGAGATTTTAGTGTCACATGCATCTCTGCAAAGTACTTGGAAATCACAATCTGAAAGAAACAATAGATAAAAAATTAATACCTGCAAGGTAGTCACAAAACTTTTATTAACAGTGATGGGGTAAGCATACGCGTAACACAATCATGGTGTGAAAGAAAGAGATAAATGCCCTGACTAAAGATTGCTGGTTTGCTTACCCACAAAGCATCATAGGGATTGGGAGGTCACACAAAAGTGTAACAGATAAAACTCCAGAAGCACTTAGGTTGATCTGCTGAGACCTTGTCTAATTCATCACAGAGAGGTTAAGAGGGGCATAGTTTTCATTTCCTCAAGAGTAAAATGAAAAGACGTAAACAGGGAAGAGCTTGAAGGTACTTTCAGCCATAACATCCAATGCTTTCCATTCTGCAAGTACTTGTAAACATGATTAATTTTGTGCCTGCAAGTTCCTATGTTGGTAAATAAGTTGAGAACAAGCAACTTTGATGTACTGTAAAGTGAATAGCAGTTTACATCCATATGCAGTTCCAAAGTTGATTCTGCAGTTATATTCTCTGTTTGCCCCTTATTTTTGAACAGGCTTGACTGTGTGTGTGTGTGTGTTTGTCTTCCTGTGTGCTTAAAACCATTTTATTTCAGTATGTTTATTCTGTCAACCATTTGTCTTAACCTGCTTTGAATATGAAAATAGATTCTTACAAAAAAATCTTTAATAAATATCTTCTAATTCTATCCTTATTTTATAAGCTTTGGTGTTTAGCAAGTCAAAAGTAAACTTATAGGTTGACTAAAAAAACATTATGAAGCAAGTTTTTTTTCTCTCAGTTGGGCTTTCTTACGTTCAGAACTGGGTATTTAGAATGCCATCAACTGGGGAGGAATATACCTGGAGGGAAGCTGAATTTAAGCTCTGTAAAGAGAGAAGCAGAAATTATTTTTAAAAATTAATTCTTTCTCAATGGCAAAATAGTTTTTCTAAAATAATTATAAATTTAAGTGATTTCAATAGAATAGTGATTAAAACAATTAAGAAAACAAAACAGCCAGCACACAAATTGCTGTCAATGACTTTCACAGGGAGACACTCTTGGCAAGGTACTGAGGAAAGCAGTATTTGGGGGAGCAGTTCGGAAAAATCCTCCCTATCCTACTTAGACATCTGAGATATGTGTCTTCCTTGATCTGAATGTCTAAATGCTTATCCCATCTGGTTTTCAATCAAGGCATATCCCAACACATAAGTCAGTGTAGGAGCCCAGTTTTCTTGGTGAAGTCTGAGCAATCCATGGGAATCCACACCGTGCAGAGCAGGAGTGAGTACAGAGGATCTAGTTTACTGTACATGCATACCTCAACTTTCTTTAACCTAATTTTTCAGAGCAAACGAGCAAGTTCATAGTTACCCCTTTCTCATTAAGGGTTACCAGTGTGGGGGGAATTACCTCATGTTATGAACATCTGTTTTATAATCATTTCTCAGAATGTGCATTGGACTTAAACTATGCAGTCCTTTTGCTGGATCTTTGAAATAGTGATTTTGGCTCATTTTATCATAAATCCATAAAATACAAGGAACACCATAACACTAAAATATAAATTTCTAAGGCAAACTTCAATTTTGTGTATGCAGTGCGTACACATTGTTAAGAATACATAAATATGAATAGTTTAGGCATGGAACCATAGGAAAGACAAGGAAAGTAGAATCTTGCCCATTTGTCAGCAAGAAGACAAAGGATTAATTCAGCCATATCATCTAACTGCACCTTTACATCCACAGTTCTGTTGTATTTTTTCTGTGCTTGGACTGCCCTGGACATATGGTAATGCTTCTGCAGGGTTATAATTAGCAGACAAAGGTCTGAAAAGACTTTTCTCAGTGAATTAAGGTTGGACTAAAGATTAAACTAAAGCAGAGCTGTATACCTGAGGAGCTTCAGGCATTTCTGTCATTTCTGTCTCAGTATAACTGAAGACTGTAGGCAGAATGAATGAAATACAACTGTTCTTCGCTATTTTATTTAAGCAAAATACATATACCTTCTTGAAATATTGAGATGTTAGGTACCAAGTTCAAAAGGACACTGGTTTTCCTGTGGCATTTTGCCAATGTTTGTCCTTTTGATAGTGTTAAAATTTAACAGATTGAGTGTAAGTTACCTATCCTTAGAAATAGTAGGGACATTGTATGTTTCTTGCTTCGTTTATAATGAAAAAATTACTCATGCTTTCTTTAATGTCCTTTCTCAGACAACATCCTGAAAATGTTTTTATCTTGTTTTAAAGATTCGATCATTTTATAACATTTGAACAGTGAATTATTGCTTCATGAATCAAAAGTATCCTACAGTCTTCATAAAGCACTAGACAGTTATAACATGTGAGGGCAGTTCATGATCAGTGAAACCCAGTCCCCAAAAGCAAATACAGTATCAAACCACTGCGGTGGAACTTTGAACCTCCAGAGAATGATTGAAGGTCTTGGCAGGTGTCATTTACTGTGTCATTCACCTTGAAGTTTCCCTGGCTAGACATGTGGTTACTTTACTAGCAAATTTCAGACTGCCAGGGCAGACAAATGTTCTGTCTCTCCGGTTCACTCAGTACATACATCCAAATTTATATTTGCCCCCTTGGGCGAAAGTCAGTGCTATTATCCATCTGTCCTGTATTTTCTCTTTGACCTCTTCATGCTCACTTCCTGGTTCAATGGGGTAGTTTAACTACCTGCGCAATTTTCTTTTATCAGTCTCAGAAATCTTACGTGTGCTTTCCAAATTCAGGAAAACAAGAAACTGGAATCAGACCTACTAGATGATAAATAATTCTTCAGTTAATGGCATGTCCCACATGAAGCATAAAGGACTATAGTTTTAAAGTTATATATGCCTTAATTCAAAAATCGTATACTTATATATAATGCATATAAAAGCAAAATATATTGTTCCACATAGCTGTATTCTTAAAGCAAAATGCCAGCATTTGCAAAAAACCCAAAAAGCTATCAGAGAAAGAACACTGCTCTTTTGTTAAAGTCACAACAATTGTTTAAATTATTTTACTCACAGTATTACGTTATTCTTTTTTGAAGACCACAGCATAATGACCTATTGCTCATATGAGACCTGCCCTTATTTCCTTTTGGTGGGCAGGACTTCAGTGAATCTGTTATGATCACCATTTCCTATTGAACTGTCATGACGAACTTGGAGAGATACCATCCAGGATGCAGGTGTTCAGGTCAAACAAGAGAGAAGGAAGTTCAAAGGCATTCCCTCCCACAATTCCTGATGCTGTAATGCCAGCACACTGTGTCACGGGAAGTCTCTGAAACACCCGTGCGAGGGTGTACTCACCCAGTGAAACACTCAAACATATTTCATAGCAGCTGAAAGTCAAAAAATGAATGGGTTTTATTCATTGGTAACTGAAAGAAAACAATTTGTTCAGATATATTGGGAAAGCATACTCAATTATACAAGGGCCTTATACTTTGTCTTCTATAAGATAGACATTAACTTCATCAGCCTATCCAGATCTTCCCTGTAAATTGCAATAAAAGGTGTTGTTCAACAAGCTTGTCATCCTGTGGGGTTTTTTTTCTGATTGCATATAATAGCTGGAAAACTCTTGAAAATGCATATGTTGCCATTGTTATCAAGAAAGTTAAAATTCTTTAAGCTCTCCTGGGAGAAGAAGGTTGGAATTAGTTCTCTCCCCCTCTTCTCCCTGGAGACACACATAACTTGTGCGAGTTTAATGAAATTTGCTAAGATTTCTGTAGATGTCATTAAGCAACTCAGTGAAACAATTACCATGTTGTTCTTCAGTGGTTCTTCAGAGCTATCAGTCATAACCAAACAAGCAGGCAGCTTCTCTAGTGACATCAGCAGGTGATCTATATAAAGGAGGCTTGCTTTATAGAGTACTGTTTGGACTGCAGTGTAATAGAGATGTAACACGTTATTGAGATGTCAGTCTAAATAGAAGCCATTATGTCATCTAATAACAATTGCTATTTAGGCCGCAGGCACTGGTGCTAATATTAGCGTGTGAGTAGTAACTACATATAGTATGAAAACAAAAAACATTAAAAGCAACAACAAAACAAAGCACATGCAATAAATAGCTAACTTTTAAGTAATCTTTTATAGGTACTGAGCCAAGAGGGAAGGTGATGCCTACCTTGCCTTGTAAGATTCATTTAAAAAAAAAGCAAACCAAAACATTTTTTACACTACTGTGCTGGAAGATAGCAAGAAAAATCAGGTTAAATCTTTAAATGTTGTAGTACAGAGGCAAAATCACTGCACTTTTCTAAAACACTGTGGCTAGTACTGCTTTTTTAAGTAATTTTCGTGAGCATGCTTTATAATCAACTGTGTGATTGTGCATTTTATGTTCAATTTCCAGAGCAGCATCCTAATGACCATTGCCCAGGACTGTTGGCTTTCCCTAAATGTTCCCTGGAGTAATGTTTCACTTACAAGCATCATTTTAAATGTAGCCTTCTGTAGCACTTTTCTTGTGATCCTCAACCTCTGCAAAGGGGTTATGTTTTAAAAACATGTGGCAAATGCTGGCCACCTGTTAAGAGCTAATGATGCGAAAAGAAAGCCTGTTATGTCAGGACATTTTCTTAGAGAAGGTGATAAAAAGGACAAAAATCTTTCAAGCTGGAGCAGCGTTAACTTTAACCTATTTTGGACTCCACCCTTACAAATGCTACCTCAGAGGTAGCCATAATCCTCTTGAAAGAATTGGGTGAGGGTAAGAACGGGGAGGTTTTGGCACGATAATTGCAAATGTGCAATTTTCTGTGCAAGTTTTACACCCTTATCTAGAAAGGAGAATTATTTAATCTTTCTTTTCCTCCAGAGAGTACTGGATAATAAAAAGAACTACGAACAGATTAAGATTAATCTGTTCAGTAAGAGTGGGGCTGTCTTTTCTGGTACACTGGGCATACAACATTGTCAGCAAAACAGAATGGATGGTTTCCAAATCCACTTGAAAATGATACTAGTCTGGTGACAGAGATATCTTCAAATGAACAAACAAGAAAGACAGATTCACATTTGCAGAATTAAATAAAGGGGTAAAACATAAATTAGGATCAACATAAAGGTGAAAAAGCACCCCTATTTTCCTCTGTCTTCCCCTTCAAGATTAAACTGCTTTGCAAGGTATCAAATAGATATTTAGATAACATCTGCCTAAACTTGATAAAAATGTAAGATAAGGTTTTTTTGTACATATTTAAATTTAAGCATTCAATCAGCAGATTTTAAGAGGGAAAAAAAGTGGTGGGGTAGGTAGAATTACACATTACTGAAGAAACTGGAGCCATAGTGTTATAACTTTGGCTTCAAAATGCATTTTTTCCTTTGTCTCCAGATGCCACTAGCAAAATTGATAGTTTGGATCCATAAAGAGAAGAAAGGGTGTATTTGTGCCAACATATGTTTGACATCCTTATTTTTGTTTGGCACCTAGGAGCAGCAGTGCTTCTCATGGGATTCAAAGTTCAAAGTTAGGTGCCATTTTTGTAATTACATACAGATGCATAAGCAGGATTATAGCAGGCAAATGAAGAGCTCTTTTACATAACAAGGTGCACTTGTCTGTACTTCGTAATAATCAGTTACAGGGATCGCCATTGTTTTAAGCAGAAGTAGAAATTACAATGTCAAAGCATGTTTGGCCAGTAACCCTTTGCAAACTTCTTTTTTTTCATAGTAATCAGCTAAATAACATCCATGTATATAAAGGGTTCCTTTTCTTTCTTGAAGAATTTGTATCTGGGTTTAGGATGCCTCATTCGTTCATTTGTATTCATACTGAGTAATACTTTCTTCCATGACAGTCCAAGTGATGGTAACAATGTAGGGAGACCAATTAGATTACGACCAATAAATGCTTCTCCTCAAACCTCATGAATACTTCAGAATATATGTTGCAAACTTTAGCTTGTATAAAATAAAGTTGGGGCAAAGAGCTTTCCTTTCTTCAATGACCTTCATTGTCATAGAGCTTGAAAGATTCTTCCAGCTCCATTTTTATTTTGTTAACATCCTATTCAATTTCAAACATGGAAAACAAAGAAAATGCATATTGCATTAGTATAATGTGTAGAAATTCCATCTTTTGAAGCTGTGAGAGCTCTGCAAATGCTTTCAATGGAAATATAATCATAACCATAATTACTTGGTTTTGGAAGTAAAGAACAGTAGCATTTTAAATTACTTTCTAAAATTACTCCTACTGAAACAAAAGCAAAGTTGTATTATTAGAGAAACAGGAAATAAACAATATGATTACCATTTTTAGTGGAAAATGCGATACTTAAACGTGCAATTGTAGCTTGACTGCAGTAGTGTTCATTGTACCTAAATTATTAAATTAGAACTTGTGAAAAAGTTTTACATTGCAATATTTTGAAAATTGAAGTGGTAAGAAGTATTAAAAGAAAAAGTTGGTCTCATACAAGCAAATTACACCTTCAAAAAGTTTATAAAATATTTCAGTGAATCATTTGCTAATATCCATCTTATTTTTCAGCTAACCTCATTTCTCAACTGTTTTTCAAGAAGATATTTTAAATTCCTCATTTCACTGTTTTTTTTTTCTGTGGATAGTAACATTGTACCTCAAAAGCTTCGTAGCCTCAACGCAGGAGCTCAGGTGTTCATTCTTTTTTTGAACCATCACTGACAGAGGAAGAGAGGAGGCTGCATTCCCGTGGTCTGCACTGGGTGTTGTCAAAATTGGCAGCTCCAACAGAGAGAACACTATGTCTCATCTGAGCAAAAAATCAAACAGAGAGACCTTTAACATCATCATGTTTTGTCAAAATGTGTTTAACAGGAATGCTATGCATACATATATAAGACAAACACAATATATAACATAGCATGCATATACAATGACAAACCCTGGATTTTCAGCTAAAATGATTGTTGAATGCAAAATTGCTTTTACCTAAATGTATAGCCCTTAACTTTGTCTACAAGGACAGAATCCTCCATTAACTGCTGAATTCTTACATAAGCAATGTATTCAATTCTCCATTGAAGTTAGTGGAAACTATTCTGTCTATTAAGTGGAATTAGTAATTTAATAGTATAAATCTCGGTAAGAACATCAGCAATAACTCTGAAAGAATGGGAAATCTTTGTCTCAACCCAGCAAATGAATGGTGCTTGTGTTAAATATTATTTTAAAATCAATGGAAGTACTATAAAATAGCAAGCAATCATCTGATGTTAAACTCTAGATTTACTGAGATGATTCAGTCTAAATTTCACTTGAGTAAAATTTCTGCTCAAATAAAATTTAAATATGTAACTGTAACAAAGTGATTTCCAAAAATCCCCCTTCAAGTTACTTGTCTACATATGCTTGTATATTTTCTGTAAGGTTGGTTATTTTCCCTAAGAGCAAAGAATGTAATGCATTGTAAAAGCGTTAAATGTCTTCTGAAAGCATGTAATTGTCTCCATTTAATGTTTAGAACACTTAGGCATCTCCCTGATGATCCACGGACCAGGTGTCCAAGTTTAAACCACTTTTGCACTCAAAGGCTTAATACCCAACTTGCTAGGTAAATCCAGGCATATAAGCTGGGCCTTAGTACTGGACTTTCAGCAACTCCAGTTTTATCATGTGCATATGCTAATGACTGAAAATTGCAGTGGAAAGTAATCTATAGCCATAGTAACTGTTTCACGATTTCAACCATCTTGTATAAACAACCATCTCCCATAAGATATCTGCTTAGCCTCATTTCCTGTTGAAATTTAAAAAAAGACAATTTTTCTGCAATATTATATAACAAAGGAATGCACATTTTATTACAGACATAATAAATCAGATCAACATTTTTTTGGGGAAGTAATATTTCATGGGAACAGTAGCATAGAGACCTACAGTAAAGTTCAGCCTTGTAACTCTTTCTCTCATTGTTCTTTTTTGTATAACAAAACAGGTGTCATTGACATTTGGAGCCAACATTCATGCCTGAACAGCTACTTTCTAAACACATTTAAACAAAAGACAAAAGCAGTCATTACTTTGGAGTTTCTTTCTGTTATGGATTCATACCTTCTGGGGACAAGAGACAAATGAAGGTAAGATGAAACCTTTAGATGTTCTCTTCATCAGTGTCGACACTGTTCCTTGGAGGCTGACAGCTGCTAATGAATTCATTTTAAACATGACACACAAGAAGAACAAAAATGCTGTTTAGTTTTGTTTCCTTCTTAAAGAAGAATATCAACTAACACTGATCATAATGGGAAAGCTAATCTGTATTAATTTGAGATCAAATAAAAACAATGAACAGATTCATGAAGAAATCTTCACATTTCCCCAACAAATGAAATCAAGTTGGCTTTTTTAATTGAATTCTGACATTTTACCTGTTCATATGAAAATGCTGTAGCTATTACCCTGCTAGAAATAGTCAAAAGTTCAAATTTAATGAACTGATTAACCAGAACTCAGGTATCCATTGTCGTCTCTTCACCTGACAAAAGTACTTTTATTCAGTTCTATCCTCCATCACTAAAATTTTTTACATTCTTTTAATATTGACATTGATTAAACTTCTCTTAAAACTACTTTGATATTGAGACTTTTACTTCCGATTTAAGGAAAACATTTATTAAGTTTTTACTTAACCACAGAATTTGAATTCTTTATGGAAAACGCAATGTTCCACATTCATAGCTATTCTGGATTGTCACTGAAATTCTTTCACATTCAAAATTTCAAATAAAAAGCAGTCTTATCTTGTGAATCAGTCCAGTTTGTCCCTGTCGGTTGAGTGCAATTGTTACCATGAACCTAAGGCCTGACTGTGGCCCACTGACTTACGTTTACTGATAACAGCTGGTATGTTTAACTATACACTGTTCTTTAGCTAACTGAAGGGCATATGATTATAATATATTCATGAAAAGAATTGTTTATGGGTTTTGATTACATCAGTCAAAGAGTATGGAAATATAAGGGGTTTTTTTAAAGCTGAATATGTGTACAGGTGTAAAACAATAATTAACATACTGCTTTCATGCAATTTGAAATTCAAGCATGCTCAAAACTCTTCCTATATGATTTGCATACATTACAAGGCATGGAGCCTCGTAAAGACCATATATCAATTGTCCTCTGGAAAAGAACGTTGAACATTAGAGGGAACATTGGAGGGTAGGGGAAGCGTGACATAAGGAAGAAGCCTATGTCTTATCTGCAGAAGAAATTCAAGAGAACACAATGATGCAATCTCAACATCAACATACTTTGGAGTGTGGGGCAAAGCTTTGTAACACCGCATGCCAGCCTGGTAGCTCCTGTGAGGAGGAGNAGCCTGTCCAGGTCACGCTGGAACAAACACATTCAAACTCAGTGAATAATTTATTTAAAGAGAAGACAGACGTGTAAATACAGTATAATATGTTCTCCTGAAGGTGTAATATACCCTACTAGAGAGTTTGCTTGCTACGGGTAAAACATTTTCACAAATAAAGGTACTCTTAAGTTCTGTTGCAAAGAAATGTGTCAGGTAGAGATAGCTGGAACTCAGACCTAGGTAACTACAGAAGATCACTTTGCCTTTAGAAAACATACACAGGGAGAAATAAGTTTGTATGAAACAAGTGGAGTGAACACATGAAATAAATATTCTCTGCTTTTCCATTATGAACCTATCCATTAGTTAGGCAGAACTCAATTTAATTTATACATTGTTAAATTGAGAACCAGCTTGTAAACTTCAGACTGTTGTAAGTGTATTTAAGTCTTCAAGTCTTAATGGTAATTTACATGTACACTAAATTCCTAGACTGAGATATTCAGCCTTGAGTTTTTTAAGATAATCCTGACCAATGCAGATAAACCAAGGAGGTATAAATTTGAAACAACATCAATTAAAGAGATGTTAATATGTTAGGTTAGCAATATTTCAATATAAGAACACTCATATTAGAAAACTTAGGTGATTTAATAAAATGATGAAAATATAAATAAAGCAAATAAGTAATTGTCCAAAGTCGATATCAATAAAATCAGGATTTATCATGGGTATAGGCTTGTCTTGCATACTTAATTTTTTAGCATGTGCTCATATTTTCTGTACAGACACATTGTTATGCTGAATTTTCTAAAAATACATATATATATAGAGAGAACGGTGCTTATTTAAGACATTAGCATAGACTAAAATTAGCTATGTTAAATTCCAGATTGTTTTTTAAAACATTTAATTTGAAAGCATGAGCGTATGGTCCTCACCCTTCTTATTCAGGTGGGATTGAATTTGTGACATAAAAATATACAGGATCAAAGTTTTTCCATGTTAGTTTTCCCTTCATGTGACATTTATTTATATATATTTATTATTTTTACATATAATTCTTTTTATATAAAAATTTGACTGTTATTCTTTGCTTTTTAATGAAATTCAGGAAGAAAAGAATGACATAGCAACCTGAGTAGAATTAATTCTGCTGACAGAAATTGTTCACAGTTTATTTAAAGGTCTGTTGCATTTTTCTGCAAGGTAAATGCACTCAGCAAAACATAAAACAGTGTTTGCAGGTTCTTAACTTTTTTCTTAAACAAAATTTGTTTGTGGTCATCTTGGACCTGTTATTTTGTGGACTCTGTATCACAAAAAGTGTCCTCCTTCTTTCTGATACTCTGCTGTCGACGTAGCAGATCCTGCTATAAATTTGGTTTGCAAAGGTGCCGCTCAGTGCAAAAATGTTTCAAAGGGCCATTTTTCCCCCAGGCTGCTTTTTGTAGAATGCAGTTTCTATGTACAGATACTGATTTTTATAAGTCTATTATTTCCTTACTCTCAGCTCTGATCTACATCCAGTCTGCCTGCAACTTTTTGCCACCATTGGAAGGTAGCCTCAATTTTTTTTTAAGCAATCACGTTTGATGTAAAAAGCTGTGTGCTGGACTTGCACGTTTGAAGGAGATTGTTTTGTGCCCCTTTTTATTGCCAACAGAGATTTGAAGTAATAGCAGCCATTGTTAAAGAGAATGGAACATAAAATAAACTTTTATTGCTCTAGAAACAGACTGTTTCTTACCTTTCCATAGTGATACATGAGACTTCTGCACGCTTTGGCAACAGATATCTTATAAAACATTTATTTTTTTGCAAACATCAGGCAAGTATATACCCTTTTATGCTTATATCTGGAAGAAAGTATCATATACAGTTTAAAAATTAGGCAGTTAAGCAGGATTTAACTGTATAAGCCAGCAGTTTCAGCCTTTGCAAAACAGCTACACTCTTGTCAGCTGCGGTAAATTTTACAGCTAGAGAAAAGTGTCAGGAGTCACATCTATTGCTGTTAAGCTCCATGTAAATGAGATCACACCCTCTGATCTCTTCCTAGTTATAGTGCCAGTGCCTAACACATTGCTCAGAAATTGTGACAGGATGGAGAATAAGTTTTTAAAGTCACACAATCTGTACTATAATCTCTCACTTTCTGGATAAAAAGTCATGAAAATATAGATTGTTATTAGACACAGTTGTGCTGGGTGCAGGAGAAACGTTACTCCAGGAAAGGAAGCAGATATAGTTTTGGTCAGGAGAGACAGAATCTTAGCCCTATCTTTGCACACTTTGGGAATGAGTCTGTTACTACTGAATAGACAGAAAAAATAGAAAAATTACTCCTAAATTTTGGTGATTAGCATCGAGTTAAAGCATTGATTGCATATTCATCTTCTTTCGTGCATTGTGTGCTTCAAAACCTGGGGCTTCATATGACACAAGCTGTCTAGGACCAGCCAAGCAATGTCAAGCATGCTCTTTTTGCTCTGTCTTTGCAAACTTCATACCTTCATCTACTGCCACTCTCACTTCTCACACTTATTCTTCTTTATGCATTGAGATTCAGATTTTGGAAAATCAGTTGCTTTTGCTGTGATGTCCATTGTTTCAGAGCTCCAAAGCAATATTTTTCAAACATATAAGAGACAGTCCTTGTCTCAAAGATTATACAGTAAAAGACAAGAATAAGGAAAAAGGTAGTACATGGGAAGGGAGTAGTGACAACAAATACAAGGTGTTGTTGGGTTTCTTTCTTTCTTTTCTTTCTTTCTTTCT
>RSEF01000001.1:9580290-9601759 GCA_003993805.1 Himantopus leucocephalus | reverse complement strand
AGAGGATGGGGCCAGACTCTTTTCAGTGGTGCCCAGTGACAGGGCAAGGAGTAACGGGCACGAATTGGAACACAGGAAATTCCATTTCAATGTGAGGAAAAACTTCTTTAGGTTGAGGGTGGCAGAGCACTGGAACAGGCTGCCCAGAGAGGCTGTGGAATCTCTTTCTTTGGAGATATTCAAAACCCACCTGGATGCATTCCTGTCCAACGTGCTGTAGGTGAACCTGCTGTGATAGGGGAGTTAGACTAGATGATCTCCTAAGGTCCTTCCAACCCCTATCATTCTGTGATTCTGTGATAACCAGGCATTAGTTCCCACTTGGGTATAAGGAATGGGACAGGAACTCAGCCCCATGGTCCCCTGGTGGGAGCCAACATCCTTGTAAGCAGAATTTCTAACTACTGGTTCCGAATGCTTAGATAGTCATTCTTGGTTTTCAAGGTCAAAATAATTTTTGTTTAAAGTTGGATCACTTTGCAATTGCCATGCCTGAACAGATCCCGGCACTACAGAACTTGTAATGTGTCTCTGCTCCAAAGAACTATGGTCTTGAGGAAATGAAGACCAACCTAGAGATGTCTTTCACAGGTGATGCATATTGTGAGGAATGGTGTATTAATATAAAGTATTGCCTCCACATGAGCCAGTTAACGTCATTACAAACCCACTGTGATTGCCAGGTATACTGCTTAAAGCCAGAAAGATCTCACCTAAATCATCCTCTTTTCATCACATTTCTGCTAGCTGATAGGCTAAGTTGAAAAAGTTTTCTCATACCTTTGAAAAAAAGAAGTTGTAGCAGAGTTCAGAAGTAGCTTATAAATAAAATACTGAAGTGCCTAGGAAATATCAAAACTGAGTTAATTAAAACAAAGTTCAGTGAGCAAAAAATTTAGTTTTGTAAAAAAAATTTAAAAATTGAGAAATCTCTTCTTTCCATATGGTTTGACATATCCTGTATCCAGGCTTACTCAAAATGTGTCAAGAATTACTATTGTGGGCATATTATACAACTTGGCTGTTACGTGTTTAACCTTGGGAGAAGACAGGAAGACTCTCTAGAGATGAAAAGTGAACAAGAGCTTCACATTCTTTTGAGGTGGATCAACCAGATGTCACAAGACATCTGAGAATATTCACACACAAACACATACTTTGAAAAGTCCGACTGCCATTAGTTCGAAAACACCACGATGAGGACTGACTTCCTTGCTTTTGAAAAATGTCTGGCCTTCTGGTTGTGGTCAGGGAGACAGGAACCCGTCTGTACCACTCAGGATCCTCACTGTTCTGCACTACAAAGAATTATGATTTACCTCTTTACTTTCTCGAAGGCGTCTGCACCACACCCCAGTGTGTGCAATAAAGATATCCTCAGCTCTCGTTGCATCTTGTCCCAGGTTCTCACCAGCAAAGATGGTTAAACATAGTATGACATTTCACAGAAGCGTGGTGCAGTTCTTCCTAAACTTATAACATGCTGTCCGCTGAAAGGAGGAACTTCCCACACCTACCACAAAATCCACTGACAGGAATTCTTTTTGAGGATATTTGTACCACCTCCTCCACGCTGTTCTTGTCTTCAGACGTGGTGGAGAAAAAGCTAGACTTGTCTTGCTTCATTCCGCAACTGAGCATCTACACTCACTTCAAGGAGTCTGAGACACCTTAATTAAACTTACATAAGTGTCGTCAAGTTAATTTTACTGAAGGTTCACAGTCTCTCAGTTGCAGTCTCTATTGTGTCTGCAGTGCAGCACTGACATCATCTGGGTCCTGCTCAAGCTGCAGTTCTCTGGATCTGCTTAGAAGCCTGCCACATAAGTAGTTGTCAAACTTTTCAAACATGGATTGTAACCCGAAATATGCTGAGCTCCACACTGCTGCAATACCAGCTCTTTGCAGAAGAACTAGCTAATTCAAAAGTTGCTTTGATAAAACTGCATCGCAGTTACTTCTGTAAAATTCTTGAGTTATGGATAACCAGCTTTGGTAAGCTTTTCCTGTGACTGCAATGTAGGCATACTTTGACATGACAGTATTCTGCCACTTTCTGATCCACATAATCTATCTCAGCCTAATACTATTTTTAATCTTTCATCCTCACGCAAATGGATAGTGACAAAACTAGGCAGTCTTGCTCATGAGACTACAAAAAGACAATCACCTTGGTTTTAATGTTTTTTTTCTGTATTTCTTTGGATATAGTATATATCTAATAATTAGAATATGAACAATGCTGTATATTTATTTGCCAATAGATTCCCATAGACTCGTGATTGTCTTCTAAAACTACAAGAATCCTGCCCTCAGAGCCAAGCAAGTAAAGACCCTGCAACCCATCCTTTCCACTGCATCCACCTCAGAGCTACCTGTGAAAGTCAAGGCTTCTGTACTCCTTTAGCTCTGCCTATTTATGGGGAAACAAAAGTAGCAGATTATAGTTTCAATTGTTAAACCAAGGGGCTAAACATAAACTGCATGTACAGTGTGTGTTCTGGGGTAGTGAGGATCAACATTTATTTTAGATTCTTTGCATTCTCCTGTTTATTACTTTCCTGCCACGCTAAGGTATGTTGTGTTAGTTTTAGTTCCTGCTTTAATGCGGCAAATGAGGAAGTTCTGGATAGATTATGTATTGAGAAATGGATGTGTGTCTGAATGGGTGTGACAAGTGCATAAAAAGCTTGAGGAAGGATTTGTAGATACCAGCTTAATGGCCTATCTTTTCCATTAGATTAAGCTCTGAAATTTGACCCATTGACCTTAAGTGCTGATGACTCTGGAGAAAGCATGTAACTTATTCAGTGTATACTGCAGACAAATGTATGGAGAAAGAACTCATAAATAAAGTTATATTGCAGTATTCACAGATCTGTTGCCATGACACCAGCATTAAAGCAATTTTCTTATCCAACCAATGGCTGCTATAAGAAAATTTTATTCTGTGACTGGTGCACTTGAATGAAAAGTTATTTTTAACTGCTCAGACCGTGGATTTTCTCCTGGTTTACCAATTAAAATGTTAATAACCTAAGTCTTTGAGGATATTTTATTTAATGCTAACATTTCATAGTATGTTATCCCCAGAGAACTCTGAAAACTACTGTTAAAATCTTAGTACTAAATTTTAGAAAATTCACTCACTATTCTAATTATCTATTTTGCATATTCTGTTTTCTGTCAGTATTACATAGGCATACATTTACAGTCTTTTTCTTTAGTTGATTATGATATGTAAGCTGTTGCTTTTTAATACTGTTGTACAATTAATTTGTTTCTCTACTTTACAGGACCTATCCCACAGAGCTGCGCTCTGTGATTTAGAGTTTCTTAATGTGTTTGACTTCTCCCACTAGTCTTCCCTCCACCACAGCTTGCTCTGAATTTTCACTAGGAAAAGAAAAGACTGGGAAAAATTTTTGATGAAACCAGCTGAAATTATCAGTCCATTTTAAACAATAAACTGAAAACTGGTTAAGCCATTGGTCAAGATGATTTTAAACCACTCACAGCTTGAAAGTTTTATGAAGAGCAGCCACCAGAGCCCCTGACCTAGAGTGCTTGACTAAGAGTTTGGAAGCAGTTGATTGGTTGTGCTTAGGCTCCAACACTTAATTATGAAACTAAAATTTCTGTTCTCTGGGTAGTCTTAATTTCCACTGAAACTAAATTTTTAATGTTTCTACTTTGTGCATCTTGTTCCCATCCTCCCCTTTGGACAAAGCTGTTCATCTGTAATTTGATTACATACAAGTCTTCCTTGTCTGAGAATTTTGTCTATTTAAAGAAAGAAGTACCAAAGGGATATATTATTCCAACAAGTCACTGTTTCTAAACAATTACATGTGCTATAGTACCTCACAGTTCTCTGTATATTATCATCCATCCCATGTTTCATGACTGTTATGGTAATGACTAAGTGATTATTAATTATTATGACATTCATTTCTCTAAGAAGTGCCTAAAATATAAATATAGTGATTCTGAAGGAGCTGTCTCTTGAGAACAGCCTCTAATAGCTACAGCTGACAATATCCTGTAACATGTCAATGGGATTTTGTGTTACACAAAACAATTATCCAAGAAACACGCAATGAAAATGTAATTTTGTGGCAGAGGCAAACTAAAATATTGTAAGCACAATGTTCTCTAGCAGTATAAAGCATGTGTATGGCTTGCTAGCTCTCTCAGCCATGGGCTGTTTCTATTGTCAGGTGTACAAGATTTTATTTCTGTGTCTTCTGTTTCCACCTGCTATTTCAATGCCCACACAAGAGTTGAAAGTATTATGGCACCTGCTTACCTGCTAGATGTTTTTTAGGGAAAATTTTGAAAAGCAAACTTGTTTCCTTTCAATAACCTTCTGTAAAGGTGCCTGTTAACCATCATGTTATCCACTAAGCAGGCATACATTTCAATGTCTATTTAGATTATAAACTAACGGAGCTGGGGTTACTTTATGTAATTCTTATAATGCAGATTTTGAAGATCTGAACATTTAATCAGTTGAGAAAGTACCTATTTGGTTCCTTATACTGGGATTTCAACTAACATTATTCAGAGTGTCACTAAAGAGATGAAAAACAGCTGTGCAGGTTTTTTTCAGCTTTTTACATTGAGTAGAATACAGGAAGAGAAGGAAAGAGAGGATAATTTAAACAGAAAAATATGTCTGTAAATGTGATGCTCTATATTTAAGTAGTTATCATTGTTACTAAACCTACAGTTTGAATATGTAACATGACCTAAGTATTCCTCTGGAAGGTACTTTTAAGAAAGTTTATACAAAACTGCTGTACTATTTTTATGGTAATACAATATTTGAAGTCTAAGACTGGTAGTAAATATCAAAAAATGTAAATTTCCCTTGAAAGCTATCTGCAAGTGAAACCCTACTTGACTAGGGATACTTTCATTATCTACTTTATTCCTATCTACACTAGAAAGCTTTACCTAATGTAGCTATTTAAAATAGCTACATACATAAAATGGAATACTGTACTGAGTNGGTGAAATCCTACTTGACTAGGGATACTTTCATTGTCTACTTTATTCCTATCTACACTAGAAAGCTTTACCTAATGTATTTAAAATAGCTACATACATAAAATGGAATACTGTACTGAGTGGCTACGCTATGTTATAATTTCCATTGGATGCAATTAAACAAGGATAGAGGTGCTTCTTGAACTGCTACTAGAAATTATTTACTTTGATGTAACCAAAAGGAAAATAAACTATAAAGGTGTAACTGGATGAATATGTAGCTCTGGAGTGACAGTGAAGAACAGCACAGAAAAAGAAAATGGTTGTATAATTTGAACTGTATTAATACATTTGTTTTTCTAGGACAGATTATACTCACCTTGTTCTCTCTTAGCTTGGTACAGTGCAGATCTTGATGCTTTAGGACTAGATCTGGGGCTATTTTCCTAAAACAATTTTAGGGATGGATGCAGTGTTTCATCTCATATTTCTTGCAAAAGAGAAGTGTATTCAGCAATACTGAAACATACAAAATACATATTATATAGAAACTACAACTTTCCAACATATATTGCATTTTATAATTCATAAACTTTCACTTAGAAAACACAGATGAAACAGTTTTTTATTTGATTTTAAAAATGAAAAATAAACTTGTCTTTAACCTTGAATCAAAATATATTCCTGCTTATTCTGAATTGACAGGTCCCTGTCCTTGTCCCCTCTGAAACAAACTATCTGCACAACTGCACCATTATCTGTCCAGCAATACAAGTCTTACGCTGTCACTGAAGCTTTTGGATTTTAGTACCACCACAAAGGCAGCAGCTCTCATGATATATATTCTGGTTGAAGGCTGAACCAGAACTTGAGTAATATATTTCACTCAGCTTCTCTTGTCGTCTGCTACTCATTAATCCTTCCTTCCTCCTCTTTCTGCTCACTCCATTTTCCTAATTTCACCTCCTCTTCCCCATTACCATTTTCACCTTGCCCCTCAGCTCTCTTTCATTTCACTGCTCATTTACACACGTTGCTTTGCATTTAGCACATATGCTGTAAAGCTAACTGTCAGTAGAAGCTGTGAATGCCCAGTCTAAAGCTTACTGGATGTGAAAAGCCCTGAAAGAGCTTTGGGTCAAGACTCTGTGAAAGAATGGTACTAAAACAGCTCCTGGGTAAATTATTTTCATAGCAGTCTCTAGAAGAACCTCTGCTTCCAAAATTAACTTCACCTTATCTTCAGCTTATTAGCTACAGCCAAGTTAGTGAAGAAAGTCAACCGAAGAGAACATCTTCACGTTGACAATCTTCTGACAGCTTCTAGAAGTTCACCAGACTTATTTTAATCTTTTGGTTTGCTTTTATGCATTTTAAATACTGACAAACCGTAAGTTGTTCTATTGCAGAATCATTAACGAATTACTATTACCAGGTTACAGCTGCAAACAACCCCACAAAATTCTCCTTAACCTTGGAGGCCAATTCATGAACATGCTTAATTTCAGATGTTCAAAAAGTGAAAGCAGAAATAAAATACTATCACCTCATGTTCTGCAGATAGTCTGTGAGTTATATGTCACTGGGAATGTGGAGAATACAGAAGGGATGCCTGGCCTGCCTCGCTCTCTGATCACATCCTGCCAGTGCAGAGTTGCCATGTTGCAACTCCCGGCTTTTTTTTTTTTTTTNTCCCCTGTAGAATTTAATGCCTTCTCTTGGTGTGATTTTTCCCTTAAATCCTGGAGGTGCTGCCTATCTCTGTCTCAGCAATATTACTTCTTTCAGTTTTGCCTTGCTCATTTTACATGGCTCTGCCCTGTGAAATTTCTCTAGGTTCTTTCAACTGTTTAGTAATGTCCTCTGGACTGTGAACCACAGCTACCCAGCAGTGCTGTGTCACCAGCAGCTGAGCTGAGGCTTTGGGAGATGGCAGAGAACTGGGACCAACGTGGGTCAGACGCTGCAGAGGATGCAGGAAACTGGAAACATAACCACAGCTCAGAAGAGCAGACATCAGGAATAGGGAAAATAAATGAAAGATATTGTTAGGGAATGGAAAGTAGTGCTAAGCTTTCTCCGTGCTCCTTTTTCCTCAAGTCATTCTTAATGATTCTATACTTCTTGGATTAATACAGTGATTATGAAGATTGGTTTGCTCAGAACTTAAGAAACCAGTCCATGCTGGGTTTCTACAACTGAATATCATTCATGATATAAGAATAGTAGCCTGCAGACTCCACCACAAACCTCTCAGCTCAGTTACACTGTAGCTACAGTATTTGTATAGGGCCTAGCAAAATGGAAGTGAGATGTGTTTGTTTCTGGGAATCACAATGCAATAAATGAACAATTCAATCAACACGAAACTGTTTGAAAAAGTATAAAAACTGTCACTTTTAAAGAGAAAAGAATATCTGAATTAGAGGTTTGAAAATAGACATTTTGGCAGGACATTCTACCTTAGTACACTGTGATCATTCAGCTATTTACAATGATAAAACACAGCTTTAAAGTGTCATTATGTAAAAAGTAATGAACTTTTATCAGTTTATTTTTTTATCAACTTAGATTACCTATTTAGTAATGCAGAAAAATAAACTTCATATTTCTGACACAGTTAGGTCTAATGTCCAGAATTTGCTTTATAAACTTGAATAACTTAGATCATGACTAGCACATCCATCATCTTTGATTTTAGAGTACAAGCATGTTTCACAACCACATAGAAAATCTGCACGAACCACCACATTAGAAGTTCTGCAGCAAACTGAAGTTTTTAACATCATTTCCTCTGCTGAGTCAGTCATTCCTACTAAGGGGTTTTTCTTTTTCTATGAAAACAAAATAAACCTTGCAGAGAAGAAACTAAATGGGAGGAAGAATAAAATCTGTGTTTAGCAAAAAATTGTAGGCAGAATAAATATAATCAGCATTTTGTTCTTTTCTATTGTGCTGGTCATCTGCATGTGCATAAGGGATCAAAGTACTTTTTTGGGACACACCACTCGACAGTTCTTGCCTCCAAACACAGCTCCCTCTTGTATGGAAGCTGCCAGCCATATTGAATAATGCACATATTAATTCAAAAGGCTGAGCAGATTCCTGGGAAGGTTGCGTTAGGTCTGCTAGTTTTTTGGTTTATAATTCTGTGTATTTGCTGGGTATAGTCTGCCATCTGCCAAATGTCATTCAGAGATTGCTGCATTTTAGTAGTGCATGAAATTTCATTTGTCTCTAGTTCATATTAGCCTACTGTTTTTTCAAATAATTGGGATTTCTTGAAGACGAAAAGCATCGTGTTAGTGATAGTGTCTTTTATTCATGTGAAATACCAGGACTCCTGAGTCTAGTTATCTAGCCCATTTGACTACATCTCTGTTTAAAACTGATTTCTTCTCAATTGCCTCAATAAAGATTTCTAGAATAATTTGCTGAAAATGGCACCTGACAGTCTGTGACATTTGATATCACGCAACCAATTCCATCTCCTAGCTTTGTAGTCTCTTGTCATGAGGGATGAGTGTTCTCTAAACCCAACATTTAACATGTATGGTCCTCAGGCTTACAGTTCCCCTGGCTCAAACAGATACTGTTCCAGTACATGGCCCTCTATTTCAGTATTCACATCGTAAGGACAAATGGTTGCTAAACTTTACTAGTCCTGCGTGGGTTTAAATGTAGTGGAACAGATGCAATTCTACTGCACTGGTGCACTTGGTCATGGCCAAGAGGATTGCTTCTGCACATCTCTGTTCCTATAAGAGATTCATCACTGGAACGGACCACATGACAAGTTACTCAAATCTGGAAAGCCTGATGGAGAGGGAAAGGCAACATGTTTCAGTAATGTGAAAGTTAAAAGAACAGATCTGATGATATTCTGCAAATATCCACACAAGGGGAATGCCTCTTTTGGTGGAGCTGTCTAATCTAACAGATGAGGCTGGATAGTGACCAGAAAGAAATCACGCATTTTGAAAAAGGAGGAATGAATCATTGACAGAACGTGCCTTGGGAAGGAGGAAAGCTAGGGCTTCTCAAAAAAATGAAGAACTGAATGAATAATATTTTTTTTCAAAAGTAATTCATTTTAGGTAGCAGTTAAAATGATGCTTACTGGCCATTTTCTTTTCTTTTAACTTTATCCTCACCCCTGAGTGAAAAAGTCATCTGTATTCTGGGTAATGTGATACACTCCCATCACAAGAAGATTTTGCACCAGATTTTGTTTATCTTTCCAAAAGATATGCCTTAGTGCAAATACAAATTATGAAGTTGATGTACTAAAACCCATGGGCGTCTTTGGAAGGATGTTGCATTGACTCAGACAGTTGGTCAAGTCCGGCCTGAAAACATTAGGGTTCCCAGTTGGCTTTTTGTCTCTCTGATGTGAAACCAAGGATTGCATGGCACTGAGCATTAATGTCATCCTTCAATGAATGGCTTAGATATTTCATATCCTTATTATCCTCTCAATTCTATCCATCACTGAAAACGTTGATATATCCCTATTATTACATACATATTCACAGTTTATTTATCAATCTGAATGTATCTGTTACATTGAGTCAGAAATGAAACATCTGAGATGAATGACAATACCTGATGTGGTATTTCAATATCAAACATCAAACAGAAGTCTTAAATGTTCATCTAATTTGTGTATCCCAAGAAATCCCACTTCAAACAAGTGTTCCTTTATGAGTTCTAAGGAATTCAGGTTTTATTGTTATTTTTCTAATTTCTGACACATCATTTGTTCCCTCTAAACCACTGTTTCAAACCTGCCTCTGAAGTAGGGAAATTGTTCATTCCAACAATGAGAGAGCGTTATAATTGATTTTTGTTATCTAAGTCTTGTTTTGTGTCAAAACGTTAAGCCTGCTTTTGTGATCTCATTGAAACTTCATTTATCACAGCTTTGCAGTAACAGATGGGAAAGCTGGAAGTGACAAGAGCATGCAATTGTAATCCCTTGTGCTTGAGACAGGACAGAGAAAAGATTTTTTTGTTTTCAAATTAGAAAATGGTAAATAATGAGCATATAAAATTCTAATCTGTCTGAAACATTTAAATGTATTTGTGCACTGCCAGGATTGGTGGCAACTATTTTTACTAACTGCTATTGAATGTATAAGTAGTGTGACACATGGCATTTTGTGGCATGGCTGAGAAGATAATAAAATGTCTGCTTGAGTTCCTCCACCCCTCACCTCCTGTACTGGAACAAATAAGCAGCAATTTTGTAGGTTTTGTTGATGTAGATATTGATTCCACTGAAAATTTCAGTAACAGAATCAATTCAGGTCAGATCAATGGTGAAGATCACTACAGTAGCTTTTAGGTATTAATCACATTATCTGCTTTACGTCTGTACCAAGCTGTCAAGGTCCAACACACTTGTTTTCAATTGTAGGGATTTTTTTTAAAAAAATCAATGATGCAACAGCTGTGTATTTTCTTAACGTATTTTTTTTAATTTACTAATTTATTTCATCTATCCTACAACAGGTATAGATGGAGCATGCACAACCTTCTGTCCTGTCCTGTCCTGTCCTGTCGTGTTGTGCCCTATCCTATCCTATCCTATCCTACCCTAATCTATGCTATGCTATGCTATGCTATTCTAACCTTGCTTTTAAAATTCTTTTTCGGGTGCATTGGATTTAATCCCAGGGATCCACTTCCTCCTCAGATGTGTTTCTTGTTAGAAAGATGGAGGCAGCGAACAAATGCTTTTGCTCCTTACTAGCTTTTTCCTCCAAGAAACTGTATCAACAAGCCACTAATGCTTTTGTCCATAACTAAGTATTTGTTCATGGGGAATAAAGTGCACATTTGTAACACCCATTTCATGCATCATTCTACAAAAATATCAGAGCTTTGGAACACCTGTGTGGCTTCAATGCAAATGCAAAGAGGGGTTAAAGAGAGAACACTATATGAGCCACAGCCATTGCGTATTGTGTGTGGGTGGTAATCTGACAACAGAACCAGGTTTGACATCTGCACATAGGGGTAGAAACCTGTCAAAAGAACAAGGAGCAGAAGAGCAGGGGTTAAGACAGACAGTGTGTGCACTCTGTGAAACACATCTGTTTTTTTCTGGAAGAGGTCCCATTACTTTCAGGGCAACATTACACATTACCTGTCCTTCTGTGAGTACCTGCACATGAATAAAAAAAAAAAAAATAGTAAAAAAGCACTGAAGTATTGAGTCTTTGATTATTTTTTTTTTTAATAAAAGAGGTATCATCTATATCTATTAAGTAATAAATGATTTTCTACCCATAATGAAGGCCCAGTAACAGCATGACAATTCAGGGAATAATATATATGTATAGTGCTCATATACATATAGTACACAAAGTATTCTTATTATGACTTACATATATACGTACATGTATTTACAGAATATGCTATAAACTATGTATGGTTTTAGTATCCATTGTATATCACAAATCATACTATTGATATAGTGTATTATGCCTTTCCAAGACGTAGTAAATTGGCACTCACGGGGAAGGGTATTGTGAGTAACTTGCTGTCAGCCAGGGTCTTTGCTTGCAAATGGCTGGATTTCCCTTGAAGTCTCCTCCATTTCTTATGCCAGATTTGCTGTCAGGGCTGTGCCCAGGAGACCCCTCCTCCTGCAGCAGGTCCTGCTGACTTCCGTGGCAGAGAGCCATCCCCCGGCACAGGGCTCAGCCCGGGGTGAGCATTTGGAGGAGCACTCTGACAGAAAGGACAGGTTCGGTACTTGGTAGACATTGTTTTCTCCTTTGTCATCATCCACTTGCTTTCAGAACTGAGCTGATTCTTTACTTTTTAATAGTGCCTTGTTCTGCTGTTTTTCTTAAATTCTAGACAGATCATCTCATTGGGATTCTTTTATTTATTCTGAAAGATCTTGGAAGAAATTCAAAATCCTCTTTATTGGATCTGTACTCTCCATTCCAAGCTGTCCCCTGGCATCCAGTGACAGCCTTTCACAAATGGACTTCGTTGCCCTGTTTTTGTTACTCCCAATGGTCCACAAATAAGCAAGAGTAGGCTCATAGGTGTAGCAGTAAACAGGCATCATCTTCTCATAGCACAAACAAACATAGCTGTTGTCTGTATAACTACATATCAAAAAATGACGTTCTCCCTTCCCAAGTAAATTGAATGCCAAGAAGGAAGTATGTATTATTTGACACCATGGCTCAAAGGACTTTGCCCCAAGACATCTACAGCCTTACAGACTATGACAAGACCATGAGAGGCTGGAAATATCTGCCCAGTCAAAAGACTATATTGCAAATTCACTGATGATGGCAGTGTGTGTAACTAACTGGGTAAGTCTCTCCCCCCCTCCCCATCCAAAACAACAGCAGAAGATAACAGAGAGGATGGAAGATTCGGGGCGGGGGGGGAAGGGGGAGGGGAAGAGGATTTCTATTCTTTATATTGTGTATGGTTTGAACAGAGAGGAAAAAATAAGAATGTGGGAAAAAGAAAAGAGAGGGTAAAACTCTAAAGTCAGTTCCTCAATACCAATCAAACATTATGCTCTTTGACATTAGGAAGTGGTCGATAACCTGTGTTTTACCCTCCTGTACCCCATCTACACACTCTGTCTACATCTATGCAAATTGATGTAAGCTATTATCAGTAAAAAGGTTTTGCTCCCATAATAAATTAGAATGCAATTATCTCTTTATCATTTAGGAAAGAGACTATTTGAAGTGATTTTTATATTCTCTGCATGTGTAAATAGATGTCAAGCAAAGCATTGCTTCTACATGATGTCTGTACAGTACCCCTTCCTTCATTAATATTTGGTAAAGGCTGACCACATTTTGAGTAAATGTGTGCAATAACCTTCTACCATTCTACATCGAGAGAACTGAAATGAGCAAATTGAGTGGAGCCTTATTTCTGCTTCTTTTAAGGTTTAGGGGATGCACTATGTTTGGATGGTTATCAAGCAGCTTCCCAGTAAAGACAAGAATGAAGGAGAAATCAGCAAAAGCTAAACATTTACCTGTGTTATTAATTCCTCACAAGGCCTTATTTTCCAGCAGGGAGCAGACACAATACCGTTTGTCTTGGGCGAACAACTGTGGGATAAAAATGAGTGGGAGCTTATACAAGCCCCTCTCCTGCCTCTGCTCAGCCTGCCCATATTAAACACATCAGAAATTGCTGGCAAAGGATCCCATGCTAGAGTTTAAATTACAGGCACAGGGTAGAGCCCATTCTACGGGGCTGTGGGAGCTGGGAAACACTGTCTTGATCTAGACCTTACAAACACATTGTGGGTGTAAAGTGAGTTACAGCTGCAGATTTATGAGACAGGGACTGAGGCCACCTCCTTCTTCTGTTAACAGTAAGGTTCTTACTGCCTGCTGCTGCATCCCAAGGTGCAGCTGCACCACTGATGCTCTGCGAGAGGGCTGTCAGCACTTGGCTTCCACAAAGGATCCTTCACCCCTGCCAGTGGTGCCAAAGAAACACCTTCCTAATGACAGCTGAAGAGGAAAAGGCGACGGATTTCACAATGAACATTATGTGTGACAAGAGATGTTAGGTTTCTGGTGACTGCACATCAGTGTGTCATAAGGCTAAATTCCGCTTTTAAAAAGAATGTTGTGAAGTAACCAAAACAAGTCTCTTTTTTTTTTTCTTTTTTTTTTTTTTTTTTTATTGATTTTAAGTGTACAGTGAAGGGGAAGAAATAATGTTTATTCTGTTGCTACTGCTAAATGGACCAACCACAATTTTCTGTACTTCGCAGAAGAGCAAGTGTATAAAGCCTACCTGAAGATAAGAAAGATGTAGTCAAGATACTTCCTTTATGTTACACCATATATTCTTTAGGAAGCAGATAAGTACTAAATTAACAGATGGGGAAACTGAGGTGAACAGCCATACTCAGCCTCACCCACAACATAACAGTGTTCTTATCCAGCATGTACCACCATGTAATGCCTTAGCTATTACTACACTCCCCTGTGATTCCTCACTGGAATGCCTCTGTAACAGGCATGGATGGACAACATGCCTCTTACTGAAGCACTCTGCACAAAACCTTAATGCTCCAAAGACCGTGTTGTGCTATAGATGCTATATTTGGAAATAGCTACATTCAATAACCTTAGCAAAGAAACATTTTTTCCTCTTGTCCGGAAACCCTGGGGGGCTGTCAGAGGATGGGCACAAGGTCATACAAAATTTTTTCTTTACACCCTCTAGCAAAATTGTTGGACGGGGACGTAGGGATGATTTAACCTTCCATCAAACCAGGAGGAACATGGCATCAGCTGGTGGTTCCACTCTCCAGCAGCAGCACTTGCTAAGGTAGTGCAGACAGATAACAAAGGCAGTGGCAGGCGACAGTGATTCCCACCACTGCCAGATGATGGACAAAGACAAAAGGAAATAATGTAGAGGAGTTTACACACAAATATTTAAAATCAGGACAGCCCTTTTTCTCCTTGACAGATGGCAGCCCATGACTCTTCAGAAAATCCTGGCAGCTCCTCTCACCCTTTTGTTCTCCTTCTTACCTTTCTGCAAACACCCTTCCATTACTGCATAGAGTAGCAGGAAGAGAGCTACATGCCTGGCTGAAAGTAACACAGCACAGCAGAGACAGATGAGGATTCATTCAAACCCCGGCTCTCACAAGGGCCCCCTGCCTCCCTTTACAGTAGGGCAGCTGCTCCGATGCTCTTCTGCCTCACACTTGGGAGACCTTATTCTTACCCACCTTCATCATATCTTGCAGAGATCTGGTGCCTCTCCTAATCTTAATTATAGCCACATCTGTCTTCAATATCCATTAACTAGACTCTGACGTTTCCAAAGTAAAGTTCTCACATTTGTTTTAATAATCTAGCCATATTCTGCTTGAAATGGAGGGAAACCCTCCTTGGTACATCCAGTACTGAGAAAGATCAATAGCCTAACAGGAATGGAAATGTGGACTGCATTTGCCTTTCTTTAAGATAGGAAAATAATGAGCTCAGCTGTTCAGACAGTGGAACAGCAGCTTCAGCTGTCCTGTGTATTTCACAGACTACATCAGTGTACTTTGTCATAACAGCTGTCACCAACTTATCCATCACTAGTCATTCACTGTGCCGCTTTGGTAGAAGCCATGCTAATCTGTTATACCATGGACCACTCGCTGGGAGTTTCATGTGATACTGAAACTATCACACCCCTGACACACCAGAGCCCAGAACTGCACTGCAGCTTGTCAGAAAAAAAAAAAAAAAATAAAAATTGTATTATAGAAGTATGTCAGTTCCAGGAAAGTGTCTCTCTTTGCCCTTTTGAAAAGGACATTTTCTGTCTGTACTACACAATAGTTAGGGTAGATTAAAACAGGAAATAAATTCTTCATTCCACAGCCATGTAGAAGAAGAGCTTTCATTTTCTCAAAACAGGCAGGAAAAGTGGTATTTTCCAAGCTTAAAAAGTCTATTGAAATGTAAAAGGAAGGAAAATCTTGAGCCCTGCAGTCCAGAAAAGACCAGCAAAATAGCACAGCTCAAAGAAAGGACAGACTATGTAGAAGCGCATTTCAAACCCTGTGTTGTAAACAACATCTTATTTGGATCAACACTCCTTTTTTACAATAACTTGGAGAGGTACCACTGTCTCTTTTCTCATTGCTAGACTCTGTCCATTACTCCAGAGCAAAGACCACTCTCCTGACATACCAAAGAGAAGAGCAGCCCAAACTTTCCTTAGCACCTTTATTTTACTTCTTTTGCATGAATGCTAAATAGCAAAATTTCTCTCTCTGGGGAGACCTTATAACGGCCTTCCAGTATATGAAGGGGGCCTACAAGAAAATTGGAGAGGGACTTTTTACAAGGGAGTGTAGTGATAGGACGAGGGGTAATGGCTTCAAACTGGAAGAGGGTAAATTTAGATTAGATATAAGGAAAAAAATTTTCACAGTGAGGGTGATGAGGCACTGGAACAAATTGCCCAGAGAAGTTGTGTCTGCCCCATCCCTGGAAGTGTCCAAGGCCAGGCTGGATGGGGCTTTGAGCAACCTGGTCTAGTGGAAGGTCTTCCTGCCCATGGCAGGGGGGGTGGAATGAGATGATCCTTAAGGTCCTTTCCAACTCTAACCCTTCTATGAGTCTATGATTCTATGAAAATATACTTCAAAGGGCTCTTGGAGGCATAGACTCAGATGTGGTACAATAGGAACTTCAAATGTTCTTGACTACTCAATTAGCAAACAAAGAATGTAGATATTTGTATATAACAGTAGAAAATATACTTCATGATTCCTCTCCACACTGTATAGAGTTGCAAACTAACGGGTAATGTCAGGAATCTCACCGAGATACCTTAATGATCCCACATTTCTGCTTATGTTTCTAAGCGTGTTTGCTTCACAGACCTGTTGAAAGAAACGGGGTGCAAAATGCAGGATTATTAACAACTGCTATTTATATGTCATTTTTACAGCTTTCTTTTGTGTGCTTCTTACCTACAACTCAAACCAGCACCAGTTTCAAGTTGAAAAAAAACTATCGAAAACTGATAGAAAAAGCATTGTTGAAATTGCTCAGGGACTTTTAACACACAAATGCATCATATCTAAAGAAATGCTCACAGATTTAATGACACAGAGTCTACAACGAAGGATCATCTGAATTTCTTTCAACAGACATTACTTTTTCATTTAATTTATGTGTTGTCATGTGAAAAGCAATGTTCATAATCCGTCTGATCAGGTGGGGTTCCTTTGAATGTTATGATCAATAAAATGGACCTAAGCTGAGGCAACTTTGATAAGGCTCCCACAGCATGTTAGGCTATTGTTTGATTGTGGATGTAATGTCTGGAAAATCTCATGTTGATTTAGCTGCTGAAGAAAAAAATTGTCTATTAGATCCTCCTAAGGGTAGAGCTTAGGTGGCATGAGTTTTTTGATGGCATTATTAAAAGACTGACTTGAATGCAATACAAACTGCTGTCAGGAACGTCAAACATCCTCGATCTAATATGCTCTAATTTAGCTTTTCCAGAGAGAAGGAAGAATGATGGAAAAATGGATTTTATTTTCTGCACCAAGTCAATTAGCTTGAGGCAATGAGAGTAAATCATGCTGAATCCACCTTGCACCATCTAAAAGGATTTTTCCATTATATTTCACAAAGATCATCTTGAAAAGAGCTATCAGGTTGGCAGCTGAAATGCCAGTAGTAGGTCCCAGATTTGATAAACAGTATTTGCCAGAGAGCAGGAAATTACTGTTTAACCTTCTGTCTGGGTTCATCTATGAGGGGTCAACTGTCCACCAATCTTGTTATTTTCAGGATAGCGAGAAACTAAAAGGATTCTGTGTGTAGAAGCTTTTTGCAATTACTGGGGAAGAGGACAGAGACACAAGTCACATGGCATGACATCATAAGTAATATGGCAAAAGGTACTTGGACTACTAAAACTGTTGTTTCTCCCTAAACTATGAAGATCTTTCAGTTATCATGGGGCAACAGGAGGGAGAAACACTATGTGACATCCTTCCCCTCATTCTGTTTTCATGCAAGGCATCGGTAAAACTTGTATGTTTGGCATTCAATTCAAAACACTATTTTGAAGGGAATAGAGTATTTTGATGAAACTTGAACTGAGATGAGCTGCTTTGCTGATGCCAGAACATTTCATGGAGATATATTATTTTTGGTAACATAGTTGGCATTGAAAGAGATTTTTAGGTCACTGGATTCATTTGTTTCTAACAACAGAGAAAAACAGGGGCTGGGAGAAAGGAAGGAAGGAATGAAAACCCAAACTTATAAATTCAAAAAAAGCCATTTTGACACAGTTCTCTTCTGTATGGTAAAGCCTTCAAAGAACTGGGGAGAGAGGAGAAAAAAAACTATTTAGGACTTTCCATTCAATATAACCTGGTCTAAGAATGCCCAGGTTTATTGGACAGATGCACTTTGGTGGTGGATTTTGCAAGAGGTCATATTCAAAAAAATTTCTCAATCAATTATGATGGCAAAGGTGGTGCCTTCATTAGGCCCCTAACCTTTGGCTTTCCAGCTGTCTTTTACCAAGAGCAGGAGTCATACAGTTTTGTACTTTTGTTTTGTGGGGAGGGAATAATAGCAATATGTCAGACATAAGAAATTTATATACAACTGCTTTTTCAATAAATTCTGTATTTCTTAGACGTAAATGTGAATGAACATTGGATATAAATGTTGACCTTCATGCTACAGTTATTTATAGAGCTGGCTTTTCACCATATCAGGTGTTGAGGGAATGAAATCACTCTGTCATGCTTGAACCTAACATCTTTCAGGTAACTGCAGCAGAGCTTTTTATTTGAATGATCCTTGTTGAGGTTTTTTTGCTTGTTTTTCCACTGAATTCTGACCTTGGTGTTTCTATCAACACCGTGAATGAATACCTGAGTTCAAATTGTTGTGGTTTATAAACTTCTCTGAAGAAAATTTTGGGATAGAGAACTGGGGGGGGGGGGGGGGGTAAAAATTNCAGCCCTGAATAGCATGAACCTCTGCACATCACAGAAAACCTCTTTAAAATACAATTCTCCACAATGTCCTTTCCCAGCCAAACATTTACAACATTAAAATTGCTAAGTATAATGCAGGCTATCAGCTACATTTAAACAATGTAGTGACAGTACCAGTCATCATCTAAAGCTATACTATTTATGAAAAGTCAGACAGAGCAAAAATCCTTCTCCAGTTTAGGTAAAGGGGAACTAGTCAGTTTTGTCTGTAAATCTTCACTGTGAGTCTCCTCTAGACCTCACATCACATTCCCATTGTCCTAAGACATAATTAATAATTGTTGAATGATTTTTCAGTTTAAATAGTCTGAAATAATGTGTGGACAGTTTTGTAGCTTCAGGGGCTGGAAACTGGGGGCATGTTTTGCTTATGCTGGGGGTGATGCAAATCTTGCTAAGATATTTGGAAGAATAGCATAAAGTGAAGGGAGCGAAACGGTGAAATCTTGTCCCTGCTGAAAAGGGCTCTGACACATGAATCTCCCTGAAATATGCTCAGGCATTGCCAGGGAGAGTGATATCTGGCACAAGAGCATGCTAACAATTAAATGTTACAATTATAAGTTTCTCTTTCAGTTTGAAGTGATAACTACATTCACCCAAAAAGCCATTCCTTGTGATACTCCAGCCATCTGTCACCACTCTCCATATCACAGCTACGCTCAAGGTTTTTTTCATGAAGGTGGAAATCGATAGATCCCAAATCGTAGAACTGTTCTGTTCGTCTTCACGTTTCTCCCTGCTTTTTCCAACCATTTGTATCAACTCCTTCTTCTCAGTTTTCTATCAGAAACAATATCAACAGATGGTTACTCCTTCCTCATTTGTGCTGTTCCATTGTGTAATAGCTCTGCAGTTTAACAATGATAATCGCATCTCAATATCTAGCTTGGCAGCCTTTATTATCTTGACATCATTTTCTACCATACTTAACTGAAGAACGTATCTTCTTGATGAGACAAAGAGCTCAACAGGTACTAGCACCGCAGTAGACAGCTTTTCTCATGCTGTTGCCAGAAATTGGATTTTCGTCCTCCAATGCAAATAACTCCACAGATACTCAACTGATGTTTAATTAATAAGGCCTTCCCCATCATGTCATTCAGGGTTAATGTCTACTGAAAGATGAATAAGAGATCCCCAGTCCACTTATTTCCTGCCTCTTCCTGTTCCTCCCTACCAGCTACACTAGATAAGATAAAAAAAGAGGCTTTCTGAAAACTGTTTTTCTCTGTACAAAAAAGTGAGTCCTAAAAGCTGTAAAGAACTTGGCTGTGCTGCATTATCACATTTACAAATTTAAATGAGTCCCCTAAAAGTGGGGGATTTAATGCGCTTTATGTGACAGTTTAAGGATAGCAAAAGCTAACGAAAACTGACTGGTGCAAGGCTGAAGAGAAGCTTTCCATGTCAATCAGCCACTTTAAGGGCATTTTTTATATGTTGTAAGGAAGCCAGCATATTATTTTTTGGTTTTTCTTTTTGTTTTGGTTTTTTTTTTTGTTTGATGTTTGGTGTTTTTGGTTTTGTTTTGTTTGTTTTGATATTTTTTTTTTCCCCACTAGGCTATCTGGGGCTGAATATTGCAGACTTGAGTTAATTCCAAATTGGATTACTCCCCCATCTTATCTTGTCATTCTATCAACCCATACTATAGTACACTACTGCTAAACTGCTCAGACCCAGTGTAATCTTCCCTGTGCTGCAGCATGTGTTTTATAATCTGAAAAGGAAATTCTGTTTCATTAAAAAGATTGTTTTAGTCACTACAGCACAAAGCATGTTCTTTCAGAAAGGCTGCCTCCAAAATCTTTAGCGTTCAAGAAAGATTTAAATGGGTGCCTGAAGCATTAGCTTTCATTAAACCTTATAACCCTGGAACAAAGGCACTCAGGAGGAATCTAATGATAAGAATAGGAAAGACTTTCCAGTTACAAATACTGTGCAGTGGGAACAGAAAAAGATATTCAGTGATTTTTCTAGCAAAGTCTAATTTATTTGGAGACAGAAATTATATTAGAATATAATGTGATACAGTAAAAAGGACATTCTGACCTATGCATAGCCAGTGTGTGATCTAACACAACAGAAAATTGGAGGCTGATTTCTAATATCCTGGATTACTGCTCCTTTAGAGCAATGAGAAGGCTACATAGGAAATAATTAATGGATTTCCACTTTATACAGGGCATTCCAGAAGGAGAAGTCCACTAAAGTCCACTAGAACCCAGCGATGCACAGAAGGACAATTTCAGACAGCTCTCTAGATCTTAGATTCCCTTCTTCTAAACTAACTACAAGAGAAGCTCACGGAGCCTAGATCCACAAGTCTCTTGATTTTTAGATGTCTTCATGAGATGTCTAAAAGTAGGTGAATGACTGGAAATTCAATCCCAGATACTTTTAAAATTTTTTTTATTTTTAAATCTGTCTGTTAAAAACAAACAAAAAAGCCCTCTTTACCACTTAGCATAAAAAGGCTTTTATCTTGTAGCCAAGATCTATAGTTGTGTTCTTCATGAGGACTATAGACTACAAGGGTAAGGTCCTGTCTGGTGTTAGTACCAACTGAAAAATTTCTTGAGCAAGATCTCATTTGGCTGCACCAATAAATCTCTGCTCTTCAGCGTTATCTGTACCGAGAGCAGGGCTTCAGAAAGTTCATTAGGTTGATATGACTACGTCCATCCTTGGATCTTGTTCACCTTAGCTTGGGAATCACTGTAGGCATGTCCCTGGTCGTGCAGAATCAGACTCCATAAGTTTCCATCTGCAGTCTTCCCATATTCAAACCCTCTGTGATCACATACAAATCATTGCTTTGTGTGTCCTCTCAATCGCTCATTTATATGCGATGGAAGGAGCAGCCCCAGTGCCATCAGTAGCTTTAACTGTGATGAGAATCATAGAATC
>RSEF01000001.1:9552384-9580190 GCA_003993805.1 Himantopus leucocephalus | reverse complement strand
CTGCTGAGTAGGAAGCTGTCAACAGTTGATTAATAGGAAATACTAGGCTCAAAAGTATACTTAAAATTGAGGACACCGTGTCCACTTCTGAAAGTAGCCAACACTGTGGNCGTGTCCACTTCTGAAAGTAGCCAACACTGTGGTAAACAAAGAACTCTGAGGAAATCATCTGAAAGGGTTCAGAAGGAAGCCCTGTGCAGATCAAGCGTTGAACTCTAGTATCCTCTTCCAGGAGACAGGAAGTCATTAATTCAATGATGATGGTTTTAAATATTTTCCCCTTGGGGGTGGGGGTGTGGGGGGGAAGTCAAAGCATGCAGTGTCTTGCACACAAATGTCACACAAATGACAGTACTAAGGGGAATACCGAATTTAACTCCTGAATGACCCCTTACACCATGCTCTGAAGTAAACAAAAGTTGAATTCCTCTTTATGTTAGCCAAGTAGAAGGTTCTCCAGGATGTGTCAAAGGATCAGGCCCATTTAGATATATAATCCTATCATTAGAGCTTTAACCCTATCAGCGGATGATGGTAGAGGAGGCCAAAATGTGTTGAATGAGGTTTGGCTTTGACAGCAACAGTAATTGATTTTACATCCATAGTTGGCATTTGATTGGCTGATTAGTCAGTGCAGGTTGTAATCTTTAACGACTGGAAATGCCACCCCACTGAAATGCAGAATACTGAAAAGGTCAAAGAAGAGGAGAATTCCCCCTTTAATTCATGAAGAAAGAGACATTAGAGCCCAGGGAGCCCACACACATGACAAAGGTTATAATGAGAAAAGAAAATGGCAAACGGATAATCCATTTCTGTGAAAAAGATCCTAAGGAGACTATAAAAGGGCAAATGTCCCGTATTTATCCCTCTGGTGAGTATCGCCACATGCAGAAAGCAGACGACCATCACTAGGAAAAAAGAAAATAAGCCACATCGTTGTTAAAAGAAAATATGTAACCTGCACATCTATATGCTTATGTAGCAGGAAACGCTGAGATGTGATATTTTTAAACAGGAACAGACACAGTGGGAAAGATGCAATGAAAAGAAAGGGGTGTGAGTTTGTTTTAAAAATTCATACATTTCCTGCAGAATTCAGGAATGAAGAACTGTCAACTGTGCTTATGCAGCTGAAAAGACTGAGGTAGAGAAGATGATTGTGGAAGAATGCTTTTTCTAAAATGTTCCAGATAAAGACATTTGGATCAAGTAAATGTTTTCTGCCTTTTTTCTTATTTTCTGGAACTCTTCTGTCATATAATTTAGTTACTAGAGTAGCAAACATGCATAGGCATTTATCTGCTGTGCAATAATTCAAATACAGAGTGTGTTGCGGTTGTGCAACTTAACTCTGTATATCTCTATGTCTGGGTTAAGGTTTCTCAGAGAAGTTTGCTTCAGCCAGCAAGAAACACACAGACAAATCAAACTTCCTTCATATATACATATATATATGTGGATATGTATATTTGCATTTGTATGCAAATATATGTATAAACCTTTGTATTTGTCATCCACATTCATGCACACACACATACATAGAGCTATAAAAAATGGGAAAATAAAAGCATCATAGAAAGAAAGACATCCTAGAATTTTCCTATTCCTTTGAGCTTTTCCCCCAAGGCAATCGCCTAGTGTATATCTTCAAATATATGCTAGTTCTACGAATAGTTGTTTCTAAAAATATTCGGACTTTTGCTGCTAAAGCTGAAATCCAACATTCTGGAACATTCTATTTTTACAGTTTTTAAATTGAAAAGTCAGTTCTGTGATAACCACTTCTCTCTTTCTTTCTCTCTCTCCCTCTCAAGCTTTTTCGTACAACCTTTCATTTACTTCTATATTATTATATTCAAGCCTATAAACTCTTCACAGAAGCTGTGGGCATCGAGTGGTACTAGAAGTAGATGTAAGAGAGGAAGACAGGTGCTTGAAGAAAAGAAAAAGGTGGTAAAGTAGGGCTGCATCCCCTTGGTATTCGATAGCTCTATAGTATTTTTCCTTTGCAGCTGAAACTGTCTGGGAATGCAATACATAAAATACAAAGAGGATCAAACAGAAAATATGAGTGTTTTTTTTCAAGAAAGCATGCAGAGCTACTGAAAACTAACATGAGCAAAAGTTTTCTATTTTTCCCATTTTGCTGTATCTGAAGTGTTGAATTTGCTTAACAGCCTGCACTTACAGAAAGAAGAATGAACTGTTTTCTAACTGTTCTAAAGAGATTTGAAATAATATTGTGCTTCCAGAGAAAAGAAAGAACTGTATCAGTTTCATAAAAGATCAAAAACAGGGAGAAAAATTTGAAGCATTTATACAACCTCTGAGGCTATTAAGTCAGGCATGCAATTTTGAAGGGTTTGTGGAATCCCTAATTTGAGAAAAGATTATGACGGTGCTTGGAGACCTGAGATAGAACATCTCAACTCAATCTTAAAAAAAGCAATGGTGTTATTTGCCAGAATGTAATCAGACCAGATTACATATTTAGAAGAGAAAAGTTTTGGCTGAGTTCTTCAAAACATAGATTCACAGTAGCATCAGAAGCAAAACAAAAGTAAAATTTCCAAGAGACTAAAAATGGAAGAAAAAAAAGCAAAAATAGAAAAAAAAGAAAAAAGAAGCAGCAAAGAGCACGTATGATGCAGAGGAAACTGCCAGACTTTGGCAATGTCCTAACATCACATAGGACTGTTAAATCTGCAAGATGCAAGCCTGCTTTCCAAAACGCTGCAGAGACAGACAGAAGGTACCCATGAAGAAGGAGAGTACATGTGTTTTACCGAATGAGAAGTCTCTGTATTCAACAGGGAGATGTTTGCAGCACTAACAGCTACTTTAGATAGTATTTCCTGGTGGGATTTGCTCAAGAGCAGCTACACACTGTGACTGAACTATTACTTTAAACATCAGGGATTACCTTTTTAATTACAAGTTTAAAATATGCACAAGTTACTGTGATACCTAGAGATACAGTTAAGTGTATGAAAAGAGAATCTGGTCATGTGGAACATAAGTAAAGTTTAGATTGCATCATAAAAAGACTATTTCTACTCTGAATACTCAGAGCCAGGTGTAAAAGTCAATATGTCTTGGAAAGGTAATTTTGCAGGTGTTAGGAAATGCAAGATCTGTCTGACATTAGCAACTTGATTCAACTGCTCAGGCAAAGGGATCTAACATCACCTGAAACATCTAACGGGATAAAATACCTTATTATGTCTACCTGGCTGGCAGATACGACACAGGAGCTACGGGACATCCATTTTTTTTTGAGTGACAGAGGTCAGAATCACACAGGGAGTTTTGTTGACTATGCCCACTATTTTCTATTGCCCATATTGTGAGTTTATGCTACTTTCTGTCACCAGGTAAAAGCCTGTATTACCAACCCCTCAACATAGTTATCTACTGAGAGGTGAATATGTGTGAGCTAGGTATCTAAGCGCTCACTTCATTTGCCTAACGATTAGCAGTGAAGACCACTTAAGTGTGCCTAGGTTTTCCCAGACATTTCTGCAGGGCTGACAGATGAGACAGGATCAATGGGGTCAACTGTGCACTCGTAGATTAGCAGAAGTCAGCTAAGAAAACCAAGCATCTTCAATGTTAGCAGGTACTTCCATGTTGGCTCATGGACTGCTCTTGGCTCCTCTGATTGTACTGATCAGGGCGTGATGGGACTAGTAGAAACCTTTGGAGTAGCAACTTTGAAACTGCTAACTTTGGAACTGCTAAACTCCTAAAATGTTTTCCAATATTAAGCTTAGAAACAGCCTAGTTGGTATCAACCCAAGGCTAAAACCAGAGGTATTACAAATGCCTGTAAGCAGATTTAATGAAA
The DNA here is from genome assembly GCA_003993805.1 of Himantopus leucocephalus. NCBI lineage: Eukaryota > Metazoa > Chordata > Aves > Charadriiformes > Recurvirostridae > Himantopus > Himantopus leucocephalus. The sequence goes on along the minus strand of RSEF01000001.1, from coordinate 9,576,340 downwards.
CAGAAATTATAGGGAACTATGTTTTTGAAAGTCTTTGTGGCCAAAAAGCAGAGTATGTTTATAACAGTAAAACATGGATTCAATGACTCCTTATGAGGTTGCTGTTATGAGTTAATTGCTACAGAAGAGCAGAGTTGTAGTTGAAAAAGCAACTACTGACAGCAGGAAGAAATACAAGATGAACTGTGCTTGCAAGTCCTCAAGTCATGAAGAACCACCACATCCTAAAATACCAATAGGCAAGACTGAGCTGTACAATGTAGATAACAAAATTCTTTAAGGAAATGAAAAATGTAAGAACTGAAAACACCATTACTTGCCCTTAATTTGTCCTTATGTCAAGAAAGTATATTTTGGGCATTCTGATGGTGCTTTGTGTACGTACATATATACCTCTGTATCTTGAAAAGTGTAAGCATGTTTATTTTAATAACAATCTCTTTAGCCAGTAATATCTAGCTAAACTAGCATGTCTGTACTCTTTTTTTTTTTAAGTTGCCCTGGTCTTCTTGATTGAATGCACCATATAGCTCCAAGCACATCAGTGCTATTAAGAGCCTGTTCAGTGTTTTTCAGCAGTTCAACACAGGATAAGGCTGTGACTACAATGTTGTCACTCTTTTTTGCTCACTGATTATTTTATTTAAAGCCTCAGATAACCCTTTAAAATTAATTCATAAAATGTTTCCATTTCTATAATCACTAAAAGGATACGGTGACATTTTTTTAACAGCTGTATTTCCTGGTGAAAAGCAGGGTTCAGTAGAGCCCAGACTGTGCATTGTAACACTGTGTTTTTAAAATGTCTACACCCTTCAAGGATGTCTCAGATTTGGGTGTTTTTAGCTCTTAATGTTGTCAAAAAAAAGTACATAAAGATCAAAATACCATAGAATTCATAAAACTGCTTTCATATTAGGGAAAAGTTGAATTTCTAACATAATAAAATAGTAACTTAGCCTTGTAAACTGGTCACTTATTTACTCTGAAATCCTTAGTTTAAAATCTTTCTCTATAATACAGAACAAAACAAGCATTTGCTAAGACAAAGATATGCTTTTTTAATACAAATTGATCTCTTCCACTGAAAAAAAATGTAAAGGAGCTCTAAATAACTGTGTGTGTCCTAAAATTATATTCCTTTCATAAGCCTAATATTAACTTTATGTTTATATCCCAGCCTCCAAGCCAGCAGGAGATGTCAATTATAAGGTAGAACAAAACAAATCTATATTTGTGTATAGACTGGGAGTGCGAACTGGGTGTCATGAAAATGATGAATGTGAGTATGAAAACAGAGTCATCCTAACGTCTGATTTCTTTGAAATGATAGAATGACGATATATGCTCAGCTTTGTCCAGCTGCAGATCTCGGAGCAGATACCAGCAGAGATCAATAGCATCATCGCTGGTAATGAACGAGGAAACTGGGGTCCTTGACGATGGCTTCCTGGCAGACAAATCAAATTCAGTCACTGAATCCCAGTTGGGATTTCAGTCTCTGGAAAACACAGCTTCCCACTGCACATTTCCATAGAAATTTGGCGGGAGCAAGGGTGTGCTTCAGGATTAATCAATGATACAGGTAGCACTGCAAAGGTGGTCACAACAGATTACCTTTTACTACTAGTGCTACAGCAGCAGCTACATACTCTGTTTATATGTCCACCTGGGAAGCATTATCCACATGCATCATGAAAGGGAGATCCCTGAGCAGAAGATCTTGTGCTGTAAGTGCACAGAATGAGGCAGAGCAAAGCAGCGGTGAGCTTCCAATAACTGATTTGAACATCAGCAGTAGCGCACTCATACTCGAATCAATTTTAAGCACCTTTTTGATAGGCATGATGACAGAGGTCATATTAGAATTTCCTCCCTCAATTATATTCATAAGGAAACTCATTGCTTGCTTCCTGATAACAATGAAATAATTTTAACAGCTTGAAGTATTACCTTGCTTGAGTAGTTGCTTTCCCTACAATTGAAGAAGGCGATAATTTTAATAAGTCTATCTTTATCTACAAATGCCTGAGTCTTTTGCATGTTGAAAATTAAAGATTTCATTCATTTCCTGCGAAACAGTTAAAACAAATGTCTTCTGTCAGAAGCTAGCTTCTCCCAACTTCAATTAAACTTCAGAATGACTTTCACGCATCAGAGACTGCACTGAAAAGATCAGTCAGTTCTATCTTCTCCACATCAGCTTAGTACTGCCACATATGGCCCACATTGATTCTTCAAGCACTGCAGAGAATTTCCCTACATTTTTCAATTTTCTGGCAATTGCACTTTTAACTGAGGGTGAAATTATTATGGCTTTTCTGTCATCTTAACCTTATTCAAAGTACTTAATATATTCCAATTTACTCAGTGTTAAAAAATTCTGTCTAATCTTGTTTTGACACAAACAGATTACTTCCCACACGCTCTATATTAAAACAGTCCACACAGCAATTTGTTTTCTTTTACTTTTTTTTCTAAAAAAATGAGTCTGTATTTAAAGTTTTGGGTGAAAAAGTCTTGATCAACTGAAAAGTAAAATTCTTCATTGACTCAGGATTTTCAGCAATATCAAGACTTGTATCCATCTGGGCATGAATTTGAGGTCAGGTTTAAATTCAAAAAAGTAAGAACTCAGAAGTGGTTTATGCCAAAATTAAACAGGAGTCTTGTTGCAAACTGAGGGTGTCCATGCATTATGTTATTTGGAATCAGTTAATGACACACATATGACTTTTCAGACAGATCCAGCAAGAACAGAGTTTATTTCTTGAGATATTTATTCCTACCATTCTTCACTTCCCAGAGAAAAGCTATCAGTCAGTGACCCTGAAATATTTTATCATGGATGGCAGATCAAACACTTGTTCACCTCTGTCGTGCTAGAGGTTAGTCATACAACAGCACAGGTGATGATATGTTTGCTCTTCAGTCCCCTCTCCGAGAATATCCCTGAAAAGCTGATTGATGATAATTCTCAGGGAAGTGAAGAATGGCTGTAATAAGTGGCTATCAAGCAAGTTCTGTTCTTTCCTCCACTTTTGTAAATCCAGAGCAGACTTAAGTCCAGAGGACTTACATCAGTAAAGGACAAACACTTCTGTGTTTACGGCACTAAATTCAACTAATACACAGTTGTTCAATTCCTGCTGTTAGAACAGATCTCTCTTGTGATTTTGGGCAAATTCTTTTATTTGTCTTTGCTGCAGCCTCTCCTCTACGCAACAATAACCCTTCTTCACTCTTTTTTGGGGTTTGGCTTCTTTTTTTTTTTTAAATAAAAAAATCNGCTTCTTTTTTTTTTTTTAAATAAAAAAATCCCACAGCAGCAAGCAGCCTACCACTCTCTCAGAAATGCCGAGTAAATGCAGAGCAGACAGCCCACAGTGAGCTGCACATTGCTATGTCACAATGTTTAGGATCCTCAAAATGGTTTGCCTAAGGCTAACTCACCGCGTTTGTTTGTGTTGCAATTTTCAGCCTAGCTTGCTGATGGAGATTTCAGACTCGGAGACACATGGGCTGGCTGTCTTCGTGCCCTTATATAGAGCACCCAGAAGTGGGATGCTTCTTGGTTGATCCTCCAGGTACCTTAATAATACAAACAGCAACAGTTTGCATCCTGGAAATAAAAAGGAATATAGCTGAGAGCGTCAGACCATCTACCTGCCTACGGACCCGCGGATGCTGCTGAAAGATAAAAGTAGCTTGGAGAGGTAGGACAGGCAGCACTTGCATGAAACACCATTTCCCCTACGATATCCCCCAAACTCGGTGCGTGTGCTGCAGCTTTCCTGCAGAGCAGCCGGGTGCCTGTAGCCACCAGGTGGTACTGTTGCCTTTGGCTACCCCGGGGAGCCCGGGCTGCGCTCCCGGGCCGCGGCCGCCCTGCAGCCCCCGGGCACACCGGGCTCCCCGGGGGACCTCTGCCAGGCAGGTGACACACTGAACAGGTCCTCTGCCCTGTCACAACCCTTCCTCTGCTACCCTTGCTGGTGTCAGGGGTCTCAGGCAAAGCTTGCTGCTAGCTGGATTGGTTGGGTTGGCTGTTTCTTCCTTCAGACCTGGCCACGTTGTTGGAAATTTCTCTGGAAAGCCCCTAAGGGAATTTTGTTTAAATAAAGAAAATCGTTAAAAATGAAACCAAAACCCCCTACCATCGAAATATTCTACTTGGACATTTTTTAAGTTAAAAATCATGTTTAAGAGAGGAATTTTCATTCCCCAGGGAAGAAATTCTCTGTCATCATATATGCCCGTGATGAATGTGATAGATAAATAAATAGAAAAATCAAACAAGGTAAAATAGCTATCCATTAGACACTTTGAATGACTTTGGGATACTTTTTTGCATATGCATGCTTGTCTAATTCAAAGTTTGCTAACATAAGCAGGTGGGACTCCCTCCCACCTCAAGCATTGCTGAAGGCCAGGAAGGATGCTGTGGGGCAGCTCAAATGGTGCCAGCAAGCCATGACACCCACATATTAGGAAATACTGTAAGTCTCCTCCAAACCTGGGCTCTTTCAATTCAGTGCATTCAGGCACCAATACACAAGGTTAACTTTTCAAAGATATTTTCCTTTTGTTGATCTGAGTACAAAAGCACAGACCCTTGGGATTGAAATTCTAAACTGAACTATATTTCCTGACAATATTAATAACAGCCCCTGAAATGTCATTTGATGCACACTGAGAGTGTACGTAAATATTAAGCTGAAATGTTCACACCATCTTCCATTCATCTATTCCCGGGAAATGTCATTGGTAAAATGCTAATGGAATGTGACAAAATACTTAAGCCAGAAAACTCATGAGACAAATTAAGGCCACTTGACTTCTCCCAACCGTTGTAATGGCTACTGAGGCACTGACAAGGCCAGAGGAAGATTTTGTGTTGCTCTTGGGACATCACAGTGTGGTCTATTGAAAACAGCTTTATGATTCCTGGGTGACCTCAGGTTTCCAACTTACTTTGCAAAATACTATCAAAAAGTAAAGCCTCTGAAAGGGAAGAAAACTCGATCCAGTACTGGGGAGACTTCGTAAATGTTCTGTGAATGTTGCTTGTGGTTTTGTGGTCCTTCCTGATTTCCACAGTTATTTGAAAGTAGAAGAAACAGCTTCAGTTTGTGAGATGAACTTAAGGAAATAAGCATTACTAAATTTTCCTTAGCTAGTTTACCTGCACAGTTTTTTCGGTTTTGGGTTGGGTTTNGTTTTTTTTTTTTTTTTTTTGGTCTTTTCAGGTGTATAACACATCTCTTCCCACATCTAACATTAAATACAGTTGTATATCAGAGGAACACCTAGTTTCGGTTAAATTTGTCCCACATTAGAGAATCCAGTCCATTGCTTGTGATTTGGTAGAGAACTGGAAGAACATCCTCCACCCCCAAACACTGACATGTGGTCAAAGCAAACATGAAGAAAGAATAAAGCATTTTCCCCACAGCATTAAATTTTGAAAGGAATGGATTCTGGCAGGTATCCACAAGAAGCAGAAACTGACTGAAAGATAAAAGCCAACACTACGTGCATCCATACCAGGTACAGAAGAGGTGGATCAGAGGCAACCAAACAGGAACAGAGACCTCCATTTATCTCTTGCAATGAAACAGAATATAGACAAAACTTGGCATCAGGCTGAAAGGATGGTTTGAAGTTAAGTTACACAAAGTCCTGAAGAAAAAAACCCAAAACCACGAAAACCAACCAACAAAAAAAACCACACCAGAGACAGATCAGAATATAGGTAAGAGAGGAGAACAACTCCACCTAGGAGCCTGGTACAATTTGTAAGATTCATTAGTCAGAAACCAAGGTAACTTGAAAGATGGGAAGTAACAATAGAATCTGCTAAATCTGCACCTGGAAACAGAAGTAAAAGCCTCCAAAGATCAAAAGGCCTTTATCAGTACCTCTGAAACTTTTTATTGATGAAATAATGAGAAAAATATTTCAGTATCACTGATATCAAACAAAAATAATCAAAGACAAGAAGAAAAGAAGGAGAAATATTTGTGGGTATTGAAGTTGTCATGGGATTTATAAAAGGTACAGATAGCTTGCACTATTGAAACAATTATTCACTTAAAAAAGGAAACCCTTAAAAAAATTCTATTTAGCTTAAGAGGGAAGTAACCATAGGTTTCTTATCTACCAATTAATTGTATTCTGCAGAGCTCTTCTTCTCTATCTCACTTGATGCCAACCACATTTTTTTGCTTATCCTACTCTGACTTTTCTTTAGAAACAAGATTCCTTATCAGTCCCCAGTGCATTTCCCCAAGGTGTAAGGCAGAAATAATTAAAGGCTATACAATTAAAAAAGGATTGCACCTAAAACACTATACTGTAACCATTTCTTGTGCAGAGCCTACTTTATAGAACTGCAGAAATTTAACTCATAAATGTGATTTTATTCTAATCCACATCTCCATGCCCATCTTTAATATGCAGAGAGAGAGCTTTTTTTTCCCCACAATATTCTAAAACACAAGCTGAAGAGATTATGAAAACTGCTTTTTGTTGAGGGAATTTTTTTCTTTTGGGTTACCCAGTGAAATTCCCATGGTCTCTAATTAAATTATTTGCTTTTTCAGCACAGATATTTGTCTACAGATTTGTTACGGGTCTACAAAGGTTGAAAGGACTCTACCTATTGACTGGAAGAGGTTTTAAATACAAATTTTTAGGCACCAAATCTTAATCCCACTGAACATAAGCCAAAACTCCGCTGATTTTAGTGAGGTCAGAATTCTGCCTCAGATGTACAGCAAGAAGATGAATGGATTAGCTATTGCCACAGAGATTTAAATGGAATAGGAGAAACTATGAATCATTGGGGGTTTTTTTTTGCATATAAACATTGTGAAAGGCCTTACTAAGGTCCCGATAGACAATATTCACTGTCGTTCCCTCATCTGCCAGGCCAGTCACTTCATCATAGAAGTTTATCAAGTTGGTTCAAGCATGACTTCCACTTGGTGAAGCCATGCTGACTACTTCATCAGTAGATCAGAGAAATTCAGTAGATTTTCTCATCGTCGCTGTGCCTGGAGATGGTTTCCAGGATCAGCTGCTCCATCACCTTCCCGGGGATCAAGGTGAGGTTGACTGGCCTGTAATTCCCTGGGCCTTCCTTCTTGCTCTTCTTGAAGACAGGAGTGACATTTACTCTTCTCCAGTCTTTGGGCACTTCTCCCAGTTTCCATGATTGATCAAAGATTATCAAGAATGGCTTCACAATGACATTAGCCAGCTCCCTCAGCAGTCATAGGTGCATCCCGTCAGGGCCCATGGACTTATGTATGTTCAGCTTGCTCAAGTTTTCCTTGACCTGATCCGTTTTCGCCAGGAGTACATCTTCCTTGCTCCAGCCTTTCTGTCTGGTCTCTGGGTCCTGGGGCTCCTGAAGGCCAGTTGTTTTGCTAAAGACAGAGGCACAGGCAGCATTCAGTACCACAGCTTTTTCCATGTCCTGTGTAACAACTTCCCCCATCTCCTTTGGCAATAGACACACATTTTCCCCAGCCTTCCTTTTGTCACCTATGCAATTACAGAAGCCCTTCTTGTTGTCTTCGATATTTCTGGCCAGGTTCAATTCCATTTGGGCTTTGTCTTTCTTAGCTTCATCCTTGCTTCCACCTCTGTATGCTTCCTTTCTGTGTTTGAGTTTGGACAAGAAGTCAAGCCCATTTCCAGACATACTTTACATACTTTACGTAGTTGCATATTTGACTTGCACCCTTTTACACCACAACTGAGTTTAGGACTCTGTGTGTTCAAAACACCACCACCACCACTAATAAAATATTAAGTAATTTGAAAAAAAGTCAGATTTGAGCACCAACATCTGAAAAGAACAGGTGAAGTGGTAGTTGCCTTCACCGTAGATGCTAAAAGCTGAATTTCTTTTGTGTTTCATTTCTGTGTTCTTAATGCAGGTGGTATATGGCATTTATTATTTTAAAGCTGTATGAACATGAAATATGCAGGTGTCACACTCCAGAATAAGATTTGCCAATGTGCTTACTAAGCAAAATCTACTCTTACAGGGCTGCCATCAGCAAAGGATATAGGGACATAGGAATTAAAGAAATATGTTTCTTTTTCAATTATTTATGAGTGAATATAAAATTAGTAATCATAAACACAAAAAAGGCCCATGGGTTTTTAAAAGGAAATTTGTAATTAAAAAAAAAATATTTATAAAATATGATTTTCAATACCATTTGCACTATGCTCCCTAAAGCTCACTCTTCAATTAATAACATCCACAGTGTGTGTGTTTGTTAGATGTGCCTGTTAACCAAGGACACAACAGTATAATTACTTTGAGTCCTTAGGAACAGCTTGGATTGTTTATAAGACCAATTTTTCTTTTTGATCAAGACAAAGAAATGAAGTGAATAACATTACAGGCAGTTAGGACAGAGTTGCATATAGAAATATGAACAGAAGAAGCAGTGCTAACAAAATTATCACAATTAATAAGAAACAATTGATAGCCAAGAAAAGACAGGGGTATCGGAAAAACGTTATTGCTGCAGATGCATGCTCAGTACAATGAAACGAAAAAACCCAAACCCAGAAAATGCCCAGCAGCACTATTTTGCATTACACAGATTCTGTCTGTGCTAATATGTGCCAAATGAGGTCTGTGACTGAAGACCTACCATGGAGCGAAGCAGAGTTTCTACCAGCTAAGGAAAGCCTAGAGATCCATGTACTTCTTGAATATAATTCACCCATTTCTGTTTTCCTCCTGGGAGCATGATGTGGTTTCCTGTTGCGTACTGGCCAATACCAAATGCACAGGACGGCATGTCTGTGCACAGGTTTAGTGGTGACATCTCAGGTTGCATCAAGATAAGCACAAGCAGTCAGACACAAACTGTGTCCTTCAAGCAGAACCTTCAGACCAATGATTCGAAGACCTTCTGCAGGACCTGAATATGTGCATATTTAAGGCAATCATATCTTCCTGATCTCACACACAGACATGAATTCCTCCAGTCAAAATCCAGTCCGCAACAGAAATACTGTCATGAGATAACTCAAAATTTGTGTCTGCACAACAAATGGTATTTCCCTGTCTCCAGGAAATCATCACCTGTGTGACATAACACCACTTTTGATCTGTATTTGCTTCATTTTCTTTATCCACTGCTGCTTGTGCTTTCTCTTTTAGGAATTTGAAAGAGAAGAGAAAGTTTCTTCAAAGTTTTAAGTCTCTTCTAAAAATACCTTTCCAAGTCCTTATCAGAAAGAAAACAATTAGAGCCCTCTGTAAAATGGAAGAGGTCTTAGCAATAAATCACTGAGATTAGAAAGCTAAGGGAAAAGACCTTTACTGCTTATTTACATTTCCCTAAAAATCAATCTTTAAATTTGAATGCATCTTTGTCGTTATAAGGGCTGGGCAGGTGCAGCACATCAAAGAAGATATATATATACTCCCCTCTGAATTTTGTTTTTCAGTCCATGACTATCTTCTACTGCAAAGAGTGTCTGCATCTGAAATGGATATAACTCAGCAGTTATTCATTAATAATTTTTAGCAATTATCTTTCTGACAATTCTGCTATCTATGAAACAATGTTGGTTTATAACAGATGTCAGTCTCTGCCCTCGGTCTGACTTTTAAGTTCATACTGGCATCACCTTATGTTGACTCCCAACCTACTTATCACAGAACAGAAATACATGCTCATCTCTCTGCTAGGAGACAATGATACATCAGAAGGTGAATTCAGTCTGTGCTGTTCTAATGTGTACATGATATAGCCTAAACATTTCCAGAATTCAAAACCTTTTGCTGGCTTAAAAAATAGATGCCAACCTCTCAGACTGTGTTCTTGTGTCTTCCTTATGTTATCTCTTGTCTCTGTGTGAACTGCAGACCCTCTTTTCCTTCTCCTGCTTGAACAAAGCACCAGAGTGTGCTTTGCATCTGTAAAAGCACGGAAGATTTGACTGTTTTGAACTGTTTCTAATTCTCTTTGAATTTTTGAGTTTTCAAGGAATTTAATTATATCCAATAAGGAGTAAAGGTTTAAGGAAGCAAGAAAGCTGTGCACGTGTTTGTTGCACAATTAATGATTCCCTGCAGAACACATTTAACCTCACTAAAGGAGGTCAGACAAGAGTGGCCAAACAGATGACTAGCATAAAACCAGTTCTTAGAAACTGGCTCTACAAGGAGAAGTGCACGGAAGTGACAGAGCGGACAGGGTTATACTGTGGGCCCATGAGCTCCATGTGCAGAATGAGTGGTCAATCACTGCTACTGTCATTGAAGTGAAGTTTACAAAAGGTACAGGTAAACCTAAAAATTTGAAAATCAGGATTAAACACTCAAAATAGGTATAAATCTATATTACACTGAGAGGAATAAGGGAAGAAAAGGAAAAGAATAATGCTTTGGAACTGACAGAAAAGAGAGAATGTATGAGGAAAGTAGACTTGGGTTTAAATATCCTGTTCTCCTTCCATTAATTACAGTCATGTTCATCTCCGGATATGTGTAGCTTTTGTATCCTCTACTGAGTTACTGAAATCAGAACATGCATTGAAAGATGCTTATACTGACATTCTTCAGAAAAGACAAAGCCATCAAGTTAAGAGGGTGTGAAGAGCGTGTCAGATGTGTGAATTTCTCATCTTTCACTTGGCTTTTATAAAAAAAAATAGCTACATTGTCAGGGACAATAAAAGCAAGGGAAGGCCTTGAAAAACAAGACGCACATTGGGTCGATAAAACTCTCATAAAGTGTTACCTTTATGACTGTGAGGAACTTAGGAATTGTCATACTGGGGCAGGTGAATATTATTACTCAGCCAGTAGCACATTTCAGGTGTTTCAAACAGATAAAAAAAAAAACACGAGGAAAACTTCTTGCTAACATTTTCTGACAGTGGTTGGCTTATAGCCATCCCATGTAATTTAATTCTCATTATCTACATGAACGTCCAGTCCTTGTTTAAACCCTGCTATTTTTGACAATGATCTTCATGGACCTGTTGTTCACCGTGAGAAGAATATAAACATGGTTTGAAAAACAAGATTTCCTCTGTTTACAATGTGAAGTCTCCTGCTTCTTGAATGTTGGTAGGGAATAATAATGGGGCAAAATCTGGAGATCGGATGAACTTGCATTTAAAGTAGCAAAATAAGATTTGATACACCTGGGACTCCTGAAGATATTCTTTGTGGCCTTTGGTAAGTATTTAAATCCCTCTGTAATTTAATATTCAAAGATCCACTTGTTCTTTTGGTTATCTTTAGCTGTCTGTTAATTCCCTGATTCTGATGCAATAATTACTTAAGGATTCTCTCCGTTCCTCTCATATATCTTCCATATTTAATTTTTGCATTATTCTCTGCCTTTTGCAGAGTAGATGAAAGGATTCCCTAGCTAAGGATTCCCTAACCTAGTATTTGTCTCTGGAGTGAACATTATCACAAACTTAAGGAAAAAAGAACTAAAACTAGTGCAAATGTAGTGAGACCTTGCCTCAGTGAAACTCACTGGTAAAATCTGCAAAACCTAAAAGTGGCACCTCACCTGTTGTGGATCTAATGTATTTTACAGTCTGCCACCTGGTCGTTTCAATGTATGTCCCCATTTTATGAGCTATGGAGAAACAGACAATCACTCTGCACTCCCTGTGCCGCCACCCCATTCCATTCATGGCTTCATAGGTCACTCTCATATTCCATCCCTCCTTCCAGAACAGAATAGTTCAGATGCCTTTCACATTTTCTCATTATACTTACTCTTTTCTAGACCTTCCAGCAAGGTACACCTGGACTCAATAACCTGAACAATTGCTTCTCTTAATTTCTGTTAGTGGAAGTTATGTGGCTTGCACTGGGTATGTTTTACAGATGATCTGTCTCCTATGGGACTATGCCTTGTTTGCTAGGGCTGACAAAATTCTGGAAAAGTAAATCCTTAGCCGGGATCATCCATCAAATGCATTTTCCTTTCAGTCTGACAATTTAAGGTTGCTGATGTTTGTGGCACTTAAGAGGTCTGTCTGTTTTCATTCCCTCATGAAATAAAGATTTTTCTGTTTGTGCTTTAGTCTTTATGAATCTGAGTGATGCACATTTAATAATAACATATTGTTTTGATTCATACTAAATAAGATGAATGGGGTTAGTTGTTATTGGGGGTTTTTTTGATTGTTTTTTTGCTAACTGAAATGGTTTGAACAAAAGACCTGTCTGCCAGAGCCAGGCTTGTGAAACATGTTTGAGGTAGAATCATCTAGATAGTGAATCAAGAAGATTTATCTCACTTTGGGCTGCTAAAGGGTCCCTTACTGAGGAATACAGTCATTTAGAGTCTTGTCAGGGTAGGCATACCATCATGTCTGGTGTCAGGAGCAGCAAGAATAGGGCTGCTCTAAGAGGAAGATGAGCCAGGAGCCATGGGTGCCCTCCTCACAGGCATCCTCATTGAGAGGGCACAGTCCTGCAGTACCCAAGCAGAGCAGGACTGGTGACAGCAACAGGTCTGGGACAGCCCAGTGTGCATCAGACAGACTCAAAGTTGTGAGTCAGGTCTGCAGTTGACCCAGTCCACAAGTCAAGGACCAGCACAGGGATATTTGCAATGTGGCTCAGGCAAGGGCTGAGGGCACAGGTTGAACCTTGCTCCTGGGCCATGGGCAGAGGGTATGTGGGTCCCAGATAAGTTCACTCGCAGCAGGTAACGTCAATTTGTGCGCTCAGGCCTGGAGATAAGTTCCCCACACATTTACTGGGGTCACTTCAGCTCAGAGCAATCTGGTTACACATCCAGGAGTGAAGACTGTGGGACAAACACCCATACTTGTATTTCACTAAAAAATAAACATCCTTCTCAGCTACAAATATCATTTGGAGGACTCCTAACAGGATGTCTGGTTGCAGTAGAAAAACAGCATGTTACATGCCACGAAGGTTCAGCTAGACTTGTACTCTCTAGAAGAACACAGGATGGATATAATGACTTCAATAAAGACAGTTGCTGCCCTTTAGGGGTAACTGCTGTTAGGCTTGGGCACAGCCACAGACACAAAGAAATGAACTCCTTGCCTAAAGTGCTAAGTAAATCACAAATTATTTCATTATTACTTGGGGAAAGGATCTCAATTAAATTAATTGCTCTGCTTTGCAATTTATTTCAGTTGATTCAAGCTCAAGTTAAAAAGAAACGTCTGTACAACTGAAATAGAAACAGAAATATTTCAGAAGCCATGAAATACACTAGTGTATAAAGCTCAGATTAGGGATTGCCCTAAGAATTCACCTTTCACTGTCTAAAAGTGAGGGTCTTTTTTCTGCAAATGTAGGTAGATTTCTAGTTTGGGGTATAATCCTGATGAAATCACTAATATAGAGAATAAGTATTTTGGCTACTGTGAATTTGGAATCACACTATTACCAGATCAATGCTTCTGATATTTTGAAAGGCCTCATACGTATAGTAGTCCCAGACAAGACAGTAGAATAAATGTTATCACAAAATCCTGTATAGTCTTGGCATGAACACTCATGAATTGAACCAAACCCTCTAGGGAGGGTCTTTTCTGCCTGGTCTCCCAGAACAGATGGGATAACGAGAGGAATAGAAAGTTGAGAGCACACATCACTGAAGGGAGATAACATGCCCATAACTTCTCACCCGGCAGCTGGGTTGCCCCAAAATCAATCCTTAAAAAAAGTAATATCAATGAGAAGCTAATCAGTTCTTTAGCATGCCCTGCAATCTCCTATGTAATAGTTTTCACGAACGGAAAAAATAAGCCAGAACTATTTACATGTGGGGTCCATTCAGGACTGATTTCTCCAGACACTGGTAAGAAATTAGGCAGGAAGCCCACATCTTGCAATTTCCAGATTGGGCTCTTTTGTAGATTCATGGTTCAATTCATCTTCTTCAGGTTAAATGCTCTTTCGTTTAAACGATATTAAATGCCAAACTTGCAAGGGGGTTTAAGTAAGATATTGTTAAGGCCAAGGTGATAAATCGGATTTTACAACTTAAGGACCAAAAGCCATGTTTGATCAATACCAATCTCTTGCTTCTATGGATAATGATAATTCATGGTGTCAACTGGACAGTGTGCATCAGAGCAGACAGTCCTGGATCACTTCAACACTTAACAAAAGGAAGAGATTGTGGCAGCTTCATTGGGAGTCAGGACACACACACTTTCTACCAGTTCTGCCACAGATATTAGCCAGCAACATCGCATTTCCAATCAGTAAAAAAAATCGGTAAAATATAAATAGCTATGCAGTCAGAATGACTGTGGTGGGTGCTAGGAGGAATGCAAGACTAAGAGCACAACACAGTCTNGCACAGTCCTTCTATGAATGTGTCCCATTCTTTGACACCCTGAGACTTAAATTATGCCCGTCTAAGTGTGACAAGAGAATCTGGGAAATCTGCTAATAGAGAATTCCTTCTTAAGGGGGGAAGGGCAGAAAATACGTTTTCTTCCTTCCCTAAAGCATTCACTAACTGACCACTTCTTTACCAAGCACCTATCAGTTCTGGTGCTCTTGTCAGCTTTCATGAAATGCCAAGACATCGCTTCTGAAGTACGTTGCCGTGAAGTCAGGGAGTGGTTGTCACTAACTCAGCCCACACATTGCCAGCTCTGTCTCTACAGATCTGTTTTCCTTGGATATTAACCAAGACAGGGAACGAGGACAAGCAACTCATACTGCTCTCTGGGGCAAGTAATACTGAAAACAAGAGCAATTCAGGTAACGCACGGCAGGCTGACTTGGCCTACAAAATGTTTCTGTGGAGCCCAATGCTTTTACCCTTGTAGGCACAGGACAATGACTATTGCAGCAACAATCTCTGCCCAAATAGATGATTTCTGTCCCCCATATCTGTTTCACCTGGCCAGAAACATCCAGACCGCCACAGCTGATGGCAGAATGGGAGATGATAGCTTCTGCTGGTAAGCAGTGATCCTTGCCAGCAGCAGTAACTGCTGCTGTCACTCCTACCTGGCTGTCACCTGTCCTATTCCCTGTTCCCTTCCTCCTCATCTTCCCCATGGCAGAAGCTTGGCTTCCCTTCGTAGAACCAGGCATATTTTACTGATGGGTTTGTATGACCTTGTTTGCATTTAAGGGCAGGAAGGAAAGTATTGCTCTTAGTACATGAGAATAATAGGAAGATTTATGAGCAAGATGGTTGCAGGAAAGGGAGAAGAGGAAGACAGTCTGCTGCTATGGGGAAGTGAAGATGTTGGGACACATCAATAACTGCCACCTCATTTAGATGCTGTGCAGACAACTGCAGGTGAGGATAAGAGCAGTTTTGTCTAAAGAGAGAAGAACACAAAAGAAGTTAAAATCTGCTGCTCTACTGTGAAGGTTGAGGTTGAAGAAGGCTGAAGTTTCTTTAGCCATGCTGCAGAGAAAGGCTAAAGCTTTGGGGATACGGGCCTGAGGTCAGATCCTGTCTTCGTAGTTTATCACACTGCAGTGGATCACGCTGCATAAACTGTGCAAATGCTGACGCCATGATAATGTAAATAGCACTTATAAATAGGAATGCATTAAAGCTTCACCAGGTCAGCTTTTCCATTTCTTCATCTCTTTGAGCTGCTCCTTGTTAAGGTAGAATTCCTGTAGGTAGTTCATCTGAGTACAGCATTTGTACAGTGAACTGAACCATTGGTTTAAATCACTTGGGTGCTATGTCACTTATTTTAGGATAGGACTGAAGTTCTATAAACCTAACTAAGAAAAAACAAAACCATCTTTATTGCAATTTTGCATTAAAATGTATAATGAGCTAAAGGCAAGTTCCAAAACAGTATTTACATGCTTTCCGGGAAACCTAAGCAGAAATTAAGTTCTTGAAGTATGCGTTGTTAAATTGCCTCAAGTGATCTAGAAAACACAGTTTGCTGATAAAACAAAGAAAACATCATTGTAAGGCACCAAGGCCTCTAGATTTATGATACAAATCTTGAAAAATGGCCCTTGGAGGCATCACAAGTAGTTGTCTCCTCACAACTTTGTCAAAAAAACAAAATAAACAAAAAAACCCCAAACCGCACAATACTGCACAATATTGTCACAATGCTTTTCATCTACAAACACATAAAAACAAGTCTTCCTAAGGCTTCCATTTTTCTAACCACGAAAGATATTGAAGTCTACAGAAAGATGTTACTTCTCACTAGAAAACCTTGTCCTGCTATGTCATGTCTGTCATAGCTACAATACCACTACTTCCATAGCATTTCTAGCCATTGTGTTCCTAGCCTGTTCCTAAAAACACTTTAGCAAAGGTCATAGGTGACCATCACAACCAATACTGAGCTCTGAAATTGTTTCTGGTCCCAAACTGAAATACAGTATTTTTAAGTAGTCCGAATATTATTAGCTTGCTTCTGAGACAAGTGGGAGAAAGTATCAAAAAGCTCACTGACCTCAGCATCTGACTTTTAGAGTGAGACTCAGATTAAGCCACACACATTTAAGTGTCTCTCTGAAGTTGTCCAACTGTGATTTAAATCCTTAGGATCTGATTACAATTAAAGAAGACCTCTTAGTATGATCAGTGTAGCCTGTAAAGAAATGTAACTGGCCAAATATATCTAGTTTAGAGAAAATTGAGTAGTTCTCTTCACTTGCTTGACTTTTTTAACTAAGACCTTGAAATCAGCCACCCACCTACGGTGTCCTGTGCAAACTGAGACTCCTTGCGGTATCCAAGACATCTTCACAGGCTTTGAAAATGTTACAGGGATCTATGGAAGACCACACCTTTCTGGAGCAGCAGCTGTAGGGCACATCCTAGGACACCTCAAATGTAACAAAATATCTGTGCTTGTGATTTGAGACAGCATGTCAATAGCATAGAGGATCAGATGTAATTAATATCTGTGTTCCTAATCTTTTTCTGGACTTAAATTGTTGTGCAAGCATTTAGTTAGGAGTTAAGATTTTAAGAAATTGCCTGAAGCTGGGCATGAAAGACTATGTAGATCTACAAAACATGACTTTTGGAAGAAAGAAGTATATTTTCCAAATATTTTCCAAAGAATATGCTATAAATATTGTAATTGCAATAAAGCCTAGGAGCCCTCAATAGCATTAAGGTCACACAGAACAATGACAAATCCAAGAAGTTTTGTCATGTAGAGCTTACCACTCCACATTGTATTATTGTAATTGGTTGCATATACCTGCAGCTTCCTGAAGTCATTTATAGCACTAAGCATCCTGTCTTCTCACTTTCTGTCTTAAAATGTGAATCTTCATAAAATGATTCTAATCTGGATGTTTTTTAAAGACTTGAACAGAAACTTAGAATATGCAGGATAAAGGCATATACCTACAGGAATAAAACAAAAGGTGCAATATTTATTTAGCCTTATTCGGAAACTTTTCCAATACAGTGAATAGAGGAATGATTTGCTAAATCACAAAAACAGGAAATCAAAATATGAACTTCCTAAGCACAAAAGGCCAGAAGAATGCAATTCCTCCTAAGAATCACTGTTCTAAACAGAGTTACTATTTCATTTATGAAAGACTTAAAGCTGCATATTTCCCCTTGAGCCTATTGGAAAGGTTTGCGACCTTGGAGTTAGATTTTACCATCCTCTGGCCAAGATTCAAGTTTATGCAAATAGATAGTCTTGATATCACTGTCATCTAATGTCTTTTAGAGTTTGTTGGAGGTTTCCTTTCATATGAAATAGCTTACCTGATGTACTTTCCTTATAAAGTGAATTTGCTAGCAGTGTGCTTTTGTGGGGCGATAGGGGAATATATTTGAGTTTTAAAAGCCCTTATGCATAACAAAGGGTGTTTTTGTGTTTGGTTTTGTTTCAACAGGATACCGGCTGTTCCCTAGTACTCACTGAAAGCATTCATTTACCAATATATTGTATAATTATGGTTATTCTAGACACAACAGGAGTATAAAACAAAATATTTTTTTTTCCTGCTAAATGTATGTTATTTCCACAAATTTCAATTAAAGCAATCAGAAGTGCTATTAAGGGGTTTCCATCAAAGATGGCAATTAAGGCAGATGATTCTCCAGCACCTGGGAGTAACTTTCTCTTGTGTTTGATATAATGCATTACTGTCCTGCGAGAACAATAACACATGCGTTTTGCTGCAACCTAGGTGAGAAAGTGAGATAATTTCTCCAGTGATGTCTCAGTTCAAGTTCATATAACTTCATCTACAAAATCCATACCAGAAGTCTTGCCCTTAGTCCATGAAGAGCTCACAGTCTACAGTTCTTTAACTGTTTTAATTATTAAGAAGCAGCAGAACAGTGAAGAATCTCACGACTGGGAATGGACACAGGTCAGAACATCTCACCTGAGAACGCTTCACTCTGGGCCAGCAATTTTGATTTTAAGTAATGTCCTTTTGTAAGATTCCAGTTTTCTCTGGACTTTGAGAGATGGTATGGGTGATACATGCAAAATTTAACACAGGCTTTTAACTATTTAGTTTGCCAGAGCTGAACCAATAACCGCAAAATGAACGGAGGTTCTCATCTATCATTGGGTTCGTATGTGACTATGGTGGTTCGTGCTGTGATCCCAACTAGCACTCATGATGCCTGCTACTCAATGAGATGGAACACCGAAGGCAGAAAAGGTCGCAGAAGCTTAAAATTCTTTCACTGTGCAACTTAAATTTTTCCTCCACAGTCTTCATGGTACAGGATATCGATAGCTGAAATGGATCCAATACCAGAAGCAGTCTGGCTGCAGAAATCAAGCTCTTTGCCCAAGTTTGCTTACTCTGCTAGGGGACACTCATCCATACTTACCAAGTATCAGTACTGACATCTGTGAGAACACTTATTTTCATCTATTAGTTGCATATTGACAGGAAGATGAAGGAGATAGAAGCAATCTTTTTATTTGAGATGAAAAGAAATTCAGTAAACATTTATTTTAGCAGGAATTATATTATTTTTATGCATATTTTTAATGGATTTGAAATGCAAGAATAATAAATCGTTGACTTTTTTTTTGAAAGTACTGTGGCAAGAATGGTAACAATGAAACCACTCCTCATAAATGAACTCACCTGTCAATGGGCCAGATTATGAGCTCAATTACACTGATATGAATCTGTAATAGCTCCACAGAAAGCAATTAATCTTCTTCTTATTCTCACCATTTTAATTGCAAATAGAATCTGCTGTGACATGCCCAAGCATCTGAATTTGATGACCTTCAAAGTCTTGCAAAGACCTTGAAAACATCAGTGTTACTTTAAGCTGCTTATCCATACTGGTATCAATGACCCTAAGTCAACAGGGTAGAAATAGCTGCAAAATTCTGTGAACAAAGGTGAAAACATCAGAATAACAAGAGGTGCTTTTGTATATTCTCCCAAATAAATGCAATGGTATAGGCATATACAGGCGTATAATAACCTTTTACACTTACTTATGGAAGATTTTCTTATGGAAGTCATTGCATAGCAGATAGTTTGTGGCACTGAGCTTCTTTGATAGTGTTCACTGAGAAAGGTCCACAAGGAACATTGGATGTTCAGCTGAAAAAGCAAGGGAAAAGTACCTAAGAACATCATCATTAAGCAACCTGGTAAAGATTGCTTCAGAACATTCGAAGAGGATGCTAACAACATGGAACCTAGCTGAAAACTGCTGTAGGAAAACGAGAAATGCCTGATGAGCAGTTCAGGTATCTGTGCAGGGGCGTCCAGAATACAGGAGTAAATTGGAAAAATTCAAAATCTGGAACACCGTCAAAATTATGTATTATCATCTAAGAGACACATTACAATAGGTGATAGAACTGGAATGTTTGAGCAAAAGGAATAAATATCTGAGGAAAATGTAAGATGTATTTTTTTCTGTATATTAAAAGAATTTATATTTGCTTTCATCTGTGAAGTAGTAGTAGTAAAAGGCAAAATATACCAAATATTTCTGGATATATGTAAAAATAGAAAAACAGAGGTATGGGATGTGCTGCAGACTGCCTTGTAAGAGGGAAATTTTGAAGAGTTTTAAACAATTACAAAAAAGACATATATGGTGGCAATGAAGAACCTGAATTAGCTAGATTTTTTTTAAAAAACAGTATGGTAAAACACAGAAATATGTCATAAAAAAATTATTGAGACCAACATTTTCTTTAGAAGATGAAAGAAGTTATCGAAGAACTAACTATTCCAGATTTAATTCTGACAGATAGAGAGGAGCTGCTTAAGTATTTGGTATGAAAGATAAAGTCACTATCACCTGAATTAAAAATACTCATACCAGAGTTAACCATTCATCGTTAGGCTATGAAGATATTTCAGATAGTGTCCTGTACACCTGTATGGTGGTTCCTGATCAGTTCTGTGTTTTCTTTAATGACTTAGGTAATGAAATAGAGAATAGATTTATTTTTTATTTATTTATTTATTACTGTTAGATGCTCCTCCTAGAGTATGCATCTCCTATCTCTTGATGACTACTCTCTCACACCAGCCTTCTGACTACTGGGTCTCTGAAGCTCCAGAATCCCTGACCCCCATTGATGATCCAGAATACAATTTCAAAATGGAAAGGTGTAATCTACAGATTTACATACATTTAATACATTCATTATCCCTTTTAACACGCTTTCTCTCTTTGGTTATCCCCTTCAGTCAGGGAACATGCACTTTTTCTTTGATTACTTTATCTTAAACTTATATAGAAATTTTGTTCCTAGCTGTGCTATGGTTCAAGTTCCATATCTTAAAATGCTGTGGCTGGGAAAATTTGCAATCTGTGCACAATCCTTGACTCAATATGGCAGGTGTCTTGTGTAGATCTTCTCTAATTCTTTGATGGGCTACAGACATTGGTATGTTGTCTATGTGCTTATCACCAATGTTATCAGTTTCTCAAACATAACAGTTACCCTGCTGAAATGGTTAACCTTCATAATTTTCTGGCCTGCATAGCTTTGCCTTAGACAGCATGCTACTGTGTTTTCCTTTGGTGTGAGACCTACACACATCAGTCACTTCACTTGACATCGCAAGCGGCCTCCCATCCCATGATAATCACCCAGCTGAGACAGACTCATCACGGTGGTACATAGAAGACTGACACAGGTTCTCGGCACACACGCATAAGATTAAGGAAGTAGAGACTGTTTAAAATTATGGTGTGTTTGCAACATCCTCATTTTCTTAAATAGATATTGCATATTTTGAGACAGAACACAACTGGAGAAGCATCGTATAAGTGTTGATCTCCTACTTGACAACTACCCACAAAGTATTTATTCCCAAATAATTTTAGCAATGTTTTTCACTCCTGTTGCTTTAAACTTTCTGTTTCACACACTGATTAGCTCAGTAATATTATCAGCTTCTTTTCTTATCTGTGAAGCACTGATAAATTCAAGCAAGGCCAGGAGGGAGGTCACAAGCAACCTATAAGGCAGTATCAAAATTCAAAATGATCTTGAGAAACTAGGGAAATAAGATGAAATCCAACAAGATGAAATTCAATAATGAGAAGTGAAAGGCACTGCTCCCCAGAAGAAGAAATCATATGTGTAACTACAAAACGAGGAATAGTTCACGAGGCAGCAATACGCCAAGAGAGACCTGGGAATGATAGTACATTCTGAGAAGAATGAAAGTCAACAGAGAGACGTTAATTCAAAACTGGTGAATCTCATTCTGTGATTCATTAAGACCATGTGAGAGGTAAGATACGGGAAATAATGATTAAAGTTCACCTACCACCACCCCAGTGAGCTACTGTGTAATTTTAAGCAGTATAGAAGAAGATATATGTAGCCCCAAAAGTTTGAAGAAAAAACAGTACGAGATAAAAAGTTTATAAGACATGACTTACAGGGAAAAGTTGAAAAAATTGGATTCCTTTTGTCTACAGAAGGGTAGACAGAGACTGAGACGGGATGGCTATCTTTGATATGTAAAATGGTGTTATAAAAAAGGTGATGATTAATTGCTTTTACACCCACTGGGGATAAGGGAAAAAGAAATTAGTTTAACTTACAAAAATGTAATAAGAAATACATTCAGATTACAAGGTAGTAAAGCAGTAAAGAGGTTATCCAAGGAAGCTATAAAATCCAGCTTATTGGAAATTTTTAAGAAAATGTTTTTTGAAAAGCACCTGACAGAAATGGTTAAGATATACCCATCTTGTCTCATATCTAGGGGACAGATTAAAACATGTTCTCTTGAGATCCTGTCAAGATTTATGTTTCCATGGTTTTTGATATTTGGAGATAGAAGCAATGGTATTTGAAAATAGCTAGAAAAGTCATATGGGTGGTAAGGGTGAGAAAACTGTTGAAACTTAAAAAAGAAAATTGAACTCACCAGTCTACTGATGGTGAGTATATTAAGTTATACTTACAGTATGTATTTTTAAAATGCTTCAAGGATCTGAAAGGATCCTTGCTTTACACCGTTAATATAAATTCGGAGTGGAAATAAACACTGATTTGGTTTTGGCTTTGTTTTAAATAGGGCATTTCTAGGACTTTGAGAGTAGGTTAGTCTTTGTGGGTGTGTTTCAGCTCACTAATTTTAGCCTGCAGTAACTTCAATGTTTATATCTGGGTTTATCACCCTGGCTACCTTTTGTAGTCCATAAAAGGAAACATGTGAAATGATGCGTTATTCATCTGATCAATTTAGAAACCTGCTTTAGGATGAGATTAACTGTGCTGTGCAAATGTCTGGTTTCCTCCAGAGGCTGTAAGAAAAAGTCTAGACACTCAGCTTAATTCTACCTGCCACCTCAAGTTGGTACCCACCATCTCACCTACCGTCCTCCCTGAGAAGTCAACAGAAGGATAGGATTTCTGATAGGAATCTCTCTGCACACTAGGAGATTAAGAAAATGCTGCTGACTGCATAGGCAGATGAAATGGTATTTGTGCCTGTCATGCAAACTTGTTCTGTTTCACGATTCATCTACAATTTTCTTACACCCATTTGGGTTTCCAGACAGCGACTGTTTCATTGCCATTTCTGATCTCCTTTCCACAGTTCATCTTTATAGCTAGAAAATTGCCTTGAATAAATAGGTGTCAGTATCTAAATACTGTTGTTGATATATTCCCAGTCTCGTATTCTACTCGCCTGGAGAACCAGATTATTCAACTGTATCTTGTTACACGAAGTCAAAGTTGCTTTTCTTTGTTAGTATTACCTGAAGAAGATTCAGAGCTTAAGCTGGGCTCAACCTTAAAAATTGCCATTGCCAGCTGATAAAACAGATTGGCAACTTCTCACTATAGGCAATTTCCTTAAAGGCTTTATATACACAGCTAGAAAAGTAGAACATTATTGAGTCTAGTGCTTCTACCAATGTCACTATGCAGGAATTATCCTCTGTTCATAAACGTTGCTTGGAAAAGGGATGATGACTCTCCCTCTCTCTCTGTAGCTGTAGGAGTACCATCTTTATGGAAATGAGGTTTGAATTAGAATAGGAGAGATAAAACAAGCATTTATTTATGGTTCACAAATACGGGATGACCTTCAGCCACTTAGAAGTGGATCTGGTTTATATTCAGAAATGCAGAAATGAGAGATGGGGACGAAAGACCCACGTCAAAATCCCTGGCATCCTCAAATATGTATATGCAGGCTATTGTGAGCTTACCAGAAAGAACAGGACAAGTGTCTTGTGAATGTATGCTTCATACATAAATGTATTTTGGAAATCTGGGTGGAAAACAGCATTCTCATAAGTTCAGTCTGGTGTCCATAAATTTCCCATTTCAAAAAGAAAAAAAGGTCTGAATCCCACTTTTCTGTCAGGAGCTGTGTGAAGTTCCTGCTCATAGACCTTCTAGTACTCTGCATAGTCAAGCAGGTGAAAATCAGTCCTTAAGGTTTGTCTATGCGATTTGCGGCACTCGACCATACAAAATAATCATTATA
>RSEF01000001.1:9523067-9552284 GCA_003993805.1 Himantopus leucocephalus | reverse complement strand
GAATAAGAATTATATAGATCTGTGTTTTCCAGTCCACTACTTGAAGTGCTTAACGTAAAAAACATATCTACGTGTAAAATAATCCCTTCTTTTAGCAACACTATTGACTCTGTGCAGCAAGAGACATTTAAACGATGTCATATATAATAGCTGGTTTTCCACAGTTTGTATACTTTAAGAAAGCCTGTTCTTTCCAGTGCTGGTGAAAACATAGTATCTTTCTTTCTTTTCTTTTTCTTCCCTCCTTTCTTTCTTTCTTCCCTCCTTTCTTTCTTCCTTTCTTCCTTTCTTCCTTTCTTCCTTTCTTCCTTTCTTCCTTTCTTCCTTTCTTCCTTTCTTCCTTTCTTCCTTTCTTCCTTTCTTCCTTTCTTCCTTTCTTCCTTTCTTCCTTTCTTCCTTTCTTCCTTTCTTCCTTTCTTCCTTTCTTCCTTTCTTCCTTTCTTCCTTTCTTCCTTTCTTCCTTTCTTCCTTTCTTCCTTTCTTCCTTTCTTCCTTTCTTCCTTTCTTCCTTTCTTCCTTTCTTCCTTTCTTCCTTTCTTCCTTTCTTCCTTTCTTCCTTTCTTCCTTTCTTCCTTTCTTCCTTTCTTCCTTTCTTCCTTTCTTCCTTTCTTCCTTTCTTCCTTTCTTCCTTTCTTCCTTTCTTCCTTTCTTCCTTTCTTCCTTTCTTCCTTTCTTCCTTTCTTCCTTTCTTCCTTTCTTCCTTTCTTCCTTTCTTCCTTTCTTCCTTTCTTCCTTTCTTCCTTTCTTCCTTTCTTCCTTTCTTCCTTTCTTCCTTTCTTCCTTTCTTCCTTTCTTCCTTTCTTCCTTTCTTCCTTTCTTCCTTTCTTCCTTTCTTTCTTTCTTTCTTTCTTTCTTTCTTTCTTCCTTTCTTCCTTTCTTTTTAGGTTCATAAGATTAGTGCCACTGGCACAGTACCTTTCTAATAACACTATTTTATTATGTCCAAGTACCAGAAGCTGCTGAAAGTGTTTTTCATCTGATTCAACTTATTAATCATAGATCAAATTTGGCAGTATCTTCAAAACACTTCAGTATTTGCTTATACACAAATTCAGCCACTCATACACATCATACACAAAAAAAAAATATTTCCAATTTTTTAAAAAATGTTCTTTTTGTTCATCTTCTAGAGATGGATAATTTATCTTTCCAAGTATTATTCATTACAGTGTGTTCAGTTCTGAATTTGTTTAGACATCAGTCCTGCCCTGGAAGATGTGCATTAACAATCTTAAGTTTTCAGATGCCCTTCTTTCTCTCTTAATAGCTGAGAAACTTCCAGATTAGTTATTTATTTTACCCTTTATTGAGTTATACAATGTTGTGGTTAAGATGTGAAGGAACTGGATTCAGTAACATCGGAGGTTCCTCCCATACTTATGTTCCCATGGCAATAGCTAAGAGGAACAATATGCAAAAGGTAGAATCAAGGCCTGATAAATTTTGGATGATGTCTCTATTCATTTATTAAAGTTGGTTGGAAAAAATCCATTAAAAAATGCTTTATCAAAATAATATGCTTTACAGGATTATGTTGATATTGTTCCTTTTTTTGTTTTACACTAAAACTTGGAGTGTCTGGCACTGTCAATATTTCAACATGAAATGTACATATTTGGTTTCTTCTTCCATTTAGTTTTCTAAAGTAATTGTTTTATTTTGAAAAAAAATCAAATTTGTCAATGTTTATCAACTTAAAATCCTTTAAACAGACATTTTCTCTGGACTTTTGTTTCATCAGTATTTTTTAAACTTTATTCGCTAAGAAGGATAACAATTGTGAAAACTCAGAATTCTCTTCAAAACGAAATTTCTGTTCTCTTCCAAGCATGGGCAGTTGCTCATACAATACGTTAACGAGGTCAGGAATTGGTATTTTTTCCATTGGTGAACGATGGATATCGGTGCACAAAGAAATAATCAAGGTGTCAACACAGACAGGTGAATACTTTTGAAGGATACAGTTGGAGTTCTTGGGAGTAGGAACTGGAAGACCGGTGAGTAGGTCATTTAGCCTACATTTACAAAAATAATTGTAGGTAGCTGTAAGACTCTCAGGTTGTGTTCCAGCTTTTCTGGACACACATTGTCCAATCCAAATAGCTGTACAAGTGTAATGCTGTAATAATGTGAACTAAGACAAAGAAGGCTATATATGAACTAAGGACCATATTTCAGTAACACCAACCCAGACATGCCTCAGAGAAGGGGTGGAAGAGATAACATGTACCTGACCTATTCCTATAGGCATATTTAATTGATTGGTCACCAGGTCTTCCAGTAAAGAAATCTGACTATGGCATTCTTTAGTGTTCACTGAATATTATAGAAAAAATATAATCTTAAGTATATATGGCATTTAGAGGGCAATCATTTTGCTGTTATGCTATTTTTACATGCAAGGATCTCTTAGGAATATTTCCATTTCTTCTGCACTCTCCAATTAAGCAGACAGCAACGAAAGGGCAAATAGCACCGTTAACAGTAAAAAAAAAATATATTCTCTTTTCGGAATAAACACAAAAGCATTTGCAAAACAAGAACCTCTCTTGTAAGCGATTGGTTGGCTTCTGAAGACTGTGTTGAGACCTCACAGGTAACAGCAGAGCTGCTCCAAGCCTCTTGCAAGTTCTTTCATGTTACTTTTATTCATCTTCTCTTGTGTGTGCACGTGATGACTGACTCCCTGTTCAACGTACAACTCTGCTACTGCTGCTCGAGAGACACAAATATAAGCGTAGTGAATAGTTACCCAGCGTGCAGCAGCCATTCTCAGCAGAGAAAAATGCCTTCAATAATTAATGAGAGAAAAGGACGTGGAAGCACTAAATCCAGCCTGAAGATGATTACAGAGCTGTCAGTCATCTGCAGGGCAATGTAATGAAACAGAGCAAATCAGCAGCCAGGATATGTATGAAAGTCATTTCCTATCACTTCTGCACATTTTCTTATGGGCTATAAAACTGACAATTGGATTATTGAAAGGAAAAACTGATGCAATATGTCTGTTTTGAATGGGAACGTATCTCACTAATATAGCCCACACACACACTGTCCTATTTTCATCCAGACTTCAGGAAATAAGTTATTCAAATGTATTTAAATGAGATTTCTACCCCACCAATACAGTTTCCTACTGCCTCATCTGTTGTGTCATGAGCGTAAACCAACATAGATTAAATTTATATTTAATTATTTTTTTACTCATATATCCATCTATCCAAGATATGTCCCTAAAATGGCCATCCTGTGATTCTGAAACTTATATTGTTTTTCATCTGAAGCAGAATTCAAATCAGTTTCTCAAGACAATTATTAATAAACAGGTAAGCCCAGTACCAGTCAAATTTTTGTTTTAGAAAAACAAAAAATACTCCGTCTTAACTTTTTTGTGATTGTTTTATTTTTTTCTTCCTGATCATCTGATAGAAGCATCAAATTCCTTATGAAATCTCATTGAATTAATCAAACATAATGTGGTTTGTAAGCAGACGATTCTAGAAGTACAAGGTTATACAGCTCTTTTGTCTTCCCACAGAAATTCTTTGGTGTCCACATCCTACTAACATGCCAGAATAGGTCTGTTTTGAATTGCCACCTGTCACACATAGTCTTCTAAAGAACTGAAAGTATTTCTGAGGATTTTTGTGTGCTTCAGCTATTACTTTCTTTATTTTAAGAAAGGAAAATCAGGCTCAGTCTTACTATCTTCAGACACAGAGGCAAAATTCTGATTCAGGTTAAGTCTGTAGTAATTTTGTCACTGATTTTACAGAGTTCCAGATTAACCAGGACAAAGATTAACTGCTGAGCAGAACTATAAACTCAGAATGATACCTGTGTATCTGGTTCTTGAATTTTTTGGAAGTGCAGCTTGCCTTACACTGAGGCTCTGCTATAATGTACAACTTGCTGCAATGACTGAAGGGTCAGTTGGCTGTAAAAGAGTCTTATAACCAATCTCCTTTGAGTCACTATATGGCTTCTTCCCAGATTTATGGATTCAGCAAACAATTATTACTGATGATCTTTTTCTTTAGTGGTCATGGTTAATATATAAGTGAACAAAGCCGGTGAGTGAGTAGGTCAAGTTATGTGCCTTTGTTTCCATGGGTGTAGAAGGCAGACACTGGATGAAATCAATCACCACAAATAAGCACATTTCCAGTTACTTAAATGGCTTGCATCTGCTTATGCTGGCAGTAAATTTAGACCAAATTTCAGTTATGCCCAAGGATAAGTGGCTGTGGGTGCAAAACTGTGCATACAAATGGCAAGGGTCTCTGCAAGAACTGTGAATGTTAATAACTGAAACACTTTAAATCTAGTACTTTTAGATAAATAACTATTGAATAGTAATGTCTTGCTTAAGATATGCCTTCTTATTTTGCCCAAAAACCCTGTTCTGTATTTTTTTGCATGATACTTTGGAAAGCATTTGCCCTTGACAGTGGAAGCAGAGAAATGTATGAGACAACAACAATTTTGTTTTATGTCAGAGACTTCCAGAACTGAAAGTGTGAGTTGCAGAAGCTTGAGCTAAAGATGCAAAATTGTGTATCCAGGAGTTGTAAGAGATCGTATCATCTGTGATCAACATACCAGGAATCTGTAAAACATGCTCACTGATGGACGTCCACAGGCTTAGGCAGGGGACCAGGTGTAATACAGTTGTTGAGATCAAGGTAGAATGTTTGGATGTGAAGTTCCACACAAGATCTAATTTTGGTTGATTTTTTTTGGTATTATTTTTCTGAAAAGTACTTTTGTTGATGTCAACATGTCATAAGGGTAATGTTTCCAGGCTGCATTCCATTCCCTGATAATTAGCAATATCTATAAGTATGCAAACGTTTGTGCTGCACAGCAGCAACATATCAGTTCTGTGCAGCTTGGTGATTTAACTGTTACCCGGGTCAACAGAGACCGAATATTAGCTTGCGTCACCTGGCAGATATTCTGTAACACATAAGGAATTAATCGGCCGTATTCTTCCACTTCTCCAGGCATAAATACCCACACCAAATAACACATGAGACAGGAACATTTTTTGTCAGTTTCTAAGGCCAATAGTATTCAAAGATCTGAACTGAGGTATAGTGATAAGAACAGAAGGAAGGGTGACCCATCACATCCTATACTGACTCTTCTTTTTGCGTACAGAAATTCCTTCTCACTGATCCCAAACAAAACTTCCAAGACATTGATTTCCTTGTTGCCTTATCACTTCCTTTTTATGAAAGCAGAGCTCCAAGAAAACCATATTTTCTCTTTCTTTTTAAATAGCTTGTCCTCAGCACCAAAGCCTTCTTGGGAATTTTATACTGATTTCCATCAGTCTCTCAAAGAGCATCCCAGGCTGTGCTTTTAATGATTTTCTGGGGTTTCTTCATTTCCACAGACTATTTTGATTGTATGTGTTTTGTGTCATCAGTAACACTGAACCCAGGCCCAACACTATTATTTGTGATATAGAAAAAACAACACTTTTCTGTTTACAAAATGAAATTACTTTAATTTTGATTTTCCCACTGAAGGTTGTGTGTAATTGTCAATATATCCAATAGTAGAAGAAAATATACTGCAGGCAATTTCTAACACAGTAAAAAACTTCCTTTACCAAAGCTGTAGACTATTGACTGATAATGAAGAAATAGAAATCTGATTGGTCAGACTGGTACCAGAAAAACAACAGGCACACGTATGCTTTCAAATAACTTAGATCCCTGATTGCCAGCCCTTGATTCCTTGACTGTCACCTTTCATGTATGCTCAAGGCTTCCCTTGGCAATAAGTCAACTATATTTATCATAGAATCATAGATTGGTTTGGGTTGGAAGGAACCTTGAAGATCGCTGAATTCCAACCCCCCTGCCATGGGCAAGGACACCTCCCACCAGACCAGGTTGCTCAAAGCCCCATCCAACCTGGCCTTAAACACCTCCAGGAATGGGGCAGCCACAGCTTCTCTGGGCAACTTGTTTCAATGCCTTACCACCCTTAAAGTGAAAAATTTCTTCATAATATCCAATCTAAATCTACCCTTTTCCAGTTTGAAGCCATTCCGCTTTGTCTTATCACTACATGTCCTTGTAAAAAGTCCCTCCCCAGCTCTCCTGTAGGCCCCTTTAGGTAATGGAAGGCCACAGGTGTCCCCAGAACCTTCTCTTCTCCAGGCTGAACAACCCCAACTCTCTCAGCCTGTCCTCATAGGAGAGGTGCTCCAGCCCCTAGGCACTCTTTAGAGTGAAAAAAGAAAAATTTTAGGGCCTTAGGACTGGAATTGCTCTGTAAAAGTTAAGATAAGGATAATATGGAATCAATATCCAACAGTCTTCCCTTGCCTTTGACCAGCTATAATGGGCATGCTTAGGATTTTGCATTCCTTAGTGGTGGTAAGTGCTACTCTTAGCGTAGGTTTTGTCCCTCAGACTAATAAGGCAGGTGCTGGAGGGAGACTCTTTGGAAAGTGAAGTAGGAAGAGCCAGTGGGAGATAGACAAAGCACTGTGTTGTAGTCAGTGACTGTGGCAGCTAGAGAGACCCGGAGCTACAGTTTTGTGGCTCTGTGGGAACAGCCAACAGCCCATGGCTTATGAAATAGATGATGTGTCAGCTGGTGACAGCAGGGAGAGTGGAAATAAGTGACTGGGGACAGGAAGGGGACTATGGTTTAAGGCTGAAAAAGCCCCAGGGGAAAAAATGATCAGGAGTGCATGTCTAAGCTTGATGGATATTTTATGAAGTAGAAGAAACAAAATGCTTGTCCAAATTACTTGTACATACAGCTAAACAACCTGAGCTGAGTAAGCAGACTTGTGAAACAGCCTGTAAAACCCAGATCAGAAAACACTGGTAATTTTTCAAGTGTGTGGAGATAACGTAGAAAAACCCACTGGAAATCTAATCTCTGAATCACATATTCCAAAGGTCACAAATCTTGGAAACAGTAGTCAACTTTATGCCCCAAACAAATACTAGCTCCCTAATGCTGTTACTTTCACAAAAGAAACATGCATGTAACTTTGTGGTTTAACTCCAGCCAGCAACTGGGACCACACAGCCGTTCACTCACTCCCCCCACTCCCCGCAGGGTAGGGAGAAGAGGGAGAAAAAAAGGAAAAAAAACACGTGGGTTGAGCTAAAGACAGTTTAATAGAACAGTAGTGGAAGAGAGAATAAGAATAAGAATAAGAATAAGAATAAGAATAAGAATAAGAATAAGAATAAGAATAAGAATAAAAGAGTGTATAAACAATAAGTGATGCAATGCAATTGCTCTCACCACCCAATGATTGATTGATTGCCCAGCCTGTCCCAAGTAGCGATTACGGATTCCTGCCTCCCAGCCAACCTCCGTTAATATACTGAGCATAATGTCTATGACATGGAATATTCCTTTGGCCAGCTGGTCCTGTCTATTCTCCCTCTGAGCTTGCATGGGAAGCTGAAAAAGTCCTTGACTCAATATAAACACTACTTAGCAACTACTAAAACAATATGTGTTATCAACATTATTCTCTTGCTAAATGCAAAGCACAGAAAGAAGAGGAAGAAAATTAACTTTGTCCCAGCTGAAACCAGGACACTTCAGTAAGTTGGTGCTTACCAAGGGGTCCAACATGTGTGGTGAAGAGCCAGAGTTATGACCCTGCTCCTTCCTATCCCTATGGTCTGTATGTTTTACTCCTAGATAAAGCCAATTCTTTTTTCTACAGTGTATTGGGGGTAGAAGATGCCCAGGTTGACCCTGTTGCATGGTGTAAGGGCAGTGTCCAGGGAACACTCGTAGAGGAAGGTTTTGAAAAGTTAGACTTTGAGGTTGGATCATTCATCAGTATAACCCTTTGGTACATCTGGAATCAGAACTGCGAAGGTGTTGGCTTGGACAAGCAACCACCTTGAACATCACGGGATGAGAAATCTTCAATCAGACCAAATGGTACAAGGATTCTACAACCAGTTCTACAGCTATGCATTACCTGCAAGGACTGGTTAGATTCTCAAGAAGCATGGTCATTTATATCAATTTGCTGGCATATACAATTGCATATACATATACAACTTTTACTCCAGTTTCACGGGTTTGTATCAGCATTATGATAGAGGCAGGAGGACAGATGATACCTAATCTAACCTCCGCTGCATGGTACAAATAGGCAATGACTAGTCTTCTATGATATGTATCAGTAAAACAGGTAACCTGACCATAATTTTAAAGACATTTGAAGCAATGCAATGAGAATGGGTCGGTGTAAAATAAGCGTTTTTTGGAATATGTCTACAGGGTTTTTGATTACATGCATGGAGGCAGGAATTGGTTTTATTGGCATTAAAATGTGAACTGAAGTTCCCCGTCCACAGTCACAACAGGCTCTGCTAAGTCTTTGTAAAGTAAGCATAGGACTCCCGCTATTCACTGGACACTGTTTTTCTCCAAATTATTGGCACGAGCACAGTATCTGATTAGGGTCTTTTAAGCAGAGAAATTGCTGAAAAATGGAGTATATAAAGCATAGTCCAAAAACCCAGCTCAATTAGTCCTCTGTCCCATACCCATTCTACAGCACCTTCTACAAATATACTCTAGAAAAAAAAAAGATTACCTCAGAAGTGATTGTAGGGAAGTTTTCTGGGATTTTTTCAACTCTGCACTAAAAATCCTGAATCCTCCAAAAGATAGCCCTTCACAGAACATCTTACAAAAACTGTCAAAATATCTATTTTTCATTTCAAATTGCTCATGTAGAAATGTTATCTTGTTAAAAGTCAATGGAAAAATGCTTTAAAAATAGAAGAAAAAGTACCTTTTATGGCAGCATTGTAGCCTGTATTTTTATAAAAATGTGAGTTTATGAGCAATTTTTAAAGCAGTGGTAGTTTTTACACTCTGTGGGCTGGAAAAATGTTTAAATCTTGAAAATATGATGAAAAATTCTTGATCAACTCTACTAAAAATGAATAATATTGGAAAAACAGAGCCAAAGTAGAGATGCTTTTGGAGCACAACTCTATTTATTAAATTTATGCATCTATAAACTGAAAAATACTGACTTTGCTTGAAACTAGTCAGTAATTGCTTAGTAATGCATCTCAGTAAGGCTCCTATCCAGCATTTAAGGTGCCATGGCAACTTCTGCAACTGTGGCTGTATTTCTGTGAATTTCTGGAAAAAGTTTTCTTTTTTTTTTTTTTAATTTTTGTAGGAGCTCAAGGAAAGTGTGTATACTTTCATCCTTTTGTACACATTTCAGGGTGGTGTTTCTTGTTTCTGTATCACTGAGTGACTGGGAGATGGCAGGAGGGCTGTTTGTCATCATTCCTTGCAAGAAGCAGGCATCATGCCCAAGAGCAGGTGTTATTACTGCTGGAGGATATTTTGTATAAACACCTTGTGATGTGACCTACATATTCCCACAGCCTCTGGTGAGAATTAACGTTAATGTTTACAACATGACCCATTTCTCCCTGGTTTTTTAGTGCATCAAGGAGCTTGTTAACATCACCAGCTGACTATACCATAACCAGCTGTCTCTTCTTCTCAAGCACTTATACAATGCAGTAGTGTTAACGCAGGGTGAGATAGAGTAAGCACAATATGGAGAAATGCAAAACCTGTTAAAAATAATAATTTGGGAACACATAAAAATAGAGCATTGAAAGACCTGTGACAAAGGCATATTCTGAGTTCATTTCAAGTATTTTCTAGAAAACTTCCCATATATTCATATAATATTAAAATCATTATATGATATATTAAACTTCCATTTTAATGTTTTAGAATTGTATAAAAGTTCTGTTCATGCATTATGTACAAAGACATAATTTTCTTTTTTTTCTTTTCTTTTCTTTTTCTTTCTTATTCTTAATTAGAACAAGAACCATGGAAGAAGTTCAGTATGAAAATCCAGACAGGTAAAATTTTCAACTGTGGGGGGATTTAAGAGATACTTTCTAAAATAAATGAACTGAATATATTTAAACCTAGGGCTGCCTCTTTACAATTTCTAGCTTGATGTATGTGCGAGGCTCTCAGTATCTGCTTGCAAAGCCCACTGAGGTACTGTGAGTGTTATGTGAAGTGTCAGGTGAGTCCTGGTGTCCTCCTAGCTCCAAGCACCCCCCCTCCCCCGAGCGTTAGAGGTGTTTGTAAGCTCTCAAGAAGCCACCTCTTCTCAGAGTTTAAAGGGCTATTATAAACTAGAATATTTCTTTTTCCTTTTCCAGTGATGTACAACAATTATCCCCCAAACAATTCTTTTCTGCACTTCTTTCCAGTAATAATTCTCTGCAAGGACAGCCGAACACCTTGGGAAAATCAAACATTCAAGGATCAGAAAACCATGCGTGCTTTGTAGGGCTTGAAGGGACGCTTAGCTATGAAGGTCAAAGCACGGTGAACACTTCAAAGTAAACTGCAGAGAGTTCCTGGCTGGATTTTGTTCTTTTTTAGTGTCTCTCTGCAGAAGAATATCATGTTGCCAAAGGCTTACAATGAAAAGACTGGCACTTTTATATTACTGTAGTTGAAACAGCACTGGCTGTATCATGGTGGATCACATATACTCTTTGGAGTCAATTCTTCAGATGCAACCGCTTAATTAAATTTTAAGCATTATTGATTTAGTTTACATAGCTTCCCTGCTTATAGCATGGCTGAATCTGAAGTTGCTGCACTCTGCAGGAGGAAAAAAAAATAAAAAAATCAAGGGTTATTAAAAATGAAAGCACTTGGCTGGAAGATGCAGGGAATACCTTACAGTATACAGAGCTTAATTACTGCAAGATATGTAATACTATCTCTTCTGCAGAATAGAAATCTAAAACAACTCAGAGCGATTTGTGAGGCAGGTTCTCACATTGTGCACGTGAGGGTAGCAGTGTCTGTGCACTCAGTGGTGCCAGTGCCCTGTGGAGGGGAGGCATTGGCCTGATCTGTATAAAAGTATTTGATCAATAGAAAGACAAACCAGCTATTAGTCAGTGGTATTTACGATGGGATTGCCAGAACGAGTTTGCTGTGTTTCTTTTTTTTTTTCTTCATTGTTCAATGCAGCTTGTCCATAGCAAGGCTTTATCTGGACTGTATGTCAGCTTTAATGTTGGTTTAAGACAAACAAGGAGCCCGGCAAGAGCAGCAAGACTGAGCTGAGTGAGCTGGGCTCAATGCTGAAAAGACTGACAAATACAGTTAACGGTTTTCCAATACATACAATTTGTACTAAAAAAGAGACTGATTAGCTATTTTCCACAGTCCTTGGGATAGAATAAAAAGTTTTATGGAATATGTGACAATTTAAGTTGAATATTATAAAATAACCCTCCCAATATATATGAAATTCTATAACAATCTGCCTAGGCAGGCTTGAGGAAGTCCTTCACTGAAAGTTTTCAAGGACAACTAATATACAGGGTGTTGCATGTAATTTTGGTGCTGCTTCAGTGCAGGTGGTTGAACAAGAGAATCCCTTAAAGCCTGACATTTCTACGATTCTAGATTTATTGTGAGGTAGTCAGGACAGGCTGTGTCTTCTGGTACGCTTGTGTGCCTGCAGATAGAAGATGCATTGCGTGGGTAGTTTAAGCTTGTAAAAGGACTTTTTTTTCTGGATTTTCTTTTATTTCTGTGTTGCAAAACTTCCTGTACTTGATGTTTGCCTTGCTAATGGCTGTAAAAATGGCCTGAAGATTTGGCATGGAGCTTGGTTTTATTTATATATATATATATACACACACACAAGATTTACGCAACTAAATAACTACAGAAAAATCCCTATAGCAATGAGGGCATTATTGTTTCTGGACACTAGCTATTTTTTAAAGTATATTATAACTACATCAGTTGTTCTTTTATTACCCAAACAAAAGCTGAAGCACTCATTTGGATTCTGTCCTAAAATACTGTATGTTAGTGACTTTGGTCTTTTCTCTCCTCCTTTTCCCCATCGGCACTCTCTTCCACTAGATACGTGGTCTGAGCAAGACAACACTGAAAGAAAAGAAAAGTATTCCAGGACTGCTTTCAGTTGCCACTTTAGATAAACCAAGAATACTTCTTAGGATATAATAATAATAACAACAATAGTAATAATAGTTGTTGTTGTTTATCGTTCTTGTTCTTGTCATTATTATTTTCAGCTGAAATATTTTGATACAGTTTTTGTTTTAATAGCATAAATTTTTTTCAAGAAATGTGTTAATGGAGAAAAGTCTGTGTTACCAGAGCTGTGACAGTACATAATGACGCACTCATTTAAAAATATAGAACCCTATTGATGTATAGATGCTCTCAGTGGCCATGGGAAAAGTATGCAGCAAGAATAGCAAGGTATTTATGCAGGGGAAGGCATAGCCTCTCTGAGGAAAGGAAAATACAGACTATGTCTGTGCTGCCAGATAGCTCCAGGCTTGAGCTCACGCTCTCACCCAAACACTTAATTGCCTATATTGCCTGCAAGGAGGCAGCTCTGCCCAAAAGGGAGGCAGGCTTACACACGCCGCACAGGTAGCAGGGCTCAAGCTACCTCTCTGACTTTCAGGTTGCTATTACAAGCAGAATGGAAAAAATCTTTGCATGTAAAGATGGAGTTCGGAGGCAATCCGACTGGAAGTGGCCTGCAGCTTGTGGCTTCAGGCCTAAATGGGGAGCGAAAAGGTTAATATGGGCAAAATGGAAATTCATATCCACTGCGCGTTTGGGATTCCTCTGCATTAACCTTATGCCCCCTGCAAATTTAACATCCTTTCTGCGTAACTCCTATGCCATAGCAGTGACTGTCATTTCCCACACACTTTCTCCATTAGCTTTCCATAACACCATGGCTGGCAGCTCACCCTATGCCTTACTTGGCCCTGGTGTGTTCTGAGCAGTATTTTGTCTATATATTCATCTGTAGTAAATAACCCTCTTTGCTCCAGCCAGGCTAAACAGATGTGCATTCAGATCTTGTCCACGCTCCAAGATACAGGCTGCCAGGGCGTAGTGGCAATGTCTGTACTCTGAAGCAGATCTCTTACACGTTTTGAAACGACTCCAGTCTTGCAGTTTCCCCACCTAGCCCTTTCTGTGGAAGCAAACCCGCTCCTTGGCTTCAGGGAACACTGTGTGAATAGCGATCTTGGGAATGAGGCTGCAGAGAGCATCCGAGAGGCGAGAAACAGCTCTGCTGTTCGTGAGAGCCCAGGGCTGGTACAGCCATGGGTGACAGCTACTTCCCCCGGCGGCTCTGCCAATGCACCTTTCATCCGGCTCACACGTTCTTTCAGCGCTTGTGCCTGGTTTTAATGAGCAGCCGGGGGTTGTGCAGGCTGGTGCCAGGCTGGGCTGGTTTTGTAACAGCGGAGGGCTGAATGTCTGCCTGGAGATGAATGGGACCCCCGGACTGCGCAGTTGTTGCAGAAGAGAGTTCTACAATCGCATTCCCCACATCCTCTCCTTCCCCTTCATCTGAAGATTTAATTAGAGCTTAGAAGCTAGGGCTTTTTAAATCAAGCCAATTATTTGCTTTTCTTCCTAAGGAAGGAAACTCCTTTGCTTTTTACTTGTTCCAATGCCGCCCCTTCCCAGCTCCTGCAAACGGATGCTCGCTGCTCTCAGTCCTGTTTGGTGACCATCACATAGTCTCACGCTGCTAACAGAAAAGCCCACGTGGCTAGTGGTCTGTGGGAAGAACACAAAGAGCTTTCCCCTCACCAATGCATGCTGCTGGGTACAGAGAAACACCTTCTCTCAGGGAACATCATCATTTAGACAGGAAGCATAGAGACAAGTTGGGCATCTTTGACCACTCCTCTAGTTTACCAAGATGAATTTCCAGAGACAGAGGTATTTCCACGCTTAATGAGTGGGCATCTGCTATGCCTAAACTACCCCGAGCTGTACTGTGCCACCCCAGGGTAGGTGCAGGCAGTGCCACCGCTGCTCTACAGAAGCACACCGCAAACCTCGGGAAAACTAGCAAAATGGATCATTTCCCTCCTTCCAACCATACTCTTGAGGACAGAGAGGGTTGCTCTTTCCCAACAAAATATCCACCCTGTGACCATAGGGCTGACATCCAGCTCACACAGATCAGGGACAGAGAATTGAAGGGACCCTGTAATCCTGCCTGCCAAAACTGTGCTTTTCTTTCGGTCTAAACCAAAACCATGACTGCAGGGAGTGCCTCTTCCTTCTGGACCTGTGCAATCAAAGAAGCTTGGCCTGAGCCTGAATGAAGTAAATTGTCTTGTATTGTTTAGGTGCCTCGCTCAGATACATTTCCAACCCTTCAAATACATCTGTCTCGTCTTATCTGTATCAAGAATTAAACTGAGACTGCCCCATTTGATTATACACCATATTAAGCATTCACATCAGAGGGAATGGTGGGTGGTTGGCATTTCAAATGGCTGTTCAGCCATTGGCAGAATAGAATTAATAACCACGAGAGCAAAAAATATAGGAATAAATTTAAATGAAACTTATGCACGTTCAACAAAACGTACACTTGCAAGAGGAGAACTACATAGAGATGACAATTCAGAAGATAAATTTGACTGAAAACAAAATATTTAATCGGACACTGTCAGTTTTAATCACGTTTTATGCCAAAAAGTCCAAAAGAAGATGTTAAAACATTTTTCCTTCATTTTCTAAAATATATTTTAAATATCTCTTTTTTTATGAGATAAAATGTATTTGAGATTTTATT
The DNA here is from genome assembly GCA_003993805.1 of Himantopus leucocephalus. Classification (NCBI taxonomy): domain Eukaryota; kingdom Metazoa; phylum Chordata; class Aves; order Charadriiformes; family Recurvirostridae; genus Himantopus; species Himantopus leucocephalus. The sequence goes on along the minus strand of RSEF01000001.1, from coordinate 9,537,592 downwards.
TTTCATTTAATGTTATATTTAATATTATTTTATGGTATTGGTTTTTGATATAGCTAATATTTATATGATATGAAGACAGGCTGAGAGAGTTGGGGTTGTTCAGCCTGGAGAAGACAAGGCTCTGGGTAGACCTTCTAGCAGCCTTCCAGTACCTAAAGGGGACCTACAAGAAAGTTGGAGAGGGACTTTTTACAAGGGACTGTAGTGATAGGATGAGGGGTAATGGCTTCAAACTGGAAGAGGGTAGATTTAAATTAGATATCAGGAAAAAATTTTTCACAGTGAGGGTGGTGAGACACTTTAACAAATTGCCCAGGGAAGTAGTGGAGGCCCCATCCCTGGAGGTGTCCAAGGCCAGGCTGGATGGGACTTTGAGCAACCTGGTCTGGTGGGAGGTGTCCCTGCCTATGGCAGGGGGTTGGAACGAGATGATCTTTAAGGTCCCTTCCAACCTAAACCATTCTACGATTCTATGATACTACAGCACTACTTTATGGTACAGATTTCTTGAAGTGAAAGGTTTCTTCTTTACATAATTGAGATTTTTCAGTTTGGTAGAATAAATCCTTGGCTATTATTGCAAAGAAAAGATCATATATTTTTGAATAGAAAACATGTAACTTCGTTGTTTTCAAAAGAAATAATAATGGGCTTTCTACTTTGGTTTAGAATGATCTTCAATTTGTCTGTCCATTGATCCAGGAAGGTAAATTTGTAATAATGCAGTTTTTTGCTTCATGAGGCTTTGAAAGTTTTTATCTGGCTCACGATGCCCCGGAGACTTCTTTAGTGCATTGCTGAAGCAGAACATCTACAGTATTTTCTGGGAGAGGACACTCAGACCACCTGGGAGATGTCACACTTGGAGCTCTCTGTGCCGCTGCTTTAGCAGGCTGAAATTCTACTATTCACAGTAACTAAATTACAGTATTAAACGTAATAGTTAATAATAATAACATAACAATTAATACACTGATATTTATTAACAGTTGTACAACTGTATATATCAGATTAATACACAGTTAAGGTCTTGCTCAAGGTCTGTTTCTAGATACACACCCTGCATAGCCTTTAAGCAGATTTTATGCGTGCATTGTCCTTTTTCTGCTAAGCTTCATTTTATCTGTACCGTCTCTTCTGTTGTCTTTTCTCTGAGCTCCAAACTTTAAAAAGTAAAGTAATCCATAACCTCATTTGAATAAAACTTCATAAAGAGTACTTGCAAGATATTGAAAATTCCAGTTAATTAAAAACTGATTACATTTAATCGTAGACAGACTTTCAGCATACTGGGAACTATTTCATTTCGCTAGGCTAAACAGCTGTGACTAAAAGGATTACTGACAGAGAAAAACATTCTTCCTAAATTAAAGGTGCACTAGCATGAAAATATCTATTTGCGGTTTTTAAGAGAGTATATGGATGATTGCATAGTTAGGAACAGTATAGCATACTGATACCAGACAACACAGATTAGAAGATTAATAGTTTTGAAAGGTGAAATATGGTCATTATCTGTTTGTTACAGCAGAACTGCAGTTTTTGATGCCCAGTTATTCATTCATAAGCATCCATGATCCCTGCTATTTTCATTAAATATATATATCCCAATACAGCAGATATGACCTTTACTATCAATTGGTTTACTCTTCTGTGAGCGATGACCCTCAATCTGCTATAAAACAGATTTTAGTGCTGCAGTTTGTTTATTTTTCTCCCCCCTCCACTCTACCCACAGCTGCCTATTCCTGCCCCACGTTCCTCCTGATCCCTTAGCCTCTTTTTCCCCTGTGTCTCCAATAAACTATCACAGATTAGTAGAGTTGCACCTCTGCAACCTCAGTGTGACACCCTCAAATCCATAAAGTAGCCTTTTGGTTGCACTCCAATCTTCCAGCAAGGTTTATTGATTTCCACTGCATGCTGTGCCTTCCCTTTAATGTTAGCATAATTCTTTAATGAGGCACTGATGAGGAACCTCTATACTATATGATTATACAACCGCTTCATAGAGAAATTTTGTACATGACCTGTTAGTAAAATTGCTGCTTTATTTTGAAAATATTTTTTAGTCTAAATCTGAGTCTATAAGGAAATAAAAACATCTCAAAAGCCTTACACTAGAAATCATGTAACTTTTTTGATAATGTTTTCAAGCTAAATAAAAGAAAACTGCAATTTCAAGTTGTCATTTCAAAAGTGTAATTTTGTTCTGATTTTAATGAAATTGAATGATAATATATAAAATATGAAATATGTGATATAGCTAATATATTAAAGGAGTATTATTTTACATTTTCAGAACTGTCATTTCATAGGTAAAAGTAACATTAGCGATAAATTTCTCGGTTTCAGTGACGCTATATTTTCAAATGCCAAATATTTCTTCCTGTAAATTCAACTAGTTTTTCATTTATAGCACTATCTTTTGAACATCTTCTTTAATGAATTTTGAAGGTGTCAAATTGCTTAGTAAAAAGAGAATTTATGCTGAAAGCCAAAGAGATACTGAATCGGTCTGCTGAAAAATGAGAGTGCAGCTATGGAAAGTGAAGGTATGAAAACATATAGGAGGAAAATTTCTATAAAATATAAGTTATTGAATTATTAACTGAGTTGAAATAATTGACTGTGTCCATACTCTTAGACCATCCCAATGATGTAAACTGAATTTGTTTAACATGGATGCTTTATGTCATCTGCTGGAATTAATGGGGTTAGCAGTGACAACTGTTGAAATTAATGTGTCAAAGACAGTAAGCTAACACTGATTTTCTAATGCTTCTACATATTGCCAGTGGAGACAAATAAGTGCTTACTCGATATGAATTGGCACAGAATCATCATGGCAATACTTATGAATCAGCATCTCAGTCATGAAATAGACTGTATTTCATATGATATGGTTTGATTATATATGATACGCATAATATAACTTTTGCATTTTTTTATTTTACATGTTTGTATTCATATTGTATACTCTAGCTTGCACTGGTGTATTACTTTCCATCACAGAAGATTATATAAACACTTCCATTGCAAACCAAACTCCATATGCACACAGAGTCTAGCAGAATGAGTTTCTGGTTCCAGTGCCTTCACATGCCTTCACATTCAAAATAATAGTACTAGTCACGGTTTCCACTTTGAAAGCATGTAACAAGGAGACAAAGAATACGCATGATTACTTGGTGTATCCGGAAACCAGAGTCTAGTTTACGTTTGGCTGTTATTAGTATTGGCCTATAAATCCCTCTTTGCCATGACCAATCAATGCCAATTCTATTTCTTGATAAAGACATAATACAGAGTTTTATGGGCAACAAACATTTTGGGAACGAAATAAGAACATCCTACAGTGCCCCAAAATATCCTTTAATCTACAGCTGTCCTACACTATTAATTTGCTAATCTTAGATACTGCAGCAAAAGATAAAGATATCTATAACCAGCAGAGACACCTATAAAATCCGAGGTAATGAAAAAATATTCTGTGACAGTGCAGTCAGAGATCCTGAGATGTGTGCAAACAATGACAATCATTAAAAATGCTCCATTAGTCCAGCTGAACATCAGAATGCATGGGTCATTTTGTTTAAGATATAAAAGCAGTGATCAAAGAGAGGAGAGAGAATTTCTTATTCCAGAAAGATGCTTTGAGAAAGATGTAGGCCAAGCAGCAAGTGGATCTCAGACACCTTGACATGTAGTAGGTGAAAACACCTTTGCCATCCTTGACAAGACAAAGCTCTGCCCTGGAATAACATCGTTGCTTTCCACAGCGATGACAATGGCAGCTTTATGAGAAGGGGAAAAAACAACTCATTTCGTCTCCAGATTTGTTAAGGAGAGGTGAGCTTATCTGACCCAGGCTGTGTTTGTCATTTGGCAAACAGATGCTGCCAACATGATGCGAAGCAGTGGCCGTTAAGTGTCTGAGAACTGCTGTTGGGTATATCTTCCCATTTTCAAAACTGCTTCAAAAAGAAGGAAGGCTACAAAATATATCAGGTATTGAAGAGCACTGAAGCATTTAAAGATTGTCAAGCACTGCAGCACCCGCTGGCTCAGCCTCCAGAAGTGCACATCAAGGACACTGCAGCAACAACCAACCCTTTTCAAAAATATTTCAGGAGCCAGGAGGAGGTAGGTAAGTGTGCAGGGGTCAAAAGTGTAGCAGAACACCTTAGTTCAATAGAGATTAAGCAGTACTATTATTACCATGATTATATCTTCACACCACTTCGAAGGCTTAGCAGTGATTTGCAGGTTAAGGCTGCCAGAGAACCCACTTGACACCACAGTTGATAACATTATCTTGCAAATTCTGGGCTAAGTAAATTCAAGTCTGTCACATGGTTCAGTCATGACATATGATCCTCGTTGCTTTCAAGGTCAAAGAAAAGAGGTTATGTGGTAAAACAAGATTTAAAGAGTAGTAAGCTGGAAATAGTTTGCAATTGTCACTTGAGTGGAGGCATAGAAACTGTTGGAGAATGGACTCCTTCCAGCCAAGCTGCCACTGAAGAACAATTGGTACAATTTCGATGAAATGGAACCGTGTTAGAAAATTATGTACAGTTAAAGCCAAAATGTTTTTCAGAAGTCAGTTTCAATAAAGTTCCCAGAAAAAAGGACAAATATGTGCTTGTTAATGTCATCCGTATCAGGCACTACCTTAGGATGTGGGTGATCCCATAGCCCTCGTGCTTCCTCCTGTGCCTTACATTGGGTCCACTTTCCCCTGCTGCATGCTGAAGCCACACACTGAGCCACATCAGAAAGTGGGCCTTTCCCAAAGTGTTGGTTTGAAAGCTGCAAAAATACTATGTGAAAAATGGAAGAGTTTTGCTCCGAGTCACCTACCAAAAGAAGAACATAAGGAGATGGCTTGTCACGTCAAGTGTTACTTCTGTGTAAAGCAAGTGTTCCATAGTTCAGGAATGTAATGCTGGGCCACCTGTAAATGAAGGCAGAATATGCCAATTTATTGCCACTGAAAAACATGCACAGGGACCTTGTGTTTGGGACTGACAACACATGTTGATACAGCTGTGTTTTAGGAAAAACATTTTCATACAGATTCACTGGAAAAACTATGTGAATGCAATGTTGTTAGTGGCAAACTACCTTCTGCTGGTATAGCATACTCCCTTCTCATGTTAAATAGCTAGATTTTTTGCTGTAGATGTAATGTGTGAGGGGAAAATTAGATCTTTCTTCTTCCAAGAGTAGGTCAGTAACTAGTCCTGTTTACTAGTATTGCCCTCATACACACAGATTTTTTCAATCATTATCAACTTGTCATGTTAAGTAAGCCAACTTTGAAGGTTCAGCAAGCACTATGGTTAACTTACCTCCACTGCTATAGGCTTGAGGTGATCCTCCACATAAAATCTGAGATACGTTGCTGGATGCATTTGGGAAAGGTGACTTTGTCCATGATTGATCTGTACCTCAAACAGGAGAATCTAATTTTCGTAAACATAGTAAGTGCATCAATAGGAGAGCTTGAATTTCCCAACTTAGTTTATTTCCTAAAAATTAGAAACTTGTCCTTAAAATTATTATGTATATATGCATTGCAAGTTTATTTAAAATAAGCTGTAATTTGCATGAAATTTCCATCATTTTTGCAAAACAATGTTAATTACCCTATTTAATGATCCAGAGCATCCCCAATTTTTACCTTTCACAGTTTTCCATCTTTGTAATTGCAGTCCTAATTTCCATTACCATAACTGCGTTGCAAAACAGTGACTTCAAAACAACTTCCTAGTACAAGCGTTCTCTTAATTTGGAGGCCAGGAGGAATGTATAACTAGCATGTTATTTTGTCTAGGAGGTCTTTTTTTTCTCTAATAGCCAAGAATTCTGTCCAATAGGAGATACCTTGGTCAGAGATTCAAGACTCTTGAATGTTGTTTAAAGCCCAGTATATCAGTATATATACACACTTTTGTATATATATGTCATAATATATATACTTATATATAAAAACCTCATTGTATATACACATATGTTATGACTCCATACAGTTACTGTTCAAAGCTAAGAAAGAGGTGTAAAAGAAAACAGAGCATCACTCTCATTCCTAAGTTCCACCCGAGGCTGATTTGCAACCTGCCATTGTTAAGTGAATAAGACAAGAATTGGTGCAGAATTCATCTCAGGGTATTTTAGATTTATAAATCTGATTTTATATTTATAAATAAAAATGTGAATATACATTTCCAAGGGCAAAACTAATATAAATTCAGGTAATTCCATTATGTTCCAGACAGGCTCAGTGTCTTTACATTTCTTTTAAATCTTTTCATTATGTTATATGCTGCCCATCTTCACGGTATCTAAGTAATTTCCAGCAAATATTAGATGTTTTTCTCACATGTAGACCTATTCTGGTTACTTTCCTTTTTCTTACCAGAAGAAATCCTCACACAGATGTCATTTATATTTTCTTCATTACTCTTTTTAAATCTTAGCTATGTTGACTTTAAGTTCTGCAGAAAGGATGTGCCTGTGCGTATGCTTGTGAGTGTGTCTAAAGGATCTGTATTTTTGTTAGATAAGAACATCACTTTATCAGCTGATATTTATGACTGTAACTGAGATAATTCATTAATATATTGTTTACTTTTTAAAAAAGTGTTTAACTTAAACCAGAAGGTTTTGAAACTAGTTTGCTAAGTGATCTCACGTACATTATCTGCATGTTTATACAGCTCTGCTGACTCTTATGTATCTACTGATAACTTGCCAAGGAGATGCTGATACAAAGATTTAAAATTGGAATTGAACTGTAATGAAATTACAGTGCTTTTTCTTGTTCCTTTCATAAGCAGGTTTTTTTCACTGGTTTCATGACAACTGAATATTAATTTAATTCCAAGATTCAGAACGATTAAACTCAAATTGCAGCAGATTTTTTCATGGAGCACTAAAGCCAACTATATAGTAAAATATGCACCAACATTCTGCAAGAGATAAAGATTGTTTACTGTACATTGCTGAATCCCAAGTAATCCTCCTGAGCTTTTGCTAGTGATAATCCTTCCTATTGCTATTATAAGTACTGGTGATAACTCTTCCTTTAACATACAGGGATAATTCTTCCCCTTTACCTCCATAAAACTCTTTTACCCTCATGAAATTTCAAATAAACCAACCCAAACTTGCAAAGCAGAAACAAATCATCGTTGCTTGTAACAGAGAGATAATGCGAAGCGTGTCCAAAGGCTGCAATTAATCCTGGGGTAGCAGTATTCAAAAATTCCAGCACCCAACAAAGAAAGGTATCATTACCTGCTGTGTTTTGCCTAAAAAAAATATGGTGTAAAGCATATGCATCTCAAAAACTGCTGGTTCACTTTCTATTTCTGGTCTGGCCTGAGAGCTCAAGCAGACTACCTCTCCTCCATTTCCCTCGCTAGAAGTTGTCTGCTTCTGCTGGAAGCTCTTTGAGCAAGGTATTGTCTCTCCCTTTATCTTTGTGCTGCATTCAGCTGTATTTGGCACAAAGAAAGGAAACACTGAAAGGGGTACAAGGAATTAGGCTGGAGTACGCTGCTTCCCAGCCAGACAAACCCAGGAGCCCCAGTTCTCTTCCTCGCCGTTCAGTTAGCAGTTTAAGCTGAGGTGCAGGAGGAAGGGGAGTGCAAAAAACCTAAACATGGTATTGCTTCAACAACCCCCTACCTAGTTAACTTGTTATGGTGCCTGGCACAATGAGAATGAGAGGGTCAGATATCTATCTGTTGGTAAAATAAACAGCAAAAGCAATTTTCTCTGCATATGGAGAGCTTTTTTTCCTCTCCTCTCCTCTCCTCTCCTCTCCTCTCCTCTCCTCTCCTCTCCATTCATGCAAGCGTCTCACAGACTAGTTTGCTACCAACCACCACAGACATAGGAACAGAGAAGTCACGACCTTAACAGTGAACTAAGCGCTATTCTGGTTTACACCCACATAAATTCAGAATAACTTAGTTGAAATAAATGAGCCTGAGCTCCAAGCAGTGTAAACGACTTTTTCATTGGTCTCAGTGAAATTACACCAATTTTCTGCAAATGTAGATCAGGCTTTACGTAAATCCAATTTATGCTCGCTTACCAGTGCACTATTTGGCCCAGTCTCAAAGAGAATAATTTGCACTCTCCAGTAGCATTAAGTATTTATTTTCCTTCATTTTTTCCCTCTGCTTACCTCTCCTGGGGGGAGAATCTGATTTTATACTCTACAATTAACATAATTAGAATAATTTCAAAAATTTACCTAATTATTCCTCACAACATGCCCAGGAGGTTGGAAAATATTATCACCCATGTATTATAGCCAGGGAAATTATGTTGAAGAGGTTAAATGACTTGCCTGAGGATGGGTTGCAAGGCAGTGGGATAGATTGTACTGAATGTCAGTAATTCAAGCTTCTTACAGCCATCCTTTAGCCAACGCACGTTGCTGACCATATTTTGTGCCTATTGTCTCAGCCTGGTCACCCAACTCCTCATGTGGTGATTCAGGTGCATGCATTCTNCTTGTACTGAATGTCAATAATTCAAGCTTCTTACAGCCATCCTTTAGTCAACGCATGTTGCTGACCATATTTTGTGCCTGTGTTTTGCCTATTGTCTCAGCTTGGTCACCCAACTCCTCATGTGGTGATTCAGGTGCATGCATTCTTCACCATACCATCAACAAGCAGCTNTTCACCATACCATCAAGAAGCAGCTAAGCAAAAAGTTCATTGACATATGTGATTGAGTGTAAACTTTGTTTACAGAAGTCACTTAAATAGGTGTTAGTCTCAACATGAAGTAAGGGCGAGATGTTCTCCGAGAACCCAAAATCCAAATGAAAAAAGTGTATTGGAATAACACAACACATTACATAGCAATGAATCATCAGTGTAGCGTCTTAGCTGTCTAGGAGCTCGGAGGGAATAAATAATGAAGCAGCTGAGTTGCTGTTTAAAGATACACAATTTATTGTTAAAAATCTGAAATAAAAACCTGCTACCAGAGCCAACTGGGTTGTAGCCAAGACTGTATAAATCTTTCATAAAGTGCCAGAGGCAATTGTCTTTTATAGATATGCAGGACATACCTCAGCAGCAGGAAAAATCGTGAAGAAAATCATGAAAGATGGAGTTCTACATTAATTTAATGTATACAATTAGGTAAGACTAAAGGCCCAGGCTTCTTAAGGCCAAACAGTACCTCTCTAAGCTGCCGACACTCATTCAGAGTTACCAAAATAATGAATAAGGGAGAAATGGTGGATAAAATTAATTCAGGCTTTCAAAAGACTTTTGATAAAGACCTTTACAAGAAACTCTTAGGGAAACTTGGTAACCATGGAGTGAGAGGTAAAACTTCACATGGATTAAAACCATTGGGAGATAGGGAAAAGGGAGAAGAAATAATGTTCTATTCTTACCGTAAAAAGAGGTTAGTGGTGCAGTAGCCTACACACCAGTGTCTTTTGTCTATGTCAAATCACAGAGTCCATACTCATGAGCAGTTCCATTGAAATCTGCTGCTAACTATGGTGGGAAGTTTGTTGTTGCTGTGCTTCAGGAAGTTTAAATAAGGTTTAGAGGACATGATGGCATATTTATAGGCAGTCTGAAAGGGGAAGAGCTCAGTAAATTAACCGTGTTAGTTGGAGGTGCAAATATAGTGGGTTTAATTAAGAGCTGAGAGAGCTATGAAGGACCCCAAAACCATCTGAAGTGGTCTTGTAAATGCAATGCTGTGCAACTCATTAGCTCATCCCACTAACGTCATGGCTGAACCCTTTGTCCAGATTTCCTACCTGCCGATTTCCTTTAGGACAGTGGTATATGTGTTCACGAGATCACATTTTACCTCCTTTCTTTAAGCCTCTAGTTTAGAGGAATGTCTACAAAGAACAAGAGAGGAAAAAGAAGCAGGATCAAATTTCCAAATAAATGATGCTTGAGAATTACTGTGACCAAAATAAATCTTGTCGTGTGAGGGAAGATATTTTTATTATGAGTCCTGAAGCAAGAGTGAGAGCCTCATCATGTACTTTCTTCTGAAGTCACCTACTCTTGACTCAGGTGGAAGTGTGTACCTGAGCATTGGGTGTTAGCCAAGTAACTAATAAGTTGCTGGTCACATCACTCAGTATGTACTACTGGCTACAAAAACTAATGATGTGCCTTAACCACCCTTATCCAATGTGGCAGGTAAGCATGCAACACTTCTGTGGTTTTTTAACATAACATTTTATGTTTGCTAGCTTTCCTCAAGCTGAACATTATCTTGGACAAAGCTTCGTTGTCACTATGAAATAGATCTTTTCCAAATTCCACCTCAAAATGCTATGCTTGTTCAGATAGATGAATAATGCAGTTACTCTATAAGAAGAATGAATATGAAAAAAAGGAGTGAAAAAGTAGATTAAAATAGATGGGAAGATGATGGCCTATAGCCAGCTATGCAAAACTAAGGATGAAACTCTGAAAGCATAAAGGACAAATAATTCTAGTAGGAAGGTTGAGGGAGACGAGTTCGTCTCCCTTTGCTTAGTATTATGGCCCAGAATCAGCTGCCTGAAAATGCCTGGAAAAGGCACTAGTCTCTAAGGCGAAGAGAGTGAGGACACAAACTTTGTTGATGGTATGAACTTGTTTGGATTAGTAAAAATGAGAGCTGACTGCAAAGATTTGCAAAAAGACTGTACAAGGCTAACAGGCTGAGAAATAAAATGGAAAATGAAATTCAGTGTGGATAAATGTAAAGTAATGCACACAGGTAAAAGCAATAAAGCTTTAGTTACAAAATGTTGGGCTCTGCGATGACTATTATCATTCAAGAGAGATATTGGGGATATAATAGTTCTATAAAAACATCAGCTCAATATTCAGTAGAAGTCAAAAAGCAAATCAAATGTTAGAAATTATCTGGAAATGAACAGAGAACAAAGAGATACTGTTATTATGGCAGTGTATAATGCATCTTTAATGCTTTGTGCATTTCTGGTCTTTCTGTTTCTGACAGAGCAGAACTGGAACAGGCATGGACAAGGGCAGCATTGCTGATGGAAGGTGTGGGTGCTATCTGTGCAAGAAAAAATGAAGGGGACCAGGACTTTTCAGGTTGGGGAAGAGGTGGCACAGAGCAGGAGTGACAAGGAGGAGGTGAAGAGGGATCAAATTCTAGCACATGAGCTTAAAATCATGAGGTGATTCTGTCACACACTCAGTTCAAAACAAGCGAACCGGAGTAATTCGTTATACACGTGAAATTATCGCTGAAGGAAGCTAGTGATACTGAAAATTACCATTGTGATAAAGGCGCCTGCATGCTCCTAGAAGGAGAATCCACTGAGGGTGACTAGATACTGAGCTACCACCTCTGTTGCAGGAAGTCTCTGGCCTGTAAAACGTTGGAAGCAAAGGACAAACGCTGCTTTCTGGCCCTTCTTTTTTCCAGGGCATCTGTCCCTGGTCTGTCAGATTGTTGGGCTAGGTGGACTTTTGATCAATACACCTTACACTGTGCAGGTAAAAATCATTCCTAGAAGCTAGAGAGGTGTATGCATACATGAAAAATGACATTTGGAGGGACAGAGAAGCCACCTGCAGTGCAGGGAGGGAGGGGAGCAGAAAAAGGAGTATCCAGGAAACATTAGGACATTGCATGTTATTGTTTTATCCTCTTGAATTTACAAGTTAACAGACTTCTACATATCGAAAAGGGCTTTTTGCAATCAATGGGAGTTGGTTTAGGCCCTCAGGGCAAAGCTTTCTTTCCCTCTCCTGTACATTCCCATTGCAGATATGGCTTCTAGATAGAATTTATCCTGAAGAGCAGAAAAGTCGCTCCGTGGTGACTCAGGGTGCACCTATTTGTCATTCCGTCTGTATCTCTCACAATCCTTTTCTTGTGTTTTCTCTGATAAGGGACCTTGGTGACTGAAATATAGATCAAAGCCCCTGCCTAAGGCTGGTCAAAAGAAAAGGGAAGAGAAAAAAGGGCATTAAAAAATATATCATTGAGCTTAAAGGATTCTTTCTTTTCGTATTTTCTGCCCTTTCTATTTGAAGATTTTCTGTCTCATCCTGCATTTAACATATCTTACAGTAACTTTGAAAGAGAAGCAAAAGGGAGAGACTAAAAAAAGATGTTTTTTCTTTATTACATTGTAACTATACTTATTTCTAAACATGAACTGTTTCATTGTATGTTGGGCGAGATGGTGACTTGTGCTTGATCTGCCATGTCTGTGCTGCTCACTAACCTCTTTATAGTTTCTGGCATGAATCCTCACAAAACCATGGGTCCAGTGACTTTGATTCTCTGTGTTTGATTATTTTGGATCTAATCACATTTGTGTTGTTATGTGTTAATTGTGAGGAAAGAGACATAATTTATCCTATAATCTGTCATAGTACCATATTTGAGATGCAAGGTCTAGACCGATTGAAATGGCATTTCATACCACTGAAACTTGAATACATTAGATAAATGCTGTCTTGTCTCACGTGCTTGACAAGGGGACAATTCTGAGTATGAAACAACTGGAAAGTTAGTTGTGTCCATATAATCTTTCTTTTAGCACAAGGTAGTCTGTAAGATCTCAAAAGGTTTATATAAAGGGTTCTGTTTCATTTATTAAATAAATATACTGTATAAATGCAAACTTTTTATTTCATCATTTTAATTCCCATAACTTCTCCACACATTTTCCTTTAATATTGTCATAAAAGTAATGACCATGCTTTTTCCTGACCCCAGAAACCTAGTAGTTCTGCTGCAGCATCACAGCATTCTTAGCAATCACACTTTTTCATGGATTTTATGAAACAGTTACACTGTTTTCACTACCTACAGTATGATTTAACTATATGCGGTTTTATTACATTGCCCAGAAGTAGTTGTTAGGGTAAAGCAATAGATCAGCATAGCTTCACCAAGCTCAGTAAAACTTTACTCCCTTGGACCATTTGATGTGATGCTTTTAGTGTGTATGTGCTGCTGAAAATAGGATCCTTCTTTCACCCAGAAGCAGAACAAATGTATGTAAAGTTAGAGCTATGACAAAATTAGAACCAATATTTTCTGTTAAAACCATCATTTGTGATGTCAAGGAAAAAAAAATCCCTCACTTTTTCAAGGTCTTGGTTTCATGAGGAAATTTCTCTCATCTTGCTATAAAAATAGTGCAAAGGGCTATACTTTGACAATGACTTTTATCCAAAACTTACTAATGTCTCTGAAAGTTCCTCATGCAAAATGATAGCCTCAAAATATAAGCCATTTACTGCCAGATGTTTTGCAAGCTGTTCTGTAACGTCACATAAAAAGCAATGAAGTAAAGACAGAACCATAGCAATATATATTGTAAGAAGCTAAAACTGGGATGGAGGGGGGTGTTAGCTTCATAAAATTTACAGTAATGTGAAGAAATCACGGTGTTCTTGCAAACTGAGTGTACCCAAGCCAATTTTTGAGGGATTTTTTAGGATCAAGCAGAACAGTTAAGACGTGATTGAATAAATGTACACATTTTGCAGCACATCATGAACACCGGCAAAATATCCTCCCTATTGAACCAGACGTTAGGGCTTGAAGATCCCTTTTTGAGGCTACGGCTTACTCCCATCCAAAGATCTTTCTGGAAGAGCCACTCATCCCACAGCTGGGTCCATGGTAAAGTATCTCACATGTGGTATGCCAAACCACTAGTCAGTGCTGATAATTACCTTCTTGGTCTCTTGTTAGGTTTCTTTCACTTTCTTTGTGTGTAGTCTTGAATTATTTTGAGCACTTTCTGCTCGTTATGATAGAGGGGGCATGTTCATTCAGCTCAAGGCTAGTACATTGGTCCGGTAGAAACAGCAAGCTTTGGTCATGAATGCGATGAAGATATGAAGCACTTGTAAGCAGCTTTTAAGTTGCAGTTTCAGAGCCCCTTTTTACTTTGGGACCTAACAGTTCAGCCTGAAAACACTTTGCTGCAGAGCTGATACTGCTTTGNTAATGAAGATATGAAGCACGTGTAAGCAGCTTTTAAGTTTCAGTTTCAGAGCCCCTTTTTACTTTGGGACCTAAAAGTTCAGCCTGAAAACACTTTGCTGCAGAGCTGATACTGCTTTGAAATAGTGAGGATGTTTACTGGTAGCTGCAAANGAAATAGTGAGGATGTTTACTGGTAGCTGCAAACCAGGGAGGCTGACAGTAGAAGCAGGTGATTAAGCAAAGAGGAAGGTGAAAAAAATGCCCTATAATTGGAGAGATCAACAGTTTGGGCATGCTAACTAGATTTTTTAAAAACATCCCAAAATTTAGCAGGAAGGGAAATGGTCCTGTCCCATGCATATACTTCACGTCACACTGTCACTGCCTCTGATCCAGCTCAAAGCCCTCAGACACCACAGAGCTATAAAAGAGGAAATTATGGTAATATCAAAATATCAAGAGGTGATGCTTCTTGTTAATAACAGTAGTTCTTTATTTCACTCTTAGTTTTTAGAATAGTATCAGCACATTAATCA
>RSEF01000001.1:9470843-9508420 GCA_003993805.1 Himantopus leucocephalus | reverse complement strand
CTGGCAATGCACGATCACAGCCCAGAAAGCCAACCGCATCCTGGGCAGCATCAGCAGAAGTGTGGCCAGCAGGGCGAGGGAGGTGATTCTTCCCCTCTACTCTGGATGGGGCTTTGAGCAACCTGATCTAGTGGGATGTGTCCCTGCCTATGGCAGGGTGGTTGGAAGGAGATGAACTTCAAGGTCCCTTCCAACCTAAACCATTCTATGATTCTATGATCCTTGAAAGTGTTTGTCCACCAATTAACTGGGGAAATAAAAGCAAACATTATGTAATTTTATGTTAAATGGTTCTCAATTAGGTTCCTCCAAGTTACACATGAAAAGAGAAAATGGAGTTCTATAAATACAGGAATTAGACAGCTTTCATACACAAGGTCTCTTTAAAATGAGATGTTTGCTTTAAGTATCTTCCAGATACGCTTTCAGATCTCTCACCTCCACTAGTCCACAAGCCAACAAAACAAACACGTCTACTATTAATTTCAAAGCCCTGCACCTGAAGCTATCTCCAAACAAACATTTACAACTTGTAACATCCTTTTATATACAGTCCACCCATTCCTATCCTTCTCAACTTATCAAGGGCAGTTTCTTTATAGAAATCTCTCTTCCCATCAAGGTGGTGCTGTACTGAGAACATACTAATTTCTATAGTACATGCTGTGGNGTAACATCCTTTTATATACAGTCCACCCATTCCTATCCTTCTCAGCTTATCAAGGGCAGCTTCTTTATAGAAATCTCTCTTCCCATCAAGGTGGTGCTATACTGAGAACATACTAATTTCTATAGTACATGTTGTGGTGAACAGCTTGCTTGGTAGGAGCTTTCTTTTCTTTTTTTTTAAAAATATTATTATTAACAAATTCCTAGTTAGCACAAAACCATTACCCACTGTTGATCTGTGGACTGGAGGTGCGTATTGTAAGACATATTATTACAGATTTTTTTAAGTCAGCAATTAATTCCATTGCCAGTTAAATGCAAAAGGCAGATTTTTCCCCAGAAGTCTTCCATTTTGGGAAAAGACTTTAAGATATACTTTTTCAGATACTCTTCATATACACTTGCCCTTATACTGATTCCTTCCAACTCCTAAGGAAGTAGCGTAGTTTCTTTGGCTTTGCTCTTTTGAATCTTTGACTCCTTTCCAGATCATAGCTTTCTATAGGATTGACTCCTTTCCTTAAAGAACAGAATAAAAAGTACTTTTGGAAAACAAGGTAATCATCTTCAAACAATGTCGTGTTTTGCTGTGAAAACTGTTCTGCTCCTAGACTGTTTTTATTTCGGTCATGGTATATAGGCATTTAATTATTTTTTGCATATGTCAACCAAATATGTTTTGCAAATGAGCTTCAGTATACAGGATGCCTGCAAACTATTATATGCCCAGTGGGGGTTTTTTTGCTGTACCAAGATATATGCAATTGTACCTCCACATGTATTAGATGATAGTGCCATTTTATAAATGAAAATAGTGATACAAATATATTTTGCAGTATTTATATGGTTAAAACCTTCCTCATTATCAGGAAATGGTACAGCAAAAAGCAGTTTTGTAGGAAAACAGAACTATTTTAGTGAAAAAAATCAAAGATTGCTGTTGGCCCCTGTGGGTTTATTTGCAAACAGCCTGACACCAGCACTGCTCTCCAAACCTCTGGGTGTTGTCCCTGCAGAAGTATGGCTTTTTCTCTGCTTTCCAAATCTTTATATTGCAAGCTTATAAAACGTTCAGGATCTGCAAATGCTTACACAGATAAATAAGTTATTCAGAAAATTCTAAACAGCTCCACAGAGGGAGGATTCCACTATTGATCAGTCTCTAACAAGAACTTTAATACTGAAATATTTGACAAGCTAATGTCACAACACTTCTATATCCCTTGCTATTTATAGGTTTCCTAGGTACTCAGAATCATTGTGTTTCGGTAATGCATACCAGATAATTCCTAATTTTTCTGTTGTTGTCAGTGTTTTCTTTTATTTTGGACAAGGTAACAGACCTCTGAGTGTCAGTAAAATGGGGAATTTTACTGTTCAAGGGGAGATGGAAAGAAGGCAACATTGCAGGTGAGATTTCTTTCTCTCCTGATACTCTCTTTTTAACGGTAATTTCCTGAAATAGAATTCTGTAAGTACTTAATTATTAACATAGTTGGAACTGTATTCTTTCTCTCTTGCTTGGGAAACTATTGAAACAAAAATTATTTCCTATCTCATAGCATTATTAAGTTAATTTTTGTAACGAGCTTTCACCATGAAAAGCTTTTGAATAAGTTCCTAATAATAATAAAGAAGAATACCTGGGGTTCTTTAAAAAGCTTTTTTTATTAAGTTAGGCATACTATGTGTTGTTACAAATATGGAAGATGTATTTTGTCTCTGTAATGCATGATACTTCAAGAAGGAAAATTAAATCTCTGAGCTAGTGCAATTCTCATGGAAATTACATACTCATCTGAAAGGGAAGTTCTTCTATGTCTTAGGTGAGTCTTAGCTGTTTCCAAGTATCCAAGAGAAAACTAAAAGATTCCTCTAACCTGAGTATTTATATGTAGGTGATATTTTTGCAGTATCAGAACATTCTGCAGGCTGTAATGCCTTTTTTCAAACTGCATGGTTTTCACACAGTAGATTGGAATCTGGAATTTTCTTGGTCTTAAATCAGTATCCTAATCAAGATTTATTTTTGCTCCCACAGGCAAAGAAGATACTTTAGTTCTCTACTGTGACAAGCAGCACAAAGAAAGGACTAGAGAATGGGTGTCCATGTACTGAAGTCAGCACTTCCATGCAAATACAATTACTTAAGTTAACAGGTAAGCTGTGCTTTTGTATAGGGAAAGAAAAGAAGTAAATTTAATAAACTATATTTTTATGAGGAGCCAGAAAGAAATGAGTAGTCCTACATCTTTGGCAATGTACATTTTAACCAATGTTAATATCGGGTGATATTACATTTGCATGCCATACAACAATATATAGAAATGTCTCATAAGACCGATATTTTGTTAATTGCATATTAAGAATCAACTAGACTTTTAAAAATGTGCCATCAATTTTAGTATTATTGGTCTGCTTCACTATATTCAACCACCAGCATGTTCCTCTGAATGCAAAAGAGACATATTTTCTTAATTTAGGGGGAAAAAAGTATTATGCCTCCCTGCATGTGATAGCATGTGTTGAAATAAGTGAAGAGAAGGAAAAAGTCAGCTGCATGTGCAGCCAGACAGCTTCTAGTAGTACAAAAATATGGTACACATAAAATGAGGATCAGATGTAAGCAGCAGCATAGAGACCCTGCACAAATTGCTGAGTCTGCACTTCTGTACAGTCCAGAAGCCCTCTCTGACAGGTGGAGGGTTGGTAATTGTGTCAGGTTCACTTACGAGTTTCAGTGTCCTGGCCAGAGTGTTCAGATCCCTCGTGCTGTGACAACCTCAGCCAGCCACCGGGGAACCTGTCATTTAAATAACCAGAAGACGTGGGTGTCGCATGCTCAAAGTGGATTAGTGGCAGATCCAGGATGAAAACTCAACTCCCTTCAGTCTCAAGAGAGCACCTCAGTTACTCTGAAGTCTCTGATCCCCTGCTACTCCATACACAGCAGAGCTGCAAAAGTGCTGAGGTTTCCCAGTTTTCACAAGTTTTGGCATGGGATGCACTGAAGTAGCTCAGTATCATGTTTAAGACTGAGTTTTCAGGACCAGTTCAGAGAGACTGAGATTTATAAATAATCCTTTTCCTGGGAAATGCCTGTAATTTAAAACTCCTTTGGTCATGCTTTTCTCAGCTAAAAGAGTCTTTCTGATTCATGTCACTTTTATTTGTGACCTGAGGATTTTTACCGGAATCCCATCTGCTTTTTCTGTGCCATCAGTACCTGAAAGAGATTTTATGAATATGCTCTTGCTCAGGGACCATATATTATCCTGTTGCAATTAGGTATCAAAAATACATACGTATTAAGTGCAAATTCTGCAATTAATTGGTATGTCTAAATACGAAAATAAAAGAATTACAACAGCAGCAGTTAGATAATTACTTGGACCAAAATATTTACCTTATTTCCTTTCCCATTTGAAGTGATCAGGGAAAATGATGGATTGAGTTTCTTTCTCCTCTGTCACCTGAGGTTTGTGATCTGACCTTTAACTGGGGCTGATGAACAGAGAAGTCAGCTGGTGCAGCGGTCCGGCATTTCATTATCTGTTACCTCTGAAGGACCTAACTCTTATGTAGCACAGGTCACAGCTTGGTGACTTCAGCTAAGCCTCGTGGGGATAAAAGTCTGTCACTCATATATATTGTGGCCTTTGCTTCAAAAACACCAGGATCAAACAAGCTTAGGGAAGGCATTAATTTCCAGATGAGCTGAGATCTCTAAGCTGGAGAGTTTGGGTTTAATATAGCAAATGAGCTCCTTACTGCAGTCTTTTTACTGACCAGAAAAAAAAAAATAATTGGGTTTTTTTTTTTCCAGAAATATCAATGACCATTTATAAAAAACTTTTAGAATGTGAAATTTATTGCAAAACCAAAGAAGAGGTTTTGAGACCAAAGATTTTAATACTTAGTCACCCAAGTGATATTTTTTGTGGCAAGTATTACAGCCTCCTCTCTGTTACTACAGAAGAAGGAAGAAGATGCAATTTCTGTTTACTGTGAAACCATTTTTGATCCTAATTTTGATAAGAAGGGAAATATTTCCATCCCCAAGGACCATCATAATACAAGCAGCCCAGATGCCAGATCATCAGTGTCTCCAGTCTAGTGCAGAATGAACATGCTCATATTTTTATTGTGTAAATATTCTCCTTTCTTCCTAATAAATAATAAAGAAGGAAGGAGAGTCTAATCAAACTAGAGAAAGACATGTTTTAGTTCCAGTTTTTCTACAAGCTTCTCATGTATCATTAAGCAGACCAAAGGTGTTCTTTGTACCTTGGAACACGTCTATCGCAGCTGAATAAAAAGAGACCTAAGCTTGTTCTGTTCATTGTCATCTCAGATCAACACAAATGAGAAAATCATACCAGGGACCCAAGATGGTTAGAAATCATACAGCAAGAGTTATTCTTTCAGGATTAACACTCTATTTATGCTACCATTGAGCTTCTAAAGTTGTGATGATTTCCATCAAACTAGTTCAGCTCTCTTTGTACTGCACTTTCCTGCACTTCAGATTACAAGATTAGCTGAGAGACCTAGGGTCTCTTAGCATTGATTCCGACTGGCATTTTCCCACTTTCTTTCTTTATAGAATAAGGTAATCCACCTTGAAGGAGTTCCAGATTGACCAGTAACAGTAATATATTCAACTGGTGGGTGAGGTATTCCGGGTACCAGTCAATTACTATGTAGAATTGAATTACAATTTATTAACACATGAGAATGTTGTTTCAAAAATATTCTAATTTATTATTATTACAGGCCACTTGTCTAGGCAAAATGATTTAATCAAAAGAGCTTTTTAATCATGAGGGAAACATATTTTCATCAAAGTGAGCAGCAGACTTTAATTAAATAGAGTAGAAAGCAGACGACAAGTTCGGAAATGTTATCTTTTGCTGAGGCTCCAGGGGACTAAGGAAATCCTTTCAAAAGCTGACCTTTCACAAGGCAAGCCCATTTGGGTATATATCTATTTCTTATCTCTATATGAGAGATTTATGCAGGTAAGTGCCTGCTCTTGAGATCAGAAGATACTTTGTCAAGCATTATTATTCCAGGCATTAAGTTGACCGACAGGTCCAGAGCCTGCTGTTGTAAAAGACACATTATTCCATGGAAGGTTATGAAGGATTAAAAAGACTTTACTTCTTAGTACAGATTGCAGTTTAGGAGATTGTTAAAATCACCACAGATAACAGTGAATTATTTGGCAACAGGAATCAGGAGGTATGTCAATTTAGACCTGCTGATGGTCTAAACTGTGCTGCTTAGTTTCATTGTCTACAAAACATGTTGAAAGCCATGGCCCTGTATGTAGTGTTGATTTCAACAAGGAACATCGTGAAAGGATGACAGCTGCTCTGCAAAACTATGGGAATTTAGAGTGCGGATACAAAAGGTTAGCATGGGTTTATGCTTATGAGATGACCCCTAAGGTAATGTTGGTTCTGTTATCATCATTCATGAGCTGTTTTGCTGAGCACATCAGTTGTTATAAGAAAAGAGACCAGGTGGGGTGACATCATCAAAGAGGAATCTCTCACTCTGCCAAGTCCTTCCTTATCTTAGTACACTGGGAGAGAGGACATGACAGCCTTGACTATGCTTATCTTAGTACACTGGGAGAGAGGCCATGACAGCCTTGACTGTGCTTATAAGCAGCCTTCTGCACTGCCCACCTAACATCCAGAAACTCAGCCTACTGCCACTCTTACCCAGGCAGACTATTCACTAGCGTCACTGAGTTTCCTGTGTTCAGCCCCACTTCATATCTCTGTTCAGAAGCTTTATAAGGATCGCTTTTGGATTATGTCCTTGCAAGGCTCTCCATTAACCCATTTTGTGATATTATTGCTGCCTTCCTGTATTTAGCCAGATGATCTCTGCCACACACTGAATTTTTATTTGCAAACTTTTTTTCAGAAAAATCTCCTTTTTTGAAATGGTCAATCATTTAATTTTCAATTACTTTGTCGGATATGCATAGATTATTTAAGGCTCAGCTTTTGCCTGAGCATCATGGTAAGGCATCATCCATGGGCATGAATGCTCGTTTTTGCTGGAGAATCAGGAGAGAAAAACTCTATGGCAAATGGATACTTGGTTAAAAATTCCTATCCTTGATTCTGTTGTATTGGAGTGGTAAACTAGGCTGTTGATTTTGCTTTCGTTGGATTATTTGAAACAACATTCAGTAAGACCCCAGATAAACAGAGGCTTGGGGTTTTTTTCTGTTGATCAGAATAGAACAATCAAACAAATAAACAACCATAGTAATCACCTCCTCGCAATCACAAAGTCCACATCTCTCAGAGGTAACTCTGAGGCAGTTTTACCACCAAAGAATTTGCAGTCAAGAGCTGGTAAGGAAGGGGGAGGGTGTACCATCGACTGTCTTTAAACAGAAGAAATGTAAGACTCTAACCTCTCATTTATATCTCTCTAACTAAGGGCTGATGGAGGGAGAGGGAGGAGGAGCTAGGGACACAAAATCAATTAAAAATGAAGGCTTACAAAGGAATTGTTTGCAGCTCATTGAGTTGCTGTGGATACCCTGTTTGTTGTTTGCATTCTTCCTGCAATTTGTTAGGGGGAAATCATTCGTTGCATGAACAGCATTCATTTTTGAAATTGTTTTCTGGCAGTCAACACATGAGGTTAAACCACAGCCTCTGATGCAGGCACACAGGCCTCCTACCTTGCGTTAAATATCTACAAAATAAAGACATTTATTCAAGGTAGCTGCTTAGAGGTCTTTTTAGTAAGGCCACTGATTAGAGTAGAGAATCAGCTATATCTATGAAATTAATCATCTCATCCCAATGTAAGCGTTAAAAGGGCATTACGGGTGCATCCAAGGAGTGTCCTATAAGGCTGAAAAATGAGAAAACACTGATGTATGAATCATATGTACTGAAATGGCTTTCAATACACTCATTAGAGAGGAAGGGACTGATCTGATACTGGCTGGACAATGTTCCATCCTTTGCCCAGTTTTGTGAGTTCGAGCTGCTATTGTGCTATTGCCAGAAATGGGACTAGTGAACGCAGCTCAACTTCTTCACTCCTATGAATTATCAGTATTAATTTTGCAGCTATTAATATACAATTTCCTAACTAAACACAAGATTAGGACAGAATTGGAATCTGAATGAATAGCCACAAAGATGTCAAAATGATCTGCAGAGCAGGGGCCAGATTTACATTTAATCCATTTCAGTCCAAGAGAAAGAAACAACTTACTCCATTCAGGCCCATAAGAATTGTGAATGGGAATTTTCAGAGATAGTGCTCAGAATGAAATTCCACAGACACCAGTTACAACTATTACTGTACGTTATACCAAGACAGGTTATATCCACCTCTACTATAAAACTGATCAATTTGTCCATACTGTGCCTTCATAATTAAGAGCAATGGGTGATCCTCGGAAATGAACTGTCTCTGGTTTAAAAGAATTAGGAAAATAGATCCTAAGACAATACCAATAGCAAAAAAAAAAAAAACCCAAACCAAAAAACAACCCCTCCAAAAAACCAAACCAAACAAATGACAAAGTTTAGGAGAGTAAGTTCTTCTACACTGAGCTCAGTGAATTCAGTCTAGTAAAGATGTTGTTCAGGCTTGCCATGTGTCAAAAATAAAGGCCAAAAAGAGTGAATGAGTTCATGCCGATAATAATAAAAAAAGTCATCCTTCTCTTTTTCATTTCCCACAACAAAGCAGTCATATAATTGTTAACATTTGTTGAGAAAGCATATAGTCTTCCGTAATCATTATTCCCCTTTCTCTACGATAGTGTAGGTAGTATGGTAGCCGAATATGTGAACAAGAACGTAAAATCTATCTATCCGTAGTAATCATGCAAACAGTAGCTGAAAATAAGCCCCACTTAAAGGACATAAATTTAAATCGTAGAGATGTAAATACGCTTTCCCATTATGTCAAAAACAGTAGGCTGGTGGATGGAGGTATCAAAGCAATAAAATCCTCCCTTCAGAAGACCCTCAGGTGATGCTCTGGTCAGAAAGTTCCAGAAGGATATGGATGTAGCATGAGTTGTTACCCTCTGATACACAAAACTAGTCTCCCACCCTCAGGGTGAATAAGTATCTCATCAGTCTACTGAGCATGAAACATGTTGGGTGACAGAGCTGGAAAGATGGCCTTCTTTTTAGTTTTGTGACATTGTCACATCCTCTTGTAATTCTGGCTGCATATTCGAAATCCTTTCATTTAACCCAAAACCAAAGAGACATATATTTTCTTTCCAAACTAAAAAAAAATAAAAGAATAAAGAGTTACATGGTGTCTCATTCACTCAAATTCATAGTAGAGAGAGCTGTAAAATCAAAAAGGTTATTCTAGATAACACAAAAGGTAAAGAAGAAGATAATCTGGTTGCCTGAATATGGAAATTGCCTTTGCTACAATACTTAGAAGTGAAATCTTGCTTGGTCTTTTCCAGCGACTGACAGAAGATAGTTTACAGAACTGCATACTAATGATAGACCCTTAAGAGTTTGTTGCAGTTGCCCATCTGGCTTCTTAATTAATTTATGGGCTATCCTGACACTCTTTAATATTACATTACCTTCTAATATCATCATTTAGAAACCTAAAAATAGTCTCCAATGTCTTGAATAGCAAAGCTATTAAAAATTTAATAAAATGAAACACAAATATAATGCAATTAAAAAATCCATATTGTACATTAGCACAAAAACACATTGCAAGAATATTAAATACAATCAAATTTAAAACAAATTAAGAAATATATATTCAGTAAGGTGTCTTACAGTTTCAAAAAAATTTACTGTAGACCATGCAGTTTTATAAATATAAATGATTCAGTGACATCTCATTAGAAGACATGGCAGAATCAATTTCTTATTAAGAAAAAGTAGCCTAACAGCTGGAATACTCCCCCACTCTCTCTGTGGGTATAGAATATCACCTGACTTCTACATGCCCTAACCACAGGAGCACTTGCATTTTCCCATCCTTTCCTGCTAATTTCCCATTTCTGCTAATTTGGAGGCTATATTTTTGCCGATATTTTGATGCTACAGTCTTACATGTGTATGATGAAAAGAGATGAGTTTCCTCTTGTGTAAGTTACCAGACTAATGCCTGTTTCTCTCCAGCAATACAGTCAAGATCATCCATTGGGAAAACATCCCTTTATATGGTACATGTTGATATCAGTCACCTAAGATGATATTTACAGCACTGCTGGAAACTCATTCCTTCCTTAAGTTCCCAACCTTGTCTTGAATTACGGTCACTACCATTGCTGATTTGCTGCACTGCTTTATTTTAAATGTAATGTTTCCCTTAAAAGCAGGCTGCTTCCTTCACTTGCATTGACTTTAAACCTGAAAAAAAACACTCTCTGAAAAAGCAAAGCAAGTTCTTGACAACAAAAAGGATAACATACAAAGGTCTAAAATGTCAGTTCAGATTGTCCCTGACATTGACCTCGTGGAGAGGGGCAGATAACAATGAAAAGGGTCTGTGACCTGTGGATAATGCAGCTGTCACTGATGGAGCCATCCCATGGCCTGGTGGACCAGAGGCATTTGTTAGCATCATAGAAGGGAAGAGTGTCTTTGAAAACACTGTTCTCAAATGCCGTCTCTCATAGATCGCCTCCTCCCTGGGATACCGACTCCAGTTTTACCTTGGAATTTTAGGGATTCTTTTGATATGTAAGAGCCTGTCTCGTAACCCTCTGGATTTCTGTGCTAATTTAGGAGCTATCTTTATGTACAGCCTTGCTTTAGTTATTTGTTATCTGTAAGGGAATGCTCTTCAGCTTCCCTAAGAACAAAACCCCTTAATGAGAAAAAAGGTATTTTGAAGTGATCCTTCTTTTATTTCTGTCTGCTTATTCTCTTAGAAAAGCAGTTGAATTGTCATCATAAACCAATGTTATAACAATTTCCAGAGCAAACATTATACAAGCGTTTTGGTGCAAGCAGCAACCTGCCTTTTGATTTCTGCTTTCCTTAGACAGCGTGACCTATAACAAGAATCTTTTTATTGCTTCTTTATTACTTGATAGCTTCATATTATATAACCATTATTTAAACAATATGTTTGATGATTCCACAATGAGAGTTGTGTTGAGAAGTTTCCATAGAAACAATACAAAACATACTGGTTAGCAGAAATAGCTGGCTTGGGATTCCATCAGTGGGTAGTATCATTGATAGAGCTGAACTGTGCTTGTGGCCTGCAATAAAATACCTGAGGCATCCATGACGAGAAGCCTTTAAATCTTTTAAATGATTTTATACATAACATTTTTTTTATGCCAAGGCTTTCATATTTCTGACATAACAAAGACATATGGCAAAGTCCCTCAATAATTATAACTGTGTAATAGGAGGAGATGTAATTATAGGTTTTGTAGCCAGATTTAATGTATGTCATGCCAAAAAAAAAAAAAATTACATCTTCTTAAACACAGAGTGCCACTTCATTCATTCATGTCTATTTCTAGTGAAATAGGCATCCTACTATCGATACCCATATTGTGGCCAAAACAGACACGGTCTTTCTGACTAAGCCATGGTCTTGCTTTCAAGAAAAATGCCAGGAAAAATGCTCCCCAGAAGAACACCCCCACATCTACCTTCTCTAAAAAAACCTTTTGTGCATCTCCCCATGACTCCCTCTCCACCCGCAAAAAAAACCCACATTAAAAAAAAAAAAAACACACCCTGGTTTTGCTGTCTAATGAAGTGGAAGTTCAAGTGTCCAAGAGTAGATTGTGGGTCTTCGGTCTGGATTCAGTGAAACAATCCAGTTTAAACAAACTGCTTAATCATACTTGTATCCTGAATCATGTTTCTCCCTATATCATTAGTATATGTGTGTGTATATGTATATGCATATGCATACATATATGTACACACCTTTTGGATCAATTATATTTGCCTTAGGCTACTCTTTCAAGTTTTCTTCTGCAACCGTGCTCACTGGAAGTTTGCATTTTTCCTGAAAAAAAAAAATAATCTCGGTACTTAAATGAACCCAGGTACTTCTACAAAGCAACAAATACCCTGACAATATTATTAAAGCAGTGAGAGCTGGCAATGCAGCTATACTTAAAGGCTTTGCTTAATGGACCCCAATGGCACTGAATCTTCTGAATTCCACCAAAAGCAAGAAACACAGCATTCCTGTAAATAGGACATTCTTTCTCTGCAGCAAGACTAAGTATTTTTCCTATGGTTTGCATGATCACTTGCTAAATCTGTTATGACAGGCTACTTATCTCAGTCCAAAGCTTTAAGACCTTTGGATCATTTCCCCAACTCTAGACATTTCGGTGATAAATCTGCCATACCTAGCAAGCATTTTATAGCGCAGTGGAAAAAAAATTATAGCAAGTTAATTTCACAAGTGCTGCTTTTACTTCAAGCCAGTATCTCATCATAATTGACCAACTAAGAAAGGTATGTGGCTGCTTTGCATCTACAGAGTGGCACAGGGAAGCCTGGGCCAATATATTTAGGTGCCTAAAATAAGTGGCCTCATTTTCAGAGATGCATATCACCAACACCTCCCACCAATGGTAATGAGAGCTGTCATCTCAGCACTTTTTAAAATTAAAAACTAATTTGAAACAGAAATTTCCATGCCTATACAGGGAGGTCCTGATGCAGGTAACAGTATCTTAGGTGGAAATAGACCCACATGACTTTTTTAAGGTTGTTTTGCATCTATAATTCAGATGCTCTTGAATACATGTGAAACCTTATCTGGTCTGTTTTATGGCAATACTTTGCTTCGTGTTCTCTTCCAGTTGAGTCTGCAAGTTTCAAATTATTGGCTGGCTAGTAAATATCTGTATTTATCACACCAATAAATCTTTTAGCTAACTTGTGTCTTGAAACCAGAGGTACTAAAAAACTATTCAAGTGCATTTTTTTTAGTTGCTCTGATTTCTTAGAGCAAAGTTATTTCTTACCCAGTCTGAGTCAGCCCTTTTTCTGTGTATAGAATGTGTTCTGCCTCAGACTTTCATATTGCCCTTTAAAATTTTGGGAGGCAGAGCTGTGTCAAAAATACATTGTACTCTTTGAGAGCTGTTCATTTCAGCGTGCCAGGTTAGAACCTCATTGCAATTTGGGCACAAAGTGGAGCCAGTTGGAGGGAACTCTTTCCACTTCCATAAACCTGTTGTTTCACAGGTCTGCATAATATGCAGAAAGTAATACTGTATTCTCCAGCATGGAACATTTTGTTCCAAAGTGCTTCAGTTGCCTTTATCTGCCCTGTGGAGAAGAAATCCCTTTCCACCTTTCAACCATGGACAAAAGTTTACAGCACTAGACGTAAAGGTATGTGTTTATATAGACAGATACACCAACGTATCTTTGCTTTTATCTATGGTATAAATACATGGTTTCCACAACTATGGTATCTGAGAAGCTTTTATGTTTTTTATCTTACATCAACACTGGGACAAAGAGATAATTTTTACTACTTTAGTTGCAGGATTCTGAAACACAGAGAGAGGTATTTAAGGTCACACAAGAAGTGAAAAGGGAAGCAAAGAATTAAACTTAAGTTGCTGGGTAGCACACTGGTTTTTTTCCTTCCCTTTCTTCTTCAGAAATAAAGGTGCTTATCTGAACACAGTGTGAGGAATTTCTAATTTTCTTTGAGTTAAGGGAAATCTTTCTTAAACTAGAATAAGCAGATTGATTTGGTTAAACTCAGTGTTCTATCTTTAAACATCTTAAATAATGGAATCACATAAAAAGGCAAGATGGAAGGGACATCTGGGGGTCATTTGGTCCAATCCCTGCTCGAAGATGGACCAACTTCAGAGTTGCAGTAACAATAGGTAACTACAAACTTTGTTGTTTTAAGCTGATTTGATGAAACAGGTTTAATTAAAGTGGATATACCTTATATATGGACAAGAGCTGAACCTGTGGTTTTGTGAGAAGACTAGGACATCTGATAAGACTTTCAAAAGCTTCTCCTACATGACACAAAATGGAAAAAAACCTCTCTGTCAAGTTTACAATAAGTAACTTGTACTGATGGACTTTAAGCAAGGTCTGGTTTTGTTTGTGCTTTCACTGTCCACATAAAGGCTGTCCTAGGAGACCTCGTGGGCACCATATAATGCTGTCTATTAATTTTTGGTAGAAATGCAAATATGATTGTTCCTGTTTCGAATCAATTGTATATTGCCAAGTCACCTGGTAATGCACAAGTGTAAATTTAATGAACATGGATTACAGCTTGGGTTCCTTCTGTGCAAATGTTACAAATAAGCAAAGACAACCTTGGTTCTTCTGGAGCCAAATCTCTACTTTCAAATCGTGTTGATGATTTAGCTGAAGTTTTCTTTATACATAGTGGCCCTGTAGTGGTCTTCAACTTCACATGTCTATAAACCCCCTAAGAGAAATATGTTGTTTATCTCAATGTCACAAATTCTGATGCAGTGGAGTCTTCCCACCATAGAGGAGTTAGTACTTGGAGTGAACTAGTTCGCACTAAGACACTAAGCCGGAGGACATTACTAATAGAGCACGTACTAATAGAACAGAAAAGAACTGAAAGGAAGGGTAGCTGCAGGTGTATAAAACAGGGTGAGAGTTACCCAGAGGACAATTTTAAAGAATCATATTTATTAAGAATTTGACAGAATGGTATTGAGAAATTGGTGGATGAGTGAAAAGGTAAAGAGACAGGAGTCCATTGGAGAACTTCTTACAGCACAAAGGGTCACTCTTTTTTAATCATTAAGTAGTAAAGAACGTTGTGGATCTTGAGTGTAAATAATATGATTTCATTTTTATTCAGCATGGGTTTTTTTGCTCTCACATTTGTTGGCCACCTGAAACATAACATATTCATTAAGAAATGTCAGTGGAAAAAACCCTTTCCCTTTAAAAGTCCTGTTATCCCCATCCTCCTCACCAAAAAAAAAGCCTTTAATAGGAAAAATGAAAATAGTCAAAAGTTTAAAACAAAGATCATTAATGTAAAAATATTTTCTATTTGTACTATAAATACACAAAAAAATATGTAAATGAAAAAAATAGACACACAACAACATGCATAGAGTGCTCCTTTTTCTTATAGAGACATTTAAGAAAATAGGGAGAACGTTATTTTTATGCCTAACACTATCTTTTAGAGGTCAGTTAACTGTACTGAGATACACATATGTGAACACACAAGCCATACTTTCTGATGGAGGACAATAGTTCAACTGAGATACTCAGAAGGGGTCATTTTTCTATACTGTTGAGGAAGTACTGAAGAAAACAGCATAATTTTCTTTTTCACCAAGAATGCCTAATTATGTCCACTCTATAGGTTTAACTGAATTGCTAATATTGGGAGCCGGGAAGTAACTTTTCTTTTGTGACATGAAGGTTCACATTAATTTTGTCTTACTTCAAATGCCCGAAATATACAAATTTAAGTTAATTTTTTAGGCTACTTAAGGAGTCAATGAAAGAGAAATTAAGTAGGACTAGCCTCCACAAAGGCATTTGATCCTGGCTTAACACCTTGATACAGCATGAAACATCCTCTTACGATGCCTGGAGAGGATCTGTGTCAAAAAACTCCAAAGATCAGACAATTACTTTAGGTTAAATACCTGGTATTTGGTTTGTTAAAGTAAGTAGCTGCATCCAACTCTGTATGTATAATTGGATATGCACCTGAAGGGCTGTATTGGATATCTGTCAGGTATCCTGTCATACACAGGGACAACATTAATGAACACAGACCCCTTGAAGTCTATAGAGGCACTGGAAGAGAATTAAAGTGCCAGCGAACTTATATCTTCTCTTTTGTCAAGAGAGACAAGTTTGAACTCAAATGTGTGAATACTAGTAAATAACCCTCCAGCAAAATTACCCTTCCAGAAAGAAAACACTACTCAAAAGAAGGCTCATTTTACATATGTAATTCTTCTACGTGCTAATTGACTATTGAATTTCAGGGAAGAGGGAGGAATAATTCATGTACTGGATGTGGACTCTCTACAACTGATTGACCTCTTCAACCTTTTACCTATTTGCAGTGTTTTTTCTCTAGTTTCCTAATCTTAGCCAGGAGAGATGACAAGGTGCTATTTTAAATAGTCATCCAAAAATTTTGTCCAGTATGAATATTATATTACATCTTTATGAGGATACAGAGATGTATTCGTACCCAGGGTAATAATCTCACGTGATTTTAACCACCAAATCTTTGGCATTTAATGAAAGCTAATAGTTACGTTCACCCTAAGGGCTCTACCTAGCCTCAGTAGAGAAATGCTTCACATTGCCCTAACCTGAGAGTGAGAAAGGTAAAAGGAATCATAACTTAGAGGTGCTTTTTCTCTCCATGGACTGTTGATGGTTCCTAGAGGATTAGAGGCTAGATGTCTAAATGGAAAAATTCTTGGAGTCAAATGAACTTTGGAGCCATCATAACCTCATCAGCATTTACCCCTGGACAGTGCAGTATGGATTCTTCAAGACAGAAGAAGGAACTCAAGTTGAAATCTTGTATGATTCCTTCATATTCCTTAACCCTGGATCAGCTGACTTTACCTGTGTGAAATCCAAATGGATTTATGTGGTACAATCGCACACAGATCTTCATAAGGTCAGTGACAAACTGGAATGTGCTACATGTTTCTGAACTTCTTGTAATAGGCAATGTTCTCTAAAAGAACAGCACCCAATTGAGAGAACATATCCAGCAACTCTCTTTAGTACAGCTGATACCTCTGAAGCAAAAACTAGAATGAGAAAACAATGAACAATGCAAAAGAATAAACTTTCCATGTTGAAATTCAATGTGTCATAGTTCATGCCAGAGGCAAATAATAACATATTCAAATAACCAGAGGTTTTCTTTTGGACACTAAATAGCATATATAACTTTAATTTTGCATCCTGTCTGATTCTAGAGGTACCTATATATGCGTTTGTACATCTATCACAGAGCTGCAGAAATGTAAATATTCAGTCTGAGTTCCAGGATTAAGCAGCAATTTCTGGGTGTGATGCCATAAATCCTTTCCCCAAGTAAAGCAGAGCAACTAACCACACAAATCAAGATTTACTTTCCAGGATCAAGAGTTGCTGTATTTAGTTTTCATTCTCCTTTGACAGGTCCACTTAATTAGCTTTTCTTCCATGATTTGATTAGTTGATTCAGTCTGCATAAATATTAATTTTAAATTTACTGTTTAAATAGAGGAACCAGCATTGTACATCTCAAATTTACTCATAAAGTGATCTTTGATTTTAAATATGTTTGCCTTCATGGCTTTTTGCTCCTTTAATTAGGGGAAGTTAGAAATAAAAAAAAAAATGTTGCAGTAATGGGAAAATATGAAAGAATTTGAAATGGGGCAAGTAACTAAATGGGAAGACTATAACCAGTAATAATCCCAAACAGCTAAATGGTGTATTCATCAAAGCTCTATACTTCAAAGTGTTATACAATGGAGGTAAGTAGCATTTCACCATTTTAAACATACCTTTTTATAAATGATGGTGAAAAGCCTGTTCTCTGCTGGTTTCTTGCTTTTCCCTCCAGGGAGTCTATAACTGTAATCATGTGGAAGTGAACTCTCCTCTATTATGCAAAGCTTGTCTTTGGTACAATGTGGGCGCAATGTGCTCTAGAGAGTTAAGCTATTGTTGATGGCAAACCTATTCTATTTTAAAACCCCCAGTAAATCACTTCTTACTTTTCTTGATTACTTACTTCAGACAAATGAATTTTGATACCTATATAGAGTTGTTGTACCTCTGGGGTTAAGAAGTTGACTTTTTTTGGCTCTCATAAGCTAATGGCCCTTAGTCATTCTTGTTCATAAGACTGGGTTGCTTAATTGACTAAGGGCCGCACTGAGACTTCCAGTAATGACTGCCAGATTTAGCTTTTGTGAATTCTTCCATCCGTTGAATGTGTGCAGAAATAGAGCTCTCAGCTCCACTGGATTGTAGGCGGTCTGAATGACTCACCAGCCTCTCCACCACCCATGCCACAGCAGTCACCGAGGCTCAGCTCAGGACCAACAACAGACAGTGTGAACATTTTCCCTAGGCTGGGTCTTCGCTGCAAGTGGAAGCATGAGCGTCTCAGAAGTATACAGGCACTCATGTGCTTCTGAGTTATACAGTCATATGCTTCTGGTCTCAGCAAGCTTTGCTATGCTGGAATAAGAATAGGTGGTTAAACATTGGAAGAGACTGCCTGAGAAGTTGTGTTACCTGTATCCTTAGAGATTTGTAAACCCAAACTAGACACGTATTCGTTATCAATGGTTTTGGTGTAGCTGGTACTACCAGAAGCCAGGTGCTGTGCTGGGGGATCTGAGAGGTCCTTTCCAGCAGGTTTTTCTACCAGTATCCAATTCTAGCCACTCATGTGTTTCCAGACCCTGTGAGGAGCTTATTTAGTCCACATGAAAACACACACTGCATCTTTTTTTTCTCATATAGTTATTGCTTGGTGCAATGACATTCTCCAAAGGCAGAGAAAAGGTACATTTAGATCTTTTTGGAAAATCCCTTCCACAGTACAGAGCTATAGCACACACACATATTAAGGCATTTGACTCCATTTTTACAGAATCAATTTCAACATTTCCTCAGTGTATTTACCTTCCTTAAGCTGTATCAGACAGCCTCTGTACCGTGTGTCAAATGTTGTTCCAGTGAAGCTGAAATCAATGGGACAATTTAAGAATAAGGCGCTGGCTGACTTGTATATAAAAGTATTTTAATCTAGTTCATTACTTTTCTTGGTATTTCCTTATTAGGTTATCAACCAAGGTTTCGGCAAACCACTTCAATTTTCAAAAAAATAACTTGCTAAATATACTGACTTCAAATTTCTTGGGGTTAAGAATTCCATTAACTCATTACAATGTACCGTTGACACTGAATCTTGCTTAAAAGTCATCATAAGAAATTCCAACTTACTAGCTTAATAAAATACAAATTAACTCAGTTTCATTATTACTGAGATATCTTGTTCAAATGCTCAGAGTAAGAAAAAGATTAAAAAAGAAAGATTTCTTCTCCTGTGTTTCTTGCTTTCTTCCTCTGAATACATTATCTCAGGATGTTATCTACTATAGAAACAGAATGTTTATGTTTTATCCTGACAGTTCCTTGTAATCTGTAAAATTTTTGAACCTTTTAGGGGTAGAGCTTGGAAGGGAGAACAAGTCGAGGGACCAGTCCTACTCTACTTCAAGAAATCTCTTCTAAAACATGGGTCACACTGTAGAAAGAGCTTGATTGTCACTGGATTTGATTAAAGCTGAAAGAAAACATCTATGCTTATTTAAACTTCAAAGCCCTCTGCCACATTTAAGCTACAACATTTTCATAAGAGTGAGGATAACCCCCCATAAACAGGCAGCTGGCAAGCAGAGATTTTGTAGATTTGTAGGTAAGTTTACAATACATTAGTCTGTCTGTGAGTTCAAGCTATAAACATCTTTCTGTTTAAAGGTGGGGGTTTTTGTCTTCTTAAATGTAACCAAAATTCATGCATTTTGTTAGACTTCCTGGAGACAAGGTACCGCTTCATCACTTTGAGAAAGGATATGCTACAAACAACATATCATTTAAGTCAAAGATTTTCTGAAATTATGCTTTTTCCTCCAGCTAGGGCATGTTAGTAAACATTGCGAAGTAGTACCCCTATTTTTATGCAGACCTGGAGATTAACTTGTATCCCTTTAGTACAGTGCCAACTAAAATTGTGAATTAATATAATACCTAGAAATCTTTGCTGTTTAGGGGTCAGAAGAGAGTTACTTGGTCATCTCTACTCTGACTTGCCTGATCTTCAGTGATCTAAGTTTTACTCACTTCACATTCTAACAGGATATAGATTCCCTTTCACAGCCTTTACTCAATATTGAATTATTGAAGGACTTTTTGCAAATGAACAGACTGAGACCACTGAGCATCATCTTGCTAGTATTAGAAATGTCTAGATGAATAACCTCAAAAAGACAAAACCCTTTGCTCTTATCGAGATATTGTGCAACTGTGCTAGCATCGTACCATGTCCTTAGTAACATTTTGAAAGCTTTCAGTGTTTGCTCAGCTACTGTTCTCCCGTACCAAACCCGATTCATCTCCAGCCAGCTCAAAACATGAGCTATCTGTGTCTGTCATGTAAATATACCAGGTAAATGGCAAATTGTCCCTATTCTCCCTGGGCCAAAGTAAACAAGAAACATCCGTAAAGCAGTAGTGCACAGGTTCTAAGTAAGAGGAATACCTCACCAGAACAAAACTCATTGTAGTGTGCAGTCTATAGTTGTGAATGAAGAGGATCATTTCTGGTAACAGACTTGTTCCCCCATGCTGGTTTATGGATTGTTCTGCATCCATAGACCATTAGTTTGCAGAATGGATCCTCAGGGCCTGTCAGCTGTTATTACAAACTAATCCCCAATTAGCATCTTTATTCAATTGTAGGAATAATGAAAAAAAAAATCAAGCTAGAATAACCACTAAATGGAAAAACAAGTTCACTTTAATTAAAGTGTAATAGCATTCGTGAAGAGCCTTAAACCGAGAGGAGGGGGTGGGGAATTCAATAGACATTTATTTTATTTGGGAACTTCAGAAAGGTAATTAAATGCACTAATTTCTTTTGAGTTCTCCCTGATGATCTCTTAAAGTCAGGGCCTGGTCTGTACTATCAGTACAGTGCTATCATCAGATTGATTTAACAATATTTATATAACACGTGTTCCCAGAATTCTGATAATAGCATCAACTATGTGATAGCTTTTGGAAATGTGTTCAGCCTGTAGGACTGTGCAGCGTCCCTAGCTTGCTGGGATTCTTTACTTTTGCTGGTATGAACTTTGGGATTTCTGCTTTCCAATATGTTTTGTTCAGGCTACGCTTTAATATCTTTGGTATTTCACTTTTAGTTCAATAGTATTTGTAGAAGTTGAGAAAAAACAGATGCTTTTGTTTTTTTGCAGAAGTATGATTTTATTTTACTGGTCAAACGTAAATTAGTCTAAAAACTGTGTGGCCAGAAACTGGAGCAAATTTGTGGTTATATAATACAAGCATACATACATGTGCCTATATATAAATAAATAAAATAATGTGTAATATAATAATATTAAATACTTATTATAATATACTGTCATATTATACATGGGTACATGCACATATGCACAACCTATGTGTCCATATATGTGTGTGTGTATGTGTGTGTGTGTGTATATATATATGTATGTGTTACATCATCTGCTGCCTGGCTCTTTATCACATCACTTGAGATCAAATTCATCCAAGGGACATGAAATCTGAGGAGTAATTAACAGATTGCACAGGTAACAGTAGTCTATTGTGTTTTGGTGTTGACATCTGATGGACTACTGACCCTTTCATAAGCTCAACCTGTTATCTGTTTGGCATACAGGTAGAATTTATCTCACTACATTTAAAACCCACACTGTATATTCAAGGCAGCCATCACAGGCTCCCTTAAAATTGAAAAAAAAAGAAAGAAACCCACCAAACAAAACAGCATGCACTTTGAAGGTGCTATATGCCTTATTCAGATGACTCAGACAAATCAGATACTTATAATGTCTGTACTTCTTCAGTGATAATCACTGGAACTTCATGGTGATTTGCTCAACTGTACATGTCTAAATAAAGGTGAGGTAATCCTACCTCTTTAAGATGGGAGCTGATCCTTGCTAGGTGGTAGTGCAATACCTCGTTCAATAACTTCTAAAAAAGCTACTGGAAAATGATAAAATGATAATAATCATCATAGAAATTGTACCTAGATCCCTAGCTATAATTAGAAACCTGTCTTTCATTGATCTTTCCTTGGTAAACATTTAGAAACCTGTGCCTGCATAGGAAAAGCATCTCCAGTGAATCAGATTCTTTTAATCAACATTTTCTGACACGACTCGCTCCTCTGGTATGCTGTCACAACAGTAGTGATGCAGGCTGCCTTTTGTTGATCTCTTTGGTAATTAGTTTTTGAAGGTTAATCCCACTAGGCATTCCCTGTGTTGGCTTGGAGTTTAATGACTTTCTGAGCTTTAAAGCACTATGTGCTGGAGATAAAATATTGCACCAAGTTTAGGTTTGTCTGATTCTCCAGCACGCAGACCCGATCAAATTCAAGTAACCAACCCATCAGGTTAGCACAGTTAATGTATTCCAGTTTCCCTGTCATAGGCTCCCTTCTGCCACACGCGGAGCCATAAAATAACCTGTGCATCCAGCCACTCTCTGTTGCTCATGGAAAATAAATGCATATCAATTTATATCTTGGTCAGGTAGAATTGGCTTTTAAAGGAGATCCATCTCAAAGTTAAACCCTGACCTCCAGCAAGGCCTGAAATTTATTTGGAAATAAACTCCAGCTCTTAAAGTGCCTAAACTAAAACTATTTGGCCTTGGGGAGCGTAACACATGACAATGCTGTTTTCCCA
Organism: Himantopus leucocephalus; assembly: GCA_003993805.1. Taxonomy (NCBI): domain Eukaryota; kingdom Metazoa; phylum Chordata; class Aves; order Charadriiformes; family Recurvirostridae; genus Himantopus; species Himantopus leucocephalus. Next base: position 9,486,231 of record RSEF01000001.1, on the reverse strand, counting down.
GTTCTTGTACTCTTCTAGGGGGTATCCTCTCTTTGCCATTGTTTGAGACAGGAGATGGACTCTTGGTCTGATCCAATGTGACTACACTTATCTTTTTATGGTCTCAATAGCAAGAAGTCTTCAGAGCTGCACCCTCACATTTCACCATAATGATGTCTCTATTATTTTTTTGTATGGGGATTGTAACTCAAAACCCCAGTAAAGAACAAGGGCCTAACACCACACGCAGAGTGTATACAAAGACCCAAAGTAGTCAAGAAACAAAGTGAAGAGACATCATAACAATTGGAATTTAATACGTTCTTGGTGCACAATGATCTCAAATAGATTGATTTTTCATAACTTTAGTCTTACAGAATGTAGATAAATAGGGTGGGGCTTATCCAACTAGACGTGAATATCCACCTCTGAGAACATTACCCTTCTTTTCTTTTGTAGTCATTACTGGAGAAACAGGTATTTTTAGGGGAAGAGTTCCTCTCTCCTCTAATCTGACATCTAATAGAGATCAGATGAATCATGTCTTTAGTTTTCCTCCCATCAGCGGAGTGAGAAAGCACCTTATATAATGAGTCTTCCTACCTATGCTAAGGACCTATGTAAGGATGGAGTAAGTTTCATCCTAGAGCTATCTTTGTATCTTCCCCATGTATAAACATATCCTAGATAACTAGCTTATATTAGATGTCAGACATAAATACATCCACCTGTCAGGGTTGCTCACATTATACATGCATTTTTTAGGGGAAAGGAAAAATTCCTCCTGAAGTTACAAGTTTACCTTCTAGAGTGAAGTTTGTGCTGAGCTTATCCCTATGGCACCAAAGTTAGACTACATGGTTAAATATCTTGCACTTGTAACACAGAAGGAATATTTGCAAATACATCCTCTTTCACGCACAAGTACCTGCTCAGTGAAGACCAATGTAGCTGTGCTGGGGCTCAGCTGCTTTCCATTAGGGCTAATGACAGCCACTGGGAGATATCTGCAGGATGCACTGGCTCTAAGGGAGATGCAGAGATTTTCTGTTTATTTGTTCCCTTTCATTTATTGTAGCTCAGGAAGAGAGTGTCTGGGTCATTAGTTTTTAGGAAGGGCTGCAGCAGGATAAAAGAAAAAAAAAGGAAAAAGAAAAAAAAAGAAATATCAAAGTATTTTATGAGAGCTCCAATGAAAGTGTGTACACCTCAGCTAGGTATATTTTTACAGGTTGAAGCATGCTTGTTGAGTACATCACCATGTAGACATTTACTCTAGAAGTCACAAAAACTGTGTGTATTTACACCGAAGGATCGTCTAACCCAAGTTCTCCTTCCTTCCCTGACCCCAGCAAGATTGGTAGCCCTTATCCCCTCGTGTAGTCCCATAATCAGCCTGGGGCAGGTTGTTCAGTAAATACCTAGGGGGCGCTCCTGGAGAACTGAAACTTTGGTCAAGTGTCTTCGACCTGGGGAGATAGAGACACAAATCCACAGAGAACATTGGTTTGGAAGTTCCCAAATGAGAGGAAATTGAAGCTATATCCCCCATGCTGACCTCAGCACAGCTGTGTGAATGGGAACCTAAACACCTGGAAGGAACACTGTGAAAATCCTCAAGTCATTGGCATGTGGTCTGTGAAGAGCACATGCTGTGAACATTGCAGTGTCTCCTCTGCTTGGCCTTCCAGTGCAGGAGCCCTGCTCTACAGGGTGCTGAGAAATTTCAACTCCCACGGAAATCTGTGGAAGTCAAGGGTGCACCAAACCATGCCCAAGACATAATCAGGTACAAAAATAATTTTTACGAGGGCTTTCACAGGTTGTATATCCAGAGACGGAAAGAAACTTACTTCAGGATGATTCAATGAAGAGGGATCTATATAAGATGTGTGCAGAGATTTATGCACTTTAGCAAAACAGTTTCTCACTATCTGAAGGTCTGAATGCATATCTTGGATCTAAATTCACGACCTATATACTATAGATATGCAGAACTCATAACTGAATCCTTAATGCAAATTTTATATTTTTTCCTTTATCATAGAATCATAGAATGGTTTGGGTTGGAAGGGAAATTTAAAAGTTATCTAGTCCAACTCCCTTGCAATGAACAGGGACCTGTTGCATTAGATCAGGTTGCTCAGAGACCCGTCCAGCCTGACCTTGAATGTTTCCAGGAATGGGACATCTACCACCTCTCTGGGCAACCTGTTCCAGTGTCTCACCACCCTCATTGTAAAAACTTTGTTCCTTGTATATAGTCTGAATGTACCTTCTTTTAGTTTAAAACCATCACCCCTTATCCTATCACTACAGGCCTACTAAAAATTTGTCCTCATCTTTCTTACAAGCCCACTTTAAGTATTGAAAGGCCAGAATAAGGTCTCCCTGGACCCTTCTCTTCTCCAGGCTGAGCAACCCCAACTCTCTCAGCCTGTCATCATAGGAGAGGTGTTCCAGCCCTCTGACCATTTTTGTGACTCTCCTCTGGACCTGTTCCAAAAGGTCCATGTCTTTCCCATGCTGAGGACTCCAGAGCTGAACACAGTACTCCAGGTGGGGTCTCATCAGAGCAGAAGAGAGGGGCAGAATCACCTCCCTCAACCTGCTGGCCATGCTTCTTGTGATGCAGCCCAGGATATGGTCGGCTTTCTGGGCTGCAATCACACACTGCCAGCTCATGCCCAGTATTTCATCCACCAGTACCCCCAAGTCCTTCTCAGCAGGGCAGCTCTCAATACTTTCATCCCTCAGCCTGGATTGATACCAGGTGTTAACCCAACCCAGGTGCAAGACCCTGCACTAGGCCTTGTTGAACCTCATGAGGTTCACACAGACCCAATTTTCAAGCTTGTTCAGGTGCCTCTGAATGGCGTCTCATCCCTGAGGTGTGTCAGTCGCACCACTCAGCTTCGTGTCATTAGCAAACTAGCTGAGGGTGCACTTGATCCCACAGTTTATGTCATTGACGAAGATATTAAATGGTACCAGTCCCAATACAGACTCCTGAGGGACACCACTTGTCACCAGTCTCCATCTGGACGCTGAGCTGTTGACCACTACTCTCTGGATGTGACCATCCAACCAATTCCTCATCCACCAAACAGTCCACCCATCAAACCCATATCTCTCCATTTTAGAGAAAAGGATGTATTGGGGGAGTGTGTCACAGGCCTTACAGAAATCCAGATAGATGACAGCCATAGCTCTTCCCTTGTCCACTTTTTTATCTTTATCTTTCCACTTCACTTTTTTTTTGCAAGAGTAATGTCTCAGTCATGTGAAAATGCACGTAACAGCAAAAATCTTACTAATTTAAGTAGGAACAATAACCAAGACATTTTCTTACCAGACTTCTAGAAATGCTATGAGCTTTTGTTATTAAAGTGATTAGAGGATGCATTCAAGGTATTATTCATTTTCTGAGCTTTTCTTTAATTTCATTCATTTTGATTTTGAATAGCTATTAATTGGATAATTAAAGTTATTTAAGGAAAAAATACTGTTTAATCAAATGTCATTTTGTTAAGAAACTGTTATTATACATTCACCAAAAAGTATTGTCATTTTATGAATGGTTATAAGCAAAATTCTAAATTAAATTGATGAATAAAAGCCCCAAATTTTATGATGCAACATCCATTGACTTCAGGAAGCTTTGAATCAAATCCAAAGACCTGAAGGAGGAAATGCAGTAATTCAAAATGTCTATGACTAAACAGTTACGTTTCTGTTTATGGTATTAGAAACACTGCCACATGCTTCGCAGTCTGTGATATGGTCATATGGAAGCAAATGTCCATGAGGGTGGGGGTGTTTTTGCTGGTTTTTTTTTTTTTCTCCATGTATATAGTAGGATCAAAATGAAATAAAATAAAAAGAAGTCATTATTTACTCAAGATAATTTTGACTATTCTATAAATCTCCTTTTCTCAAACATGTATTCAAAAGAAAATGTTTTTTTCATGCGATAGTATCTTAACAAAAATAAGAACAAAACCTATTTTCAAAGGACATTGTGCCATTGGACAGGAGAGACAAGGAGAGAAAAAGGAAGAAAATAATCAAAAAACAAATGAAGTAACATTTTTAAGTTTATTTCATGGAAAATTCATAGGTTAAATTCACAGGAAAATAAACAAAGGAACTATCTTTGAAGAAAGAAATAACTTTTTTTTTCTACAGTTCTATGATATGTATTTTCATCAGCTTATTTGCAACAGATAAATATTTTCACATGCAGCTGTTATGGTTGTCCAATAATGAGACTCCGAATGATGTTTCTAACTGAGACAGAGACATGACTTTTCTGTCAAAGTGACATATATCTGAAATTCAAATGGATCAAAATCAAGTTGATATAAGTTATAATCATTTACATAAAAACTTTCAGTACTGACTTTATTTCATCTTGGTTCCTACTATTTCTGTCACATTAAAAGAATATGTGCTTTTTAGGAGCTTTAGTGGCTAGCATAAAACCAAAATCCACAGGGAAACTGAGCCACGCTTCATCCTACCTTGAGAATCACAAGTAAATGACATCTGATTTCACGGCCAAACTATCCTACGTGGGGGTTGTTATGTTCCTGAGCACTCTATAGAGTGTATGTGATTTCAAATTAGTTGCCAATTTCAATATATTTCTTTTCCCTTCCATGCGTGAGATATTCAATCCTGCAGGCTAAGTTAACATGGGAGGTTTGTACGTATTTGTAAATATTGACACCATGAAACTGAACTGGATAAAACGTTTTATGCTGCTTTGCCTACCACTTGGCTTTTGATGTGCTGGACTCTTCAGCGCTAGGGCATTTTTAACTCTGTTGCAACTTCATGCTGGATTTAAACTGCCTTCACATTTCTGTCCGTGATGAGGCAAAACCACATATAGGCTATGCTGAGCCCAGCTCTAAACAAAGAATTTATTCTCAACAGACTTTCAGTTTCAAAGGAACTATTACTGCTTTCATTTCCATATGTTTCTGCAGTTTATTCTATCCACCTTTCCAAGTCCGGGAATTTCTCCTGTCTCCATCATCAATTATGTCTCTCTGCCTCTTTTCAGGTCACTTGATGAGAAAGGCAAATTCATTTCCTCCTCTTCAGGAAAGGATAACAAATCATTGCTATTGATCAAAAACAAGGGAAAAAGGAGGGGGATTATATTCTTACCTTGCTCATTAATCTGCTGTTCAGAGAGAATGGAAATGCTTTCCTTTTTAAGTCTTTTATTTGCAGGCTTTTCAGGATTTTTTTTTTTTTTATCATACCCATGTATTAATTCTCATGCAAACGTATACTAGATTAATTTTAACACTGTGGTCAAAACTAAGATTTTTCTTTTATTATACATAGTGACATTTCCAAATTTTATTTTGCAATATAAATGATATTGTAAAATGTCATATTTTCCCATGAACATACATTTTAAAGATGCATTGCTTAACTCATCTAAAACATCCTGTTCATAAAATGGAAAGGTCTCACTCAAATTTGACTTAAAATGAAGTACATTTTAATAAATATCACTCCAAAAAAAATAGTGAAGGAAACAAATTGAAAATTTTCCTTCTCCTATGATACTGAGAGTATTAATAAATGAAAATGCTTTATCTTAAAAATCTCTTCCTTGTGAATTATTTCAGTAGAAGTTCAATGAAATTGTTATGAGGGGAAAACAAACCTCATTACTAAGCTTTCATTGTGCCAAGTGTGATAACAGTACTCACAAAAGTAAATCCTAGCTCTTTGTTCAGAGTTTTGTGTGCAATTCAGATAAAAGTTGAAGTTTCTCTTCCTGTGTAAGTAAAAGTTAAGCGTCTGCCCTAAGTACAGTTTTGGAGTGCACACTACATTAGATTTCAGCCTTAGGATCTCCTTTGTCTCACCTAACTAGAGCCATTTAAAAGCTGATAAGCCTAAAGTAATTGTCTAGGCTCCCATTTTAATCAACCGACAGACAGGCATCTCCAAAGCATGATTTGTCCTGCTTATCTTAGAAACATAGGTGCAGAAATCTCATTACCATGGGATGAGTTGCCTTTTCAGAAATACCTCTGTCTCTCCTTTCACTACAAAAGAGCTTAAATAGTTTGGTTAAATTACAGATGCAGCCTTCAAATGACTTCAGTGAGATGAGGTGAACCCCCTTACCCTTTGCGTGCGAGACCGGATAGTTTTGCAATACGTTATTCCCACCCTTAAGTTCTGAAGTCTGTGAGTAAAATGCAGGATTTTAATGGGACAAAGAGGGGACCCTGGCTGTGACCTTGAGTTTTGCCTTGAGATTTGGGCTTCTGAGGAACTTGAGACAAAAGGAAGGCTCTGGTTTGATGCGAAGAAGAAGGAAGCTCTTAGATGAGCCCCCGTGAAGACACACTGTCATGTTTTGTACAGCCCTAGTTCTGACACATAGTTAAAATTCAGCACAGTTAGTAAATCCTTATGCTTCATGTAGTTCTTGGAGGCATAAAAAGTGCATGGCAATTACAGCCAGTAAATCTTATTATAAATTATATAATATGCATGCATTTCAGCTACATTATGATTCAATGTTGTATTTTTAATGGCATCTTTTTGCAGAATTTTAGCTGGGCATCAAGCTGGAATCTAAAAAAATTAGGCTATACAGCTTTTCATTTGTTACTGTGAGGTTTGAGTATTGCTGTTGGGTTCTGGGACTGGATAGTGCTTTGTTCTTTAGTTAGGATTTGGTTTTCTCTTTTTTTTCAANTTTTCAAATATATATATCAGAAATGCATGTTAAGTGTTTCTATTCTTGAAGCAATTACAATTTGCAAATGAGAATTTGTGAAAGCTTTGTTCTTTAGTTATTTCTTAGCCAAAGGGAGAAAATCAACCTTTGAATTGTTTAAGTGACGTGACATGAGGGTACTTCAAGGTCCCAGGTTTTTATTATTGTCTTCTGACCGTATAGGTTGAAGCAAAATTATCCAGATAAAACTCTTTAATATAAAATGGATAAAGGAATCTAAATCTTTGGGAACCATAGGCTTTGACTGCTAAATCACTTTGGGTACTGTTAGCATCTTCTAGCTTTAGATATCTATATTGTAGGAATCTCTTTCTCTTTGTTAAGCCTATTTGAATGAAGGTAGACATCTAATCCAAATCAGATGAAATACGATATACCATTGGTTATTTCTTGCCACAGATTTTAAAGGGACTTCAAGTGATGACTTCAGATGCAGAATCTCTATGTGGTGAAATGAAACCCATCCTATGAGAGTAGCACAGATATAGCACAGATCTCAGGACAGAGAAATGCTACCCTCACTGATCATTTCTAGCTTAGACATAGGAATTAGCACATTTTGAATACATTGTGAAGGTCAGCATTATGATTCCATTTTACAGACAGAAAAGGTCAGAGAGAGCTCAGAGAAGTTGAGTGATACGTACAAAAGGGTCAGGCCAGACATTGGCAGATGTAGGATTACAACCAGTGTCTTCTGGAGCTCTGCCCAGCTGCAGTATCATTTGGGTAGAACTCAACAGATGAAAAATTAAAATATCTGAAAAATCTGACACAACAAAATTCTGAAAATGTCATCTGATTCATCTACAGGTATAACTCATTCTAAGGATCTTTTACCCTAATCCAGTCTTCCAAAGGGAGTTTGAAATGGAAGCTATATATTTGTATAAATGCAGTGATTTCTTCTTTTTAATACTCTTTACACTCACCAATGTAAAGTAACCAGCAGCACTTAAATATTAATTATGAATTAATTTGTTTCCAGACCTAAACTAAAGAGTAAAAAATATTCATTTTATTTGGCATTTTTTTGGTTCTGGCTCACAAATCACTGAACATAATAAATAAAATATTTTATTCCATGGGTTCTTACAAATAGAGGTTATTAGTAGATGCTGAAGTAATTTGCTTCTGCCTTTGAAGCAAATCACTTTCCTATCAAAGGAAACTCATCTCTGCTGGAACGGTACTCTAGCTCCCGGGCAAGGAGCCGGAGTTAGCTCAAGCAGATCCTCCAAGTTTGCCTGAAAATGAGAAAAAGAGTGCGCAGATCTAGCGCTCGTAGCTATCATAGCAGAGCAGCAAAAACAAAAGTAAGCTCACTGAAGGCAGTGGGAGGCAGGGGAGTGCCACCGGTCTCCCTGCCTGCCTGTATCACCGCCCAGACCCTGCTGGGGATGCGTTCGCTGGGAATCGGAAGGCTTTATATGACGTGCACAAAAAGCTGTTTTGGAACATTTCGACAGTATTGGTACCCCATGGGAGATTAACTACTTCATAAGGAAAATTTGTGAGCGAGAAGAGATTTGGGGCCTGACTAAAAGGAAGGGGTCAACAGGGTGAAATAAAAGGACTGGAGACAGGTAGGGTTGGAGTTCCCCAGGGATTGGTATTAGATTGATTTTGCATATCTTCATTAATTATTCTGATCAAATGGAATGTAAAAGCACTGTATTAATTTCGGCTAACAGCCTGATTTTTGGATACATGGTCAGAACAGAAAAACATCGCTCATAGGCAAGCACCTTTATATTTGTGAAACACAAGGAGAAAATATATACAAGCAAAACCAACTGTTTTTAAAAATCCAATTCTGCCTAGCTGATAAAAAACTACATCTGGTTTCATGATGTGAAGTAAAATCCTATCAAATGATTCAGGTGTGTACTGAATGTGTGTTCATGCTCAGCGCTGCTCCCTCCCCCATTCTTGTATGTCTCTCATACTGTTAATGCTTAAAGAGAGAAATGAATATGTACCGTTAGTTGTTGTCAGAGAGAAAAACGTGTGCTGTGAACATTTGGCTGGACTTATAAATTGCAGTTCATGAATTTCACAGAATTTATTCCTTTTTGCACTATCATAGTTTTAATGAAGATTAGTCTTGTTTAAGATAAACAAAAACCTTCTTCAAGATCTAGAGCAAGTGTTCTTAAAGTATTTGAGAAATAAATAGAATTTGCTGTTAAAAATGAGTGCCTTGCTTCCAATCTGAAAATACACGTATTTAATCATCAGCCATCACTCCTCCTTATGCATATGACAAAGTCATCCCTCAACCTTCTCCTTAGTAAGTGGATTGAACAGTAGTGTGTATAGTCCTATCCTTCAGTAACTCTCAGAACTTTAACCAGTTCAGTACTGGTAACTGCTGTACTTTCAAGCTAAACATCTATGTTCTTTTTCTGATCAATGAGGGGAAAATAGTTATTATCATCATCCTCTCAGGATGAGACAAACCACCCTTTGGAGGTGTGCACTGCTCTCCGCTTATCACAGAGTGAGCCTGGGCTTGGATTTGCATGTCTAACTCCCAGGGGATCACAGAAGGGCATTATTCACATGAAACCTGTTTACCAGGTGATCTAAATCACTCTGTATCAATCACCCATCATCTGACCATCTGACATCATCTGGACTTCTTCCTCCTTTCCTAGCCTTGAAGTTAACAACAAATTTATCAGCTTTTTAGTTCCTGAACATTGATAAACACCACAAATAATATAGACCAAATAGCTCATCTCTGTGCAGTCCCACAGAAACAAACCTTTATAATATATATATATTTGCGATTTATACATTTATTCAGAGGACTGTCACTTGTCCTATGTTTAATCTGCTTGACATGTACCATATTAAAGTTGTAACATCCTGTTTTCTTAAGCAAAAAGGTGTGCAGTGGTAGGCCAAAAATACAGACATCTACATCTACTTCATCAATACTGTCTCTATTAACATATAAAAGTCAGTCTAACAACATCTGTTTTCCATACTGGTTGGTATTAATTTTATTTTACTCCTTTAAATCCTTGTTATTCAAGTCCTGAGATCAGTATCAGGCTGACAGTAAGACAAATTTATTATCTCATTTATGCCTTAAAAGCAATGCTGTAACATTAATGTCCCTACAATATTTCGAACTTCCTCTTATTCAGTCGTTACTGAAAATGAAGCAAGAAAGGTATCGAAAGCATCTTGGCTAAACAAACTCCCAGGTACAAGAACCTGGATTTTCCAGCTGAAAAACTTTCATAACTGCTCTTTAACATCTTGCTAAGGAGACTTGTCTTTAGTATCCTCATCATTTGATCCATGTTACCGGAAAATGAATGCAGCAATTAAGTTCTGACCTCACTAACATCATGTCCAGATGGACACAGAAAACACGTGAACTCATTAGTGATTTACATATATGTGCTCGACAGTTTGAAAAGTTAATGGTATGCTTTTTCCCTGAGATGTTTTTGAATACTTAAACACATTTTCTCAAAGATGATAATAACAGCAGTCCTCGACAATGTTATGCCACTGGCAGACGTGAGGAATTCCTTCAGGACAAGTCAGGGTGTATGAAATTTGTGTTGCTTGTTGCATAGGCATCCCACCTGTATTAACTCCAAAGCTGAGAGATACTGAGCCTTGTTAATTAGCATCTGTAATGACAGCTCTATTTCTATCATCTTTGTCACTCTATAGAAAGGTCATCTTTATGCAATTTTTTCTCTGTACCTGATTAGTCATACCACTAACCACCACCCTTAAGCCCTTACTAGTTCTTCTCCTCTGACCCATTTCACTTCTCTGATACTCAATTGCTTCTTGTGATGAAGAGAAGAAAACCCTTCTCCAGGATTTGTGCCTCACATACAACAGATACTGCTGCTTCAGAGGTCATTACTGCTGGACTTTCCTTTGCCTCCTTAATTAGTACTTACTGCTTTTTCACACCTATTATTAGATAAAATTACTAAGCAAGAATAATTATATACAACCTGTAATAACTGCCCCAACCCAAAATAACAAATTGTATATTATACTTGGAAAATTAATGTCTTGTCCAGTGCTAGCACTGATGACATATTGACTAAAATCTGTGCTTTCGGGATATTTTCTAAAAGGAACAAGGCAATTCATGTAAAATTTGAGAAACGTTTTTACATCTTTAGTTTTAAAAGAGAAAAAGAAAAAAGTGAAAGGAAATCCAGTGAGAGCATGAGAGAGGGAGAAAGTGAGAGGAGAGAGGGAGGCAAGGACTAAGGAAGGAAAGGAGAGGAGAGAAAGGGGAAAAAAGGGAGGAGAGGGGAGAAAAGGGAGGACAAGGGGAAAAAAGGGAGGAAGAAAGATGGGAGGGAGACTCTTATTCATATAGCAGTTTTAACATGGAGAATAAAGACATTCGTTGTCACTGAACAATTTTACTAACATAAATCTATACTGTGTCAGTATGAATCAAAGCTGACTGCCGGTAAGGTTGTCAGTAGTTAGTAACCTCCTCACAATACACATAATGGCTCTTGCTTTTGTTCAGTCTATCTGATAATAACACCTCTCTGCTTACCACTGACTGACAGCCTAGATACCCCCCCGCCCCAAGTAATCAAGAAATCAGGGAGATAACACAAGAAATTCAGACCCTCAACACAACACTACCCTGTGACACACATAAACAAGCCCTTGCTGTTCGTCCTGTGAGCATATTGAAAATCTCAGTCCCCAAGGCTGGAAATTTTGCATTTTCCAGATGACAGTTACTATCTGCTAAAGAGAGGGTGGAGGTCCTATACCAACATCAATAAAAAAGACATGAACAGAGACCAAAGGGAGGGGGCAGGGGGAAGTGGGAATGTGAGTTTGAGCTTTGCAGGAATTTGGGACTTAAAGAGAGGCAAGACACCAGGTCTGAGCTGATCCCAGCTCTTGACTTCCCTGGGTCCCATCTGGGAGCTCCTGCTGCCTGCTCAGGTCATAGTCCTATGACAGGTAGTGTCTTCTGTCTCTCCCTCACTGTGGCAGAGCTGTTTTCTCATAGCATCAGGATTTTACCTCTGCAAGACGCAATGTGGCTCTCAGCTATTCTCTGCCCCAAAGAAAGCAGAAACAACTGCTTCTCCCAGCAGCATGATGCTCCTGGTTGGCTGTGACACTGTCCGCAACACCTCTGCAGGGGCAACAGGCAGGCTGAATGCAGCCACTTCTCTCCAAAACACAAGCAAGAGGAAAGGGGGGAATTATCATGTCAATCTTCAACTTACAAAAAATGGGAGTGTGGCATACTACCCCACCTTGACATTAGGGCATGAGGGAGAACAGAATGGAGAGATGTGTGAAAGGGTACAACAGCCACCTGCTTTGGTCCAGACAGCAGAGTTATAATAATAAATAGCCAATAGCATTTCTTAAGGATGCACAAATAGCCAATATTTCTGTTGACCTAAGCTTCCTAATTTAAACACCAATATAGAATTTCTGGTTTAGGGCTTTTTTGGTGTTCTTTTTTTTTTTTTTCTCCTCCTATGCCCGCTGGGGAGAATGGCACATCTTACTTGAGCAAACAGGCACGGAAAGGAGCAATGTTCATTGACTTGTCATTTTTTCAGCAGTTTGTCAAAACCCATGAGTCAATATTCATCGGAAGATTAGCACCAGAGGAAATGGTGCTTGAAAGTCTGTCTCACATTGCATCCTCACAGAAGAAAAGCTACAAATGAGATTATGTGAATCTGGAAGAGCACGACCCTCACTCCCAAAATGTCTTAAATAAGGCATGTTTGGTGTCCCTTCTCCTTCTGACTGCTCGGAAGCCTGGTGGACCAGCCAGAAGCCTTCTGGAGACTGCTCACCCAACAATGTTCTATGTCGGTTCTTCTCATGTCCTCTAAAAACCAGTCTCCAGAGGCACTCAAAGCCTTGTATATGGGTTCACCACATACATAGCAGGCGAGTCCGACTGTGAATGTACAAATCTCAGACGCTTTCATCCTTTGAGCAAGACTGGAAGTTGGGTGAATCCTGGCTTAAGCCTTTTATCTCATGCCAAGTTCTTCTCTGTCTCTGAAGCTCATGGTATTTTCTGCCATTCGCACTCAAGTCCTGAAATGAGATTTCAAGTCCATTCTCTGCTTCTATCCCTTAGCACCATTTTATTTGCAGTTTTAATTCAGATACACATGAATCCTATTAGACACTCTGAATTATATGTTAATTAAACATGGCACACAAAAATGGTTCTGCTGAACTTAGTGCTAAATCTCTTATTGCCTGTAGGAGGAAAGGATCCAAAGCATTTACAGCATGCTGTTTTGATCACTGCTGTGAACTAAAAGTGTCAAAGGCCAAAACCAGCTTGATTCAGGTACCACAAGCATGGACATTGAAATAGACGTTCGTAGACATTCACCAATAAAACACAGAGGGCTCAGGTCTGATGACTGAGCCATCTTTGGATGCACAATATTGAACTGAGAAGATTATGGCATCTGTTTGTGTCATATGAATCTCTGATTTTTCAGCAAGATGATCTGGTTTCAGGATTCAGTTGCCCAGACTTAAATATCCAGCTCCATTTTAAATACCTTACAATACCCCATGAGGCCTCCAGTTGCTGCTGCAGAGGGTAGGCGTCCCAGATACCTCAGAGTGTTTCTAATACATAAGCAAATGTGTTGAAAATCGAATAGTGCTCTTTTGTGCCATAGAAACACTTACATTCATTGACATACATGAAAATAGATGTCAGAGGAAACAACAAACTGTGACTACTGCCTTTGTCTCAGCCATTTATGTGACTAAGAAAGAAAGAAAAAAAATCCCTAAGCCAACAATGAAACAAAACCGAGGAGAGCAAAAATCAACAGGTGATGTAAAAATTAAATTTGTCAAGTGTAGACCTGTTTAAATGTTTAAGTGTATATCTTATAGGGAATTCTAAATAGGAAAACTTCTGTTTTGGGGGTGGGGGGAGGGGCGAGAAACAAAAGAAGAAGAAAACAAATTTTCTACAGGAAAAAAAGAAGAAAAAAAATTCAGAAAGAAGATTTGTAAAAAATTATAAAGTAAGTAATTTGAGTCTAGGAAGTCAGACTCAGTTCCAGATCAGTCATGGCACCTAGACCAGCCCTGGAAGACTGATAGAGCTCCAAGTAAGAGCTGCATAACTCAGAAGCTGAGTTTGGACCAATTCCATGGTAGTCCTGCGGGTATCCAAACTATCCCTGTAAGGCTGGAAGCTCAGTCCCAGGTGATCCTAATATTTTGCAAACTTCTTAACAGTGAGCCTTGCACCTCTAAAGACTCTGGCCTGAGGCTGCTGGCACAGCTTCCTGCACTGTGGCCCTGGAGTTGCAGACCTGAAATTTGTGTTTCTCCAAACCCCAAAGACAGACTGTACTTTGAGAGACAGCACTTACTGCTGAGCTTGGATTCATTTGCAGCCTGCTGGGTAAGCTGTCTTGGTCTTTGTTTCATCAGAAGCTCACTAGATTCAAGTTGTTTCTCTGAAATATTTTAGTTTATAACCTATTAATATAGTACCTGCTAGGTAGGTGTTGTTAGAATGTGGTGCTGCAATACAAATTGGAGAAAGAAAGCACTACCTTGTGAAGTATGTCTCCATTATATTTGATCTCTTCTCCATTTGTAACAGGAAAAAAACCCAACACAAAACTGGTTATTTTGAAACTGTCTGTGAAGGGCTCATCTTGTGTTTCACCCCCTGAACACCTTGGCATTTGCAGTCAATCTGACCAGAGTCTGGAAGTTCTGGGCTGTCCAGCATTCCTTTTCCATTTCCTCAGTACTCTTCTCCAGCTTGTGATTCTCCTTCTTTGGAGAAGACTAGAGGTATTCATCTTTCACTGTGATTGACTGGGTTGTCTCTCCAGATTCCCTTTCTCTTTCATCAGAGGGACAGACAGTGGAGAAGCCAGAGGACAGGATCTGATGAGATACTTTCACTTTGAGAAATGAAAGTGGAAGAAAGCAAGCCCAACTTCTCTGAAAGGAAAGGGATCTCTGGTATCTCTCAACATTTCATACTCAAGAGCTGTTTTGCCACTCATTGGTGGCAATTGTCTTAGTGGAGAACAAGACCTCAGAGGTAAAACCAGAAGCACCATAACACCAGTTCCAATAGACTGGAGTAGGAGACTTAATTTTTCTTCTGTGTTGAACTCTGAATGAAAGCTAAGTGATTGGTTTTGAAAACCTTTTTAAGAGTCTTCCAGTGGTTTGGAAATCCTAATCAGGAATCAGATCTTTCGTTGTGGCCTTCTGGGGGTCTTATCTTTGCTCTGTTGCTTCTCTATATATTAGCAACATCTGACAGAGCGAAGACCTAGAAGCTCTTAACTTGATTTTCAGAAGTTGCTCTATAGTTGATTCCAATCTTATTCTGCTCCATGGAAGCAATTTGTAATACAGAAGAGCTGCTCTTCTGGCTTAATCATGATATATCCCACAGTTTCTTGTAATCCAGTTTTCTTTTATATTAACTCTTTCTGCAGGTCAATATCATCCATATATGTTCAACTGTCATAAATGTGGAAATAGTAGTCAGATTCATCAATCAGTTCCTTCTGAGCCTACAGAAACAACCACTAATGTTGCTGCTTGATATTCAACCTCCAT
>RSEF01000001.1:9457191-9469843 GCA_003993805.1 Himantopus leucocephalus | reverse complement strand
TGCTTGGGATTGCCCCGACCCACGTGCAGGACCTCGCACTTGGTCTCATTGAACTTCATGAGTTTTACGCAGTCCCACCTCTCCAGCCTGTATGAAAAAACCTGATGAATAACGGAGCTTATCCGGTGTTGGGTCTCCTCTGGGAGAACGTCTTTGGGCTCACTTTATGGATTACGGGAGAGGATACGCTTAAAAACATTGCGATACATCTCTGCACGCAGAATTATGATATATTCACACCGCAAGCCTTGCTGACGAATCGCTTCTCATCTTTGAATTCATGGCCCTTGCATTAAGATTCAAGAGCGGGTCTAAGGAATCAAGGGAACCGTTGCAGTCCGTACCGTGGTGGCGAAAGGACAGGTTTCACTGCGCCAGCCCTCAGGCACATCGCAGGGTATCTTTGATCTGAACGGCACTATAGTTGATCCGAATAATTAAGTTTTTAAACAATAAAACTAAGTCAGAGTTGGCAGGCCAAACCTGTTCGCATTAAAGAAAGAAAAAAGAGACTTATAAAACCTTAGCCATCGAGAGAAGTGATCCAGCATAAAGCCCGAAGCTCTGTTTTAGGCAAACAGCTCCAGGAGTGATGTTTTACACCCCAAAACCTGCTGTTTCTAGAAAGAAACTCAGTCCTGAAACCTGCAAAACTTCCGAGTCCGAATCAGCAAACTACGCCAAGTATAATCCGGCACGTTCTGGCTTTCAAGAGAGAGTCAACCAGTCCTTATAAGATGAAGGATGTATGCTTTTAAGGAAAAGAAAGCCATTTAAGAGGAGGGATTTTTTAACAAAATAAATTGGGCGTAATAGGATGTCAGTGGGTAAAGCACGTATTTAGTTCCCACCTCCCAGTCCTACAGCAGAGTCAGCGCCCTCACCCACAGCTCAGCCTCTTCGGCCCTTTCGATATGAGCAGAAGTAGGACGGTTTTGGAGCAAGAGTATGTCTTATTTTGGAAGAGCACCTGGGACATCTGATCGCTGAAAGCCATTTACCAGCGAGTGCCCGAGCACACACCGAGCGGTGGCCCGTGCCTCGCAGAGCCTCGAGGAGACCGCTGGGCTCGTTGCGTTATTCTTTTTTTCTTCTTTTTCATCCCTAAAGATAAAATCCCTGCCTGAGCTCCTGCTGACCAAAATGTAACACAAGGTACACGAAAATACAGTTTAGAGACAATCCCACCAAAGAATTTTCCAGTCTCAGAAAGAACAAGCCAAACCAAAACGTGGTGGGCAGGGGATGAAGGGACTGAGCATAGCCCAAAAATAGTCCCATCCCGAACACCTACTGCTGCAATACCTCCTACTCCTGCTCTGACTGAGCATTAAAGAGCAAAACTTAAACACAAACACACAGACACTTAAGGACAGCGTTCCTACTACACACGCCAACCAGGCAGGGCATTCTGTTATTTTCTACCTGACTTACACACTGGTCTTTGGGTCAAAGAGATGATAAAACCGTATGTCCTCAAGTATGTCACCAGATCTTTGCTGTGATTTAGGACGCCAAAGCACACTTGGTAGAATATCTAGCTGTTTTGTAGTAGTTTATATCAATACAGCAGCAAAGACTCTGGTTCCAGAGCAATTAAATGCTTTAATCAGCTCCTGCTATGGAAGCAGCAGCCTCTGGCAGGTACGCGGGGCAGGTTTTCTGCTGCCCCTCCTTCTCCAGGAGCTCATTTTGTCTAATCCTCTCTCCAGCCAGCGCTTCCCTCCCTTCTTACCACTGGCAAACCCTCGAATTCACATTAACAACTTAATTCGCAAGAAGTCTTCAAATTTTTTATTTTTTTTTGAGATGTCAGATGCAGCATCAAATATTTTCCCCTGTTATTTGACAAGTGTGATTCCGCTTGAGCTGTTGGTGTCAATGCTGTATAATAAACAGTATGTACCACATCTCGCAGCGGTAACGACACCACAGCAATGAGCCATCGCGGCACGGCGTAGAATAATCAAGCGCTAACGAGACACGGGGAAGCTCTGGTGTCTTTTCGTCCACAACCTAGAGAAGTTGTCCTGCATTTGTAGTGTCTTGCTGCCGACTTTGTGCATCCGGGATCTCTGCCCAAGGTGACATTAAGTCTTCTCCTCTTGGAGGATCGGCGGCTTTCTGTGTCGGTCCACGCACCTTGCGAAGGGTCCTGATGATGCTCTTCGTATCCCACCGCACAGCAGTGAGCACGCAGGGCAGGCGACTGTGTCGGGAAGTATTAGGAACACTCACGTGTACACGGACAACTTGACCACCAGCTCCTTCTGCCTCCAGCTCCACATCTCAAGAGAAGAAACCTTACCCCGGATGGTTTGAACCGCTGCTCCCACAGCATCTCAGCGAACAGAGAAGGAAATACCCGCTGTTCTCCCCTTTCTTCAGGCTCCTGAAAACATGTTTTCTTCAATCTTAACTCGCACGCAACAGAACAGAGCCCGAGTCAGACAGAACTTCCATGCTACCCCCAAAGTCCTTACCCACCGCCAGGACCGCCAGGGTTGGCTTCTCATCAACCAAGCAAAAGGACACTTGGAAGGAAGGAAGGGCAGCTATCGCTAAGGCTGAAAAACTATGAGTTTTAGCAGAAAGACTGTAAAACGGGCATTTTTGAACACAGTGCGCCAAAGACAGCCACCTCATTGGCAACAGATGTCATCCCTGACACCAGTCGGGCTGACGCGCACATGCAAGACGACACAATCTAGTGTTAAATTTGCTTTAGTATTTAAACCCTATCAGAATAGGTACAGCATTAAGTTATAAATAAAGAAAAAAAAGCACATGAAGGCTTAAACAGCAGCCACTGAAGGGTTTCTGCTATTAAGCTGTCATCAAAACAAGGTAATTTTGGACAGCCAGGGCTGTTTCTAACCCAGACAACCGCTCCGGCTGCTGGTTCACAACTGCAGCCTTGAGGAGTGCCATACAAATCCCACTGAAGACAACAAATATCACCTAAATAAACACATTTTACAACTATTACACAACAACAAACGCTTCTGCTCGGCACACCTCACACCAGATGGAGGTGTGCCGTAACCGGTATTTGTGTTAAAAACCACAGCCGGGGGGGAAAAAAAGAGGAGGAAAAAATGTTGTTTATAAATTTCTGCAGGTACCAAGTTCACATAAAAGTATACCGCAGCCTAAAAAAAAATAAAAAAATCTATCAAAACAAATGACAGAATAAATCACAGCACTCTTTTGCTTTTCAGACAAGCCAGCTGATTAAAAGTATCGCATATATTCATCCGTCAAAAGGACTTTTTCCTGTGCCAAGCGTCTAAATAGGTACACAAAGTAATTATAATCACATGCAGTCACGCTGGAAATACGTGGTCTTTTATGCACTGCTGCTGAAACACTGAGGGTGAGGCGAGCAAATGAAGAGGTCAGAGAGGAAACGCTGCAAAAATTCCCTAAATAAAGTACCACGGAGGGGAAGGCAGGGAAGCAAATATCGCTCAGTCTAAAAATTTTGGTTCAGAGGCATCCACACGCTTTGCATCGAAATCCCTAAACTTCAAACAATTACAGCACCCCGAGCCGGAGCAGAACGGATGGCTGCTGAGCTGCTCCGCTTTCGAGGCGGAGCAATTTGTTTCCCTGAAAGCTTTCACCTTAGTGATTTTATATTTCAGATGTGGCTATGCAGGGGGGGAAAGCGATAATAGTTGTGTGTGTGTATTCCCGCAACTTGCTGGGGAAAGCCCTTTCTATCCGTTTTCTGTGCTGATTCCACCTTGGGCTGCTGATTGCATTAAGCAAAAAAAAGCCAAAAAATAAATAAAATAATGGCTACCAACAAAACAAATGAAAAAAGTAGTTATTCTTAGATCAGTTCCCCAGCTGGTTAATAAACACTGAGCCTGCTGCGTAACATGACTCCCTGGGTACTGACTGTACTGGGGATAAACAGGCGAAGCGCACACATCAGGTTGAGAAAAAGCTGAGTCACGCAGTGCTCTGCCTCCCGCAGCCGCCGGGAATTTGTGGGGTTTTTTTGTTGGTGCGTTTGTTGTTTTTTTTTTTTTGGGAACAAAAATTCTTAAATCCCCAGGCAGAAAGGTGTCGCTTGCCGAGCACGCTGCCCTCGGCAGGGCGGTTGGGTTTGGGGCGGGAAGGGGTTAAGCTCCATTGCCGTTTCTTGAATGCTCTCTTGAGTTAGGGAAGAGGTTCGGCCGGGTCTATATTTACTGAAGTTACATACGAGGAGGAGAAATGGTCTTGTAGTTCCAACACATGACTGTGACTCAGGAGCTCGCCGCTCTATTACCATCGTTATCGCTGTGACCTTGGGCGAGAAAACCTTCAGACTTCCAGTTACTTCCCAGTAACACCAACGCAGCGACCACGCTCCTGTCCGGGCTGAGTTGAAACTCCGCTGAACGCCAGCAAAAAGCTTTAATCTCTTTGGGAGGAACACCACAGCGTAAGCAAAACATTCGAGAACAATACGAAGCGTCCCGGGGCGCCAGGCAGCCCTCGGCTATCCCGCAGCAACCCCAAAGGTCATTTTTCCTGCGTGGCCACAACAGAAAGCACTGCGATACCTGCAGGTGAAGAAAATAAAATAGCATACCTTGCTGCAGTGGTTTGTATCGCATCTGAGCATTCAGATCGCTGAGCTAACGAACGGAGAGTGCCCAGCTAAAAGTTCACCAAAAGCAGCACCTCACAGACTTTCAAAAAGATTTTTAATCGCTTTATGTTGAGATATAAAAATATCAAAAACACGCGTCGGTTGGAAATGGAGGATAAAATCATCACAAGATGCAGCTCTGCCCCCAAAAGACCCCCAAACAAAACCCCACACGTTTCTGTGGATGTATTTGTGCACGATAGCGGTCTTTTACCAAGACATTCACTGACCCAGCTAAATGCTGACTTGATTAAAGCCAAACCAGATGGGCACTTACAGTAACGCTCGGTGTACTTTATACTAAGGAGTCCTGTCCCTAAATTTCTAAATTCTTACTTAGACAAACTCCCTGACACGAAATGCAGCAGCCCGCGGAGCAAGGTGCAGGAGAGAGCAGGACAAGAGTCAGCAGCAAGACCATTGCACAGGCGGTTTTATCCCCATTTTTAACAAGCGGACTGTTGTCCTTCCTGCTGCTCAACTATTTTCCTGGAGGAAAACCCCAGCAGGAACGCGGGAGAAGCTGTGTTGATGCAGCAGCCCTTGAGGCTGCTCTTAGAGCCTCTTAGAAAGTTTTCTCCTGGGTCACTGGCCAGGATGGCTTCGGATGCAGGTGAAGAAATTGCCCGCAGCAGCATAAACCGTCGCTTGGTTCACAAATGTGGAAGGAGGGTGCCAGCACGGACACGGCTTTTAATTCTGAATCATCGCTTATTTGTTGGGTAGGGTTTGCTCTGCCCTGCCACGGTCTGAGATCAAATCACTCTACTACCTAAACGACTGCAGCCGTGCAGCATCCAGTAAGCGGACACCTCTCAGCACTCAGCTCTTAAAGTAAGAGGATTATAATCTAAAACCTGTATCTTCATTTCCACCTAATAAACTCACCCACAGGGAAGCGCACACCACAACAGCAGTCCTTCACACTGCCCCTCCTACAAAACCGGCACCTTTATTTTTCCTCAAGCTTTGGTTTCTGAATGGCCTCAATTTTCAGAAAGGTGTATATCAGCGTGAACTCACGGTGTCGGCAGAAGCAGCTCTCCTGTCTTCCCCCAAACCCAACTGTTCCCTCCCGTTCCTGCGCTCTTTCAGCAGCGGTGCTGGCTTCAAGCAACTGCGAAAACGTTTAAAGCTTCCAAAGACTGAACATTACAGCAAGATTATATTTTTTTTTTTCTTATCTGATATGAAAAGCAGTATTACTGCAAGGCAGAGATAACAGCTACAGCCAGAGCATCTGACAACAGCCCACAATCTCCGACAGCTACAGCCTACAAGACACACTGCAAACAAAAGGCTCATTTTTCCATCCAGGCGCTGACTTACAAACACCGGTGGCATCAAGTGAAAGGGATGAAGAGATTCCTGCTCCTGCAGTCTCCCGTGCCATCCTCCCGGGGCTGCAGCACCCGCAGCAGAGGTGACTGAACTGGGGGTGAAGCAGCTTTTGACCTAAAATTGTTATGTTGGTGATGGACAAAATAAAATACTTTTTAACTAAGTTACTGAGCTCCCAAGGGTGGCATCTCTGGAGACGCCCAGGGTTCAGCTCCCTCACCGTGGAGTATCAATCTGTGGGAAGAGGTCAGATAGTAAAGAATTAGATCTTTTAATCCACTGCACTCACAAATCGACACCACGAGGAGCCGAAACAGCCCCACGAGACCTTCTCAGCGTCTCTCTGCTCCTCCAGCCTCAGCTGCGCTCAGGGTTACGTTATCGAGCTGGAAACACCCACCTTGGTGACAAACAAAACCGCACCACCTACATCATTTCAGCAGCCCTCCCAAAGGCCGCACGGACGAGCAATAAAGTCCTGCGGGGAAAGAGAAATAAGCACCAAACCAATTCACACAAATCCTGCAGGAGCAAACTGTTTTGAGACATCAAACGGCATTTCCCTGGACCGGTACCAATGTCACGACAATACCGGGAAACCTGTGCTCCAACCATCTCAGGTTAGTTCCCGTCTCCGAACACAAACATGACATTACTCAGCTCCTGGATTTCTTTTGAACTTGGTTTTTATTACTATTTTGGTACCTAGATAATTCAAATCTATCTTTTTTTTTGTTTTTTTCCTAGTGTGCCCCGCAGCGAGCAGAACAGGGTCACGGCAGACTTCGAAGCTGCTGTTCGCGATGACTCGTCTAACGCGAATAGTTTGAGTGTGGTAGGGAAAAATCCATAGTGTCCGTAATATATAGAACCAGCTCATCTGCAAATATTACAAACAATGCTGGAGAAGCCAAACACACAATGACAGAGAAGCCTGAATTATTAAGTTTCTTCATTTCAGGCTTTTCTACCCGGTACCCTCTCAAATAACGCATAAAATCATACTCCCACACTATTCCTGTGAACTGTCCCAGCTTCGCAGCTTTAAAAATAGCACACAGATGATTAAACCAATAAATAAGGACAATTCCCCTCTAAATGCTCGTAGTTTGGCTTTCGTTATTTACAATGATACTTCAACTGCGTAT
Source organism: Himantopus leucocephalus (assembly GCA_003993805.1). NCBI lineage: Eukaryota > Metazoa > Chordata > Aves > Charadriiformes > Recurvirostridae > Himantopus > Himantopus leucocephalus. The sequence goes on along the minus strand of RSEF01000001.1, from coordinate 9,462,706 downwards.
CATCAAACACACGATCAAATTAAATATGAATCCTCATTCACAGCTACGTGTTCAAATATGCAGTTTTTTCCGTATACATCGCATGAAGAATTTCCAATTTTTTTAAGCAGCTCATTTGCAAATTCTGCGGCAGCGCTGACGTCAGCTTGTCCTCATCATAGCACCTCTGTAAAATCAAAATACGTGGCAGTTCTACTCTGCTGACTCCCTATGAGCCGGCGCTGCTACCCTGTAAGATGCACCAGTGACTCGGAAACACTCCGGTTTTCTGCATATATTGGTCTGTATTACTTGGAATATTCAAAGCCCCATTAAAATCAACAATGCAAGTACCACAGCTCTTCGGTGATGCTCAACAGGTTATGCACGTTAAAGGTTCTCACTTTAAAACAGAATTTAACCCAATTACAGCGCAAAACCCCTGTTCCTGACGAAGGGGCTGGAATGGGACCAGCTTGTGACACCGGTACAAAGTCTCTGCACCAGGAAGCTTCAGGGTTTGGATTTGGATGGAAGCAAAGAGTAAACAGGAACTGCGACTGTTTGGTGCGTTTATTTAAACACCCAGGCTTTTTTCCAAAGCCATTTCCTCAAAATGCCAGACACTCGGTCAGCTCCGGGTGTCTCGCCCTATAAAGGCGATGTGGATTTTAGGGATTCTCCAAACCGCAGACCACAGTAACAAGAAGAGAAGAGCCTCCACTGCCTGCAGCATCCTCACTTCTCCTCCTCGCGAGCGCGCCAGTTCCCAGTCCTCCCTTTTTCCATAAGCCCAGGTTCAGGAGATTTCCCCATGTTGGTAAATACTCAACTCAGCCTTACAAAGGATAAAAATATCCTGACCCGGGAGGAATTATTCCTCCTGCAAGTGTGGCTCAACCATTGTTATCTCTATTCCTCCGCAGCACTTTGTCTCGGGGTATATCATCTGTGTCATTACCTGCCCTGCTAAATTTTTAACAACCTTTTTTATGGCTTCGTGTGATTTAGGGTCAGGCATTCGAGCAGGCGAAGGCAGCAAGCCGAACAGGGAAACAGCCCCAAGTAATAACAGTCGCAGAACTACAGGCATTTTTCCTACTTTAACATAAATAATCGGATTCCCACCGAGGGAAGGCGGCGAAGGAAATGTGGTTTCCTCTTCCCTGGACAAAGACGGTTTGTGCAGAGGACAATGTAGACACGAGATCCGCCCTCCTTCCCTGCCCACTTGAGACACTGCGGTTACTATCCTATAGGGATGTTACGAAGGAGGAGGGTGAAAAGGAAAAGCAAGACAGAAAGTGTCCCTCTTGGACACGCCATCTCCCCAAAGTCGAGGCTTACTCCGGGTGTTTAACGTAATAATGGCAATTACTTTACCAGCAGCTATACTGCTGAACGCAACCGACCCCTAACGCGGTGTGAAGGTAAATGTAACACGCACGTTGGGGAGGAAAGAACAATCTTTCTGCTTTTTAAAAAAAAAGATAAGGCGCTCAAGCTGATACGCCCATGCCCGATTTCAGAGCGCAGAGATGTGGTCACCTGAAGACGCAGCATGAAATCACAGAATGGTTTAGGTTGGAAGGGACCTTGAAGATCATCCAGTCCCACCCCCCTGCCCTGGGCAGGGACACCTCCCACCAGCCCAGGTTGCTCCAAGCCCCGTCCAACCTGGCCGTGAACACCTCCAGGGATGGGGCAGCCACAGCTTCTCGGGGCAACCTGCGCCAGGGGCTCACCACCCGCACAGGCAACAATTTCTTCCTGATATCTCATCTCAATCTCCCCTCTTCCAGTTTGAAGCCATTCCCCCTCGTCCTGTCTTACAGGACTAAAGTGTAATGTTGAGACACCGGGGTGCACAGATGTCCTGCTGCTGGCCATCCCCCTCCCAACGACAGTTATTTATTAAAACCATCGACCCAGAATCTGCCTAGGTTCAAAACTGCTCTTAAAGAAGGCACGAGGGCGAGGATAATGCCACAGCAGATTATCATTTCATAACATCTGTAAATACTCGTCTGGATTTACTTGGCTTTTTACCGAGACTGAAGTGACAGTCCCTGCCTTGACCGCAGCACATGGCTCGCAGCCTGAGGGTGGTCTGGTAGTGACCAATACATAATTAAGTGAATTGGCATTTTCCGTAATAGAGGTACTCAAAATTATAGAGCGTGTGTGCCTGCGTGTGATGGGGGGAGAAATCCCAACATCTCCACTGGTGGAAGCAGACCTGTGAATCTCGGCAGAGACACCTTTGAGTTTACAAAGTGCCTTTCATCCGCACAATAAAAGTTTTTCCTGATTTAACAAGAACGTGAACTTTGGGGATGAATACTTGTGCTCGGGAACCCAACCCACAGTCAAGCGAGACCCCGAGTCCACGCTACTGTCAAAAAAGCAGCAGCAAGTTTTGAGTCTTTCCTCCTACTTTCCTCCAGGACCCAACAAAAAGCTCCAGATATTTGTCATCTTCTGTCTATCTCTGAGGATGTTTCCATTCTTGGAGATATTCAAAAGCCAAGTGGATGTGGTGCAGAACAACCTGCTCTAGCTGACCCTGCTTTGAGCAGGCACTTGGACTAGACGATCTCTTCCAAATTGGATCTTTTTATGAGTCTATGGCAGCAATCAGATAAAATGTTCAAGTTTTACAACATTACACTGAAGCCCAGAAATGCCACTGCGTATAACTTTGTGCAAATTCGGACAATTTGAAGCAACTAAATAAATTACTGGCTCTTAACGGCACCATGAGGAGATGTCTACGGAGAACATGGGCACAGCCCTTGCAGGCTACAAGGAGCCACAAGTGGAATTTCTGCTCCGTAACCACCAAACCCTTTTGTGCTCTTCGTCGTGAGTGGAAAGCAGCACACCGAGACTTTGGCTCGCAGGAGAACCACGCTGTTCGTGGGTTTCAAACCTTCACCCTGGTTGGGTAGGTCCTCCCTACTGAAGGTATAAGTGGCTTCGGAGGTTATTCTTCAGTTCTCCGGTCTGACCCAACAGCAAACAGTGGACTCCAGTAATTTAAGGGCTCCTTCTCCCCAGCTTTATCTAGCTGCAGGGATGTTTTATGCCCTCTACATTTGAAAAAAAAGGCAGACGGTACAAAGCGCTGACTTTTGTGCTGACTTTGGTGTTTCTCGGGACATACTGCCTTCTGCAACACATTGTGTTTGTTTAAAAACTACGTATTTTCTGGAGCATGCAAGAAAACATCCATTAAATTGCCTGGAACAGAAGGTATTATTACAGAAGGAATACCAGAATAGAAATTATTAAACATAAGAAAATGGCAAGTTGCCTCGCATTATTTTGTCGTGTTATATGATGAACAAAAATGTGGTTCAACAAGTGGTAAAGTCTTGAAAAGCATCAAAATAAGGCACAGTCCACGTGACTGTGAGAATGGAAAACGTGCACAGAAAAGTCCTGAAGAAAGGGATCTGTAGAATTTTAGAACAGCTACTGAGGAGTTTAATTTTCTATTAAAAATGTTATTTCAACAACTCACCCAAAAAAAGTTCCTGGCAATTTTCAAACTGCTCTCGATTCACAACAGTATCACAAGCCAGAAGAAAAGTCTTCCGCTAGGTCACGCGTCCAGGATGCCGTTTTGTGGCCAAGACACCTACTGTGAGAGTTTTCTTATTCAAAAGAACTCAGTTGACACCAGGGTGGATGGGCCAGGGAAGACTCTGAGCCAAGCAAGGGTTACTCCTGAAAGAGAAACCTCCAGCAGCAGTAGAAAAACACGCCTGAACTCCCCTCCGTGGGCACATGAGACTACGCGGAAAAGTATTAAATACACCTCTCGAAACAGTAATCCACTGCAAAACGTAGTAGCAGCAGCGAGGGGGTGGGTCTGCAAGCGGACGGAGCCCCAACTAGACTCAGCGTTTGCGCTGCAATCGCTCCTTTGTGCATGTACGCCATGACATTGTACAGATTTTTCTTTCTTTCCTTTCCTTGTTAGAAAAAAAAAAAAATGAATTAAAGGCTGTTTCTAGTCCTTCTTAAGTTCACAAATATTAAAACGAATTCATTCATCCCACCTATGTCGCGCCTTTTGAAAGTTAACCGTTTCCAAGGTGAAACAATTACTCAAGTTAATAGCATTAATCGGCGTTTGAAGCTACATTAACGCCTTCCACCTACCCCAGAGCTCCCGTCCTGCAGCTCTTACACCCAGCTGCTCTCCCCACGTTAGAAGGCAGCCGCGAAGCTGAGCATCCCTACACAAAAACCCCCCAAATCCCGAACGGCACCCACAGCAGGTGCTGCCACGCGGACATGCTTTACCTTTCCAGCACAGATTTGCCCAGATTTCAACCAAGGAGGTTAAAAAGCACAGCAATGAATCAAAAAATAATGAAATACGTTATACGAGCAAATATTCCCAGCATTATTAACCCAATCAAAAACCTACTAATCCTATTACAAAACAGAGAGTTCAGCTGCACTTCCAGCAGGGCTTTAACACAAACGCCAAAAGAAGATTACACTTCTCCCAGATTTATCAGCTACTAAATAACTCGCATTTTCAAATCTCCACCTGCAGTCCGATCTTCCTGCAAGCTCAGAATTAGTGAGCGGCGTGAAAAATACGCGTTGCGCAGAAGCCTGACGCGGATGTACAGAAGCGCGCACAGGAAAAGACGTGAGAAGTACGAGAGGTCAAATTCGTGACTGCTCAGAAAAAGCCATTAAACGCACGTCGCTGGAGGGCAGGTCTCTTGCCCACAAAGCACCATCAAGAGTTTGTTGTTTAAATTTTCTTGATCTTCATTGTCTGGTAGGGACAGAAGAGCGAAGGAACTGAAACCCGCTGCTGGGAGGCAGAAGAGCGGCAGCACGCACGTGCGAACTTCTCCCACGGCCGGGCCAGCCCCAATTGCTTCACTTGCACGAGGAGAGTTCAATCTTTCATTCTGTGTCCACACCATTATGGCTGCAAAGGTGATTGCTAATTAACAGCCCGACCGATGACCATACCTGCTCTACAAATTACAGGATTCTGCGTGTTTTCAATCGGCTCGATGTCCAAGTGGAGACCAGTGATGAGTGGTGTTCCTCAGGGGTCAGTACTGGGACCAGTGCTGTTCATCATCCTTGTTGGTGACATGGACAGTGGGATCGAGTGTACCCTCAGCAAGTTTGCAGATGACACCAAGCTGTGTGGGGAGGTAGACACACTGGAGGGGAGGGATGCCATCCAGAGGGACCAGGACAGGCTTTGAGAGGTGGGCCCATGCCAACCTCATGAAGTTCAACAAGGCCAAGTGCAAGGTCCTACATCTGGGTCGGGGCAATCCCAAGCACAAATCCAGGCTGGGTGGAAAACGGATCAAGAGCAGCCCTGAGGAGAAGGACCAGGGGGTACCGATTGATGAGAAGCTCAATGTGAGCCGGCAATACACAATCGCAGCCCAGAAGGTCAACCGTATCCTGGGCTGCATCAGAAGAAGTGAGGACAGCAGCGCGAGGGAGGGGATTCTGCCCCTCTACTCCACTCTGGGGAGAC
>RSEF01000001.1:9405987-9456191 GCA_003993805.1 Himantopus leucocephalus | reverse complement strand
ACATATATTAATCACTGTGGGAATCTAATAAATGTTTTTGTACTGACCTTGAGAGTTGTCTCACCTTAGTCCACACGGTCGGGGTTTTGCAAATCTGAGTCACTTCCCCTCCTCTCTCATGAGTGGGGCGTGACAGAAGGAACTAAACTACTTTAATGAAATTTTAATAATAAAATAAAAATAAAATAATTAAATATATACGAAACCATATCAAATTCCCAGGATGACAATCATGACTCCGGCTGGCACTGGGTAAGCCCCAGGCTGGACTCGGTGACAGATGGGAACTGGATTCCTGATCTGGATTCAGGATCAGGATTAAAGGCAAACGAACAGATAGAGTCATCCTCAGACGCTGGCCATTGAAGAAAGAGGATGACCCTTTGATTCCTCAGCTTTTATACTGAGCATGAGGCAGATGGGATGGAATACCCGTTGGTCAGCTTTGGATCACCTGTCCTGTCCAATCCTCCTCACAGGTGGGGAGAAGCTTTTCCGCTTCTGACATTGCAACGGGGCACGTAACAAAGTCAGCTGGCCTTGGGTGTTATAGCAATAAGTATAAGCAAGAGCCTCTCTGCATACCATGCCTTGGCATCAGCTATAAACGTAGGTCTTATCGGTCTGAGATATTGTCTGCCCAATATGCTGTTAATTTCAGTAGTTAGAAGAGGCCCAGCTAAGATGCAACGTTATTAAACAAAATTGGTCCTGTTTTACCTCAAACCAGCACAGGAGAAAAAAGAAAAGGAATCCTTTTTGCTTGAAGCTTGAAAACACATTTCTTGGATGTCCATAATGGTCAGGTTCACAGACAAGATATCAGACATAAGCCAAGGCACAGCGACAAAGGCATGCATGGTCTCCATCAAAAGCATAACCTTTAATGAATGATAGGAAAGTAAATGCATTTTACTTCTGGCTTTCTCCTCTTCATCCATGACAAACAAAAAGCAAAAATTTAATAAAACCCTTTAACCTTGGGTCTCATGCTAACCTTGGGGCAGACATGTGTTTATTGAGTGGTCATGGCTTGGTGGAGGTAGATTACTTCGTCAAGATGTTGGAAGTGACCTCTGTGCACCAGGATGAACAGGGTATCCACTCCTGAAAGGACGGAGACTCGGTGTTAACCAAACAAAACTACACTAAAGGAAGGGAGAGAGAAAAAAAGACAGAAATCCTCAAAAGAAAACCTAAGAAAAGGGTAAGTCAAAATCAATGGGGTTTTTTATTACTCCTGAACTCAGTCTTCCTCTCACACCTCTGTCCAACTTACAAAGAACCTATTCCTTACCATGCTCTCTTTATTATATTGCATTCTCTGTGCTGTCTTGGTTCAAAGTGCTGTTTTTACCTCTTCCTCCAGAAGGGCAGACATCCCTAGTGTTATGGCTGCTCTTGTACCCGCTCCAAGTTTCAGCTTTACCAATTCCCTCTGCCAGCCTACCCAAGCACTGCCTCCTGAATATTTCAGCAGTGACTGTCAGGGAGGTAATGGAAAGCTTACTTCCAGATGCAAAGTTGTGCCATCCTCAGGCTGAGCATAGAGGATAGGCAGACTAGGGTGATCTGTTCAACCCCAATATTTCAAAACGGTTTTCTTTGGATAAATGCCCCAAGCAGTCCCCAGACCCTATGGCACCCTGGCATTCAGGGCATGTCTATACAATTCCTTTGAATTTGCACCAATTTAAATCTGGAGGCGGTAGGACTAAATACAAATAGTGAATAGCCACAGAATGAAAAAATGAAATCTTGCAAAGTATTGTCCTGAGAATGTTTAAATAACGTGTGGCACTGGAGAGCCATTGCCTCAATTTTAAAAGTCATTTAGCAGCTCAATGGCATGTCTGCATGACATAATGCATGATCAAGCAGCAGTCCCTCAGCTGGTACTGAATAAATTAGATCTAGAAACAGAAGCAGCATAGTTACAACATGCAGCCACTGTATAGGGCAACCAGGCTTGCAGCAGACTACAACTGTTCAGCCCTGCTCAAATCATGAACCAAAACACCTATCGGAGCTTGCGTTTGAGTGTCTCTGCAGGTACTCATTGCGCTTTATCACCCATGCTGGTCTGGAAAACAGCTGAGATATAGTTAACACAGCATCAAGTTATACGGTGCAGATGGTTCAATAAGAATCAGTGGGATTTTGCATCCTACCCAGCTTAAAGAATATAATAAGAAAGAGTTGAGCTAATACTTACCTGACATGCAAACCAAAATTCTGCCATATTGGCAGAATTGTGACCAGCAGATCAGCAAAAGAAGCTTAGATCAGAAATGCAACACACTTAAAGATTTTACATAGGTAATATATTAGCAAAAGTCACTTGCCTTGCTAAAACAAGGCACATTTTGTTACAAAAAGAAAAAGTAAAAGGAAGACAGAAATTGAACTCACCAGTTTGGAATTGACCCATAAATTCAAGAATGACTTGTTTTTAATTATTATTTCCTACTGTTACCCAAGTCAGAGTAAAATATGTTCTGCTTCCTAATTGCATGTCACTGAGGCTTTGGGCTGTTGCTTGTTAATTTCATTTCTCGTTCATTGAGATGTTCAAAGGATAGTGTGTCTCACTTACCATTTTCAGGCACTAATTAGAGCTTCTTTTAATTGTGGGAGGGACAATATCAGCCTAATGTCAGTCAGCTTGTGTAAGGTCACAATGCTGCTAATACTCCAGGTAGTGTAACTTATTCTCTCATTATGTTTAATAATATTCTTGTGGATTTTTGTATTATATTTTCAGGTACTGTATTATTTATGTTTGAGTGTGGAGTCAAGTTACAAAATTTACATTACTGAAAATGTAAGTTATGGCAGAAACTATCTTGTTTATAGCTCACCTCTCTCGGAATTTTCATCCCTAATTCCCTCTCCATTTTCCCACGACACCATTCATTTATTCTAACCAAAAAAGTTATTGTGTTCCAGAAAAAGTGAAGCCTATGTCCTCCTCTGCTGTGTGGATGACTCCAAGGCAAATCAACTGATGTGAATCTGAAAATCAGTCTTGCACAGTGCTTTCTGCTCCTTTTAGCTCCCACCAGTGCCACAGACTCTACATATTCAGAGATCAAGGTCTTTTTGCAGAGAAGGGACAAATCTGAAGACTTCTTGAAGGCGCCTTGTTTTTTCAAGACTATTTTTTCCCCTTTAATCTAACATACTAGGTCATACCCAGGAGGGCTATGATAACATCAGATAATTCCTCATGATCTTCTCAAAACTAGTAACTTTAATTGGTAGACAGAGAAACGAATCAAGACAAAGAAGATTTAAAAGAGTACACACGTTATCACCTATTTCACCAGAAATGAGGCTTTCTCCTTACAGCAGATGGAAAAAAGCAGAACCTATTGCCATTCTCCAGCAATGCAAAGCCCTCATCAGCTGCTGTCTCCTACTGAGCTTTCTCTTTCTTTTTCCCTACTCCAACTGGCTATTATATTTATAGAAGTCCTGCTCTGATACTGTCTTTTAACAGTAGTAAAGTACAAGCTATTAAAGCACACTTCCTGTGATGTAAAAAGAGTGTGTTCCCATGATAGCTCCATGGAGTTATGATTAAAAGACTCTACAAGAGTGACTGATCCAGACTCAACATTCATTTTTAAATGACCACAATAATCACTGGAGTCAATATATTCTGTGTGCTGTTGTTTGGTCAGATGAGCTCAAGAGAGACTAAGAGAAAACATGGTGCAGACAGTGGGGTTTTTAAATCTTTCTCTCCTTTTCATTCAAATGCACCTACCTACTGTGCTGCATCGAAAGGGACTTAAAAAGACCTCCCTGCTTGCTTCCTGCTGTTGGATACAGTGGTGCTTAACTGAAGTTATGCATCTTGGAAGTGCCTACACAAAAATGTGCTTCTGTTCTCGGCAGCATACACCTGAGGGGTGGTAGCGCTCTGAAGATCTTTCCAAGTCTTGGCTGGAACCAGCAAAGGCAATAAAGGAGTTGCTTCTACTGTGGTTTGGCATGAATTCTCCCACATAGTAAAGCCAACATAAGAAAGAATTGGAGTTTCCTTGCTAAATCTCCATAGTTAATTACACTTGGAATATTTTTATATCAGCTCATTTTATCTCAAGAAGGGGAAATTCTCAGCACAATTATCTCATTTGTACCAAAACCAAACAAAAAAAGGTACGTAGAGTATCAGATGATGAGCAAAACTAGTAACAGTGGAATTTGAGGAGTATACTAGCTCAAATAGCGATCAGAAAACTTGAAGCAGAAATCTCCATCAGCAATACTGATCTCCTAAGATGAAGCTTTCTGTGCACACAACATGCAGTGGAAAGAGAAAAGCCTCAAAGCCTGGATACTTCAAGCAGGTTTTTCTTTTTAGGCCAATGACTACCTGCAAAGGCTCTTTCCTATGGATACTGCCCACTGGAAGGTAAAATAAAATGCATGCACATGTTGTTTTTCAAACATAACGCAAGTCCACCTGTTCCTTCTAAACTCATAAGTATCTTTCTCTCTCTCCCTCTTCTCCTTGGAGAGAGAGGTGGGGAAGAGCATCTGTCATTCATTTCAGTGGCCAGTCTGGCCCAAACCATGACAGTTTTACAACCTGTGTGGTCTAGTGAGTCTGGTTTCTGCATCAAATACTTTAGACACTGTACAGTTTTGCAGAAGTGATAGCAAGATTTTTTACTCTAGTTCTGAGGAAGGTCTGATAGTCTGGTAAAAAGACTCCTCTGTTCTACCTATAATTCATTACTTTGTGTTTTGCTTATAAAATTATCTGGGCTAAACTGTATTAACAATATTTGCAGTAAGAATAATCTAGGAATACGTGGAGGGAGTGCTCAGAAGTAAAAAGCATCCCTGCTAGTAAGTACTTGTAGCACTTCAAAAGTAGTCAGTGTCAGATCAACTTTGATCCCATTATTGCTATCAAACTTTTAAAAATCTCCAACAAAAAAGGAATTGATAGCAGGATTTTTCATGGTTTTTTCATTAATTTTGTTTTGCTACTTTTTGTGTTCATACAGTAGGAGGAAGCCTCTTTCTCTTTCTTCAAGCTGACTTTAGGTCCTCATAAACAAACAAAATGGCCAGTTAAATAGATGTTGAGTAAAGAACAAAACACCCAAAACTTTTTGTGCAGTCTTTTCGTTCCTTCAGTATGACCTAACTCTTTTAATACTACATAAGCCTGTGTGGCCTTTTGAAGCCTCATTACCTTGTTAACTAGTTGACATCACTGTTTGGATATCCAAGTACTACAGTGGTTTCTACCTAACGCTTTTATTTCAAAAAAACCCATAAAGTTATAAAATATGGCAGCATACAGCCTACTTTTTCCTATTGACTCTCTACTTACTCAACTTCTTCATTTACCCTTATGTTTTAAAAGATTTTCTTAGCTACTTCCAGTGCCATTTCAGTTGTAAATGCATCTCTGTTGCCATTCTTTCATGAGAGTAAGTCCTCTGGCCTATTCAAGGAGTTGACAAGTCACCAGTGATATACAGGTGACCCATTTTATTAATCGGGTAGTTTTCCTGGCTTTGCTATAATTCCGTTGTTGATAACTGTTGATAACTCCTCTATGCCTTCTCCAAAAGGCGTATTTTCTATCTATTTATTATTAGTAAAATTGCTACCCTTCACAGAGCACTATCAAACCACACTCTCAAAAAATGAAAATCAAAAAGAATGTTTGCAGGAAAAAATAAAAGAAATGAACTCTGATTCAGTGAACAATCCTAGTAAATGTGACAGTAATGAGATAACTTGTTACCAAGTACTACAGCTGTGGGTCTTTAAATGGAAAGTTCTCTTAACTCTTTCTGTTTTTTTTTCATGGCAGTCATGGAAGAAAGAAAGCAGTAGTGAGAGAAATAAGTAAAGCATAGCTATTTTCAACCTGCTGTGGTATCCATAAAAGATTTATTTCCTCGTGCCACTCTCAGGACAACATGGGCTCCATGATGGCTTGCCACATAGACCACGCAGGTAGAAATCCAGGTAGGCAAAGGCAAGCGCTCCCTGCAGCAATGATCATGAATTTGCTGTGGGAGCAAAACATATTTTACTAGGCTCTGCGTCATCTTAATACATTGTGTGCAGCTGTGGTTGCTTGCAAGTACTGTGTGGCAGGAGAGATAATATCATGCCATCCAGAGAAAAATAAATGTTACTATAGCAAAACAGAGGTCTGTGACACCTGTAAATTATAAATGCACCCAAAAAGATGTAATTAACCTTGAATCTCAGTATAAAGGTACCAAAACATCAAGCTAACAACAGTATGCAAGTATTTTCTAACATTGCAATGGCATGGCCAAACACAATTTTGCATAACTATATGAGTAAGGTGATCACCAAAGTGGGAAATATGAGTGCAGCTGCCCAGAAGAGACATCCAGGGACAAAGGACAAGACAAGCACAGGGGACTGTGAACAGGCAGGACATCCTTCTGATTACTAGCAAGACAAAAGAAAACAAGAAAATCACTAACAAAGCAGAGATCTTTCAGGCAAGGGGCAATAGCCTGAAACTATCAGGCCTCAGCAAGGAAAGCTGGAGAAAAAGAGAGGACAAACCCGCTCTGGCTTCTCCTGTACAACAGCTTTCAGGCCTGATCATCGTGACCTCCATGACCAAGTGCCACCATATACCCCAGCCATCAGCCCTAACTATATGGCATCAGCCCCTTGGTATTGCATCCTCATAGCTCACTCAGGACATTAGCACGGAAGACTTACCTCTTTGTATATGTAACTATGATGATTAATACTGTGTAAGAACTGATCTTTACTAAGTGTCATGTTGCTAATGAATTAATTTAGTGAAGCTTTTTATTAGAGTTTAAAACTGACCTGATTCATCAGTCTTTTAAACACTGCGTCATAGCAATCTTTGCAACTGCCTAATTGATATGTATATACATATAGATATAAATTCAGTTGCAACATTACTATTCCATATACCGACAAAGACAAGAACTCCAAATGTCTAATGCTTTGCTAAACACCTTCCTTCAAAAAGGCAGCAATGACACTTTGATTTCTACTTCTGAAAACAGAATTACCAAGGCAGCTGCTTTTGAAACATACATTACATGAAGTGGTTGAAAATCTGTTTGCCTTGTGAGTCCATGCAGCTCCACTCACTCCAGCAGAACTGTAAGATTTAGATATCAGTTGAGTTTTGGCATCTGTGTCACTTACTATTTTAGAAAAAAGATATTGGCAAAACCTGTGTATTGGCAAGATTACCTCTCCTTGTTGAAGAGCAATAGGAATATATGGAAGCTAAATAGTTAATGCCTCAAAGGCCTCTGCAGGACTCACTACTTACGAAACATTTGCAGCCAATGGTCTTGCCAGTCAGCACCATTTAATTAACAAAGGAATGGATTAATTGTAAAGGGAATATTTGTAAAAGGATTTACTGTCTGGAGCTTCCTTATCTTGATGCTATCGACCTACCTCCACCGGCATGGTGGGCTTGGGCTAGACCGGTGACCGGTGACTGGTAGGACCTTCCTGTGGGTCCTTGTCTCTTTTCTTTTAAGTCTCCGGTGTCTGTCGGGCTGGAGAAACACCTCCGAAGCGGAGACGGAGAGTGGATACCCAGGCTGCATGGGTCCCCCTCATTGAAATGTGTGAAAACGGGGACTGGACAACCAGGGGAAGTCCCGGTACCCCAAAAGGGACTCCAGGATGTTTTATGTGTACATATTGCTCTCCTAAAACCTGCAGGTAGGTAAGTTTCCCATAGAAGGTACCCTAACTTAGACAAAATAGTGCACTTAGGGAATGCCTTGGCATCCAGAGAACCTAAGGTACCCCAGTTTCAGTGGGATGTACTTATTTGTATGAGGAGGCCTCCAAAAGAATAACAGGATCCCAAACCAGAAGTGAGAGACACTCTCAGGAAAAAATGAATGATCAAGTAAAGCATCTTAAAGGAGAGTTAAAAACAAAGACCCCAAAAAACCCAACGAAAAAAAACCAAACCAGAAGCCAAACAAACAAACAAAAAAACCCCACCGGGCAGCCACGGAAACAGCGTGGCTTTCCTTTTGCCTGAAAAGGTGAAACTTACAGACGTCCGTCAGAGTGGGGAATGACTGGAGTGTGAAGTGCCTGTGGGACGAGTGCCTGTGTGCCTGGTGCATCAGTTGGGGCCAGCGGGAGAATACAGGACCCCTGAAGTGGGTCAGGATGCGGGCAGGGGTCCTGAGAGGATGGAGGGGATGTGCTTGTTTCAAAGGATGTGTGTGTGCGCCTGCAGTAGCGACCTTCTGCTTCTACCAGCTGATGAGGAGGAAGGGGATTGTGCTGTGTTTGTGTTACATGTGAGTTTGTGTAGCATGTGCTCCTAGCATCCCTTATCATCTGGTGTAGCCGGCAGGATCCAGTCAAATTGTGAGTACTCCCAAGATTACAAATTAGACGTGTGTAAACTTTATGTGGGGTGAGGACTGATCCTTTGCTAATGTGCCTATAGCGGTAAATTTGTAACCGAACTTCTAAAACGTTATGCGAGTACCCAAACAGGACCTGTGCTAGTAAGTTCTTGCGTTAATTGGAATAAGTGGTTTGAAAAGATGTTTACAGAACATTAGGAGTAGAATAAGAGGTGTAAATAGCAGCTTTCCAGTATCTGAAGGGCACCTACAAGAAAGCTGGAGAGTGACTTTTTACAAGGGCATGTAGTGATAGGACAAGGGGAATGGCTTCAAACTGGAAAAGGGGAGATTTAGAATAGATATTAGGAAGAAATTTTTCACTATGAGGGTGATGAGGCACTGGAACATGTTGCCCAAAGAAGCTGTGGTTGCCCCATCCCTGGAAGTGTTCAAGACCAGGCTGGATGGGGCTTTGAGCAACCTGGTCTAGTGGGAGGTGTCCCTGCCCATGGCAGGGGGGTTGGAACTAGATGATCTTTAAGGTCCCTTCCAACCTAAACCATTCTATGAAATGACTTAAACTGCAGGCCTAACAACTGGGATTCGTTGCCTGGGGGATGAAAAGAGGTGCTCAGAGTGCATATAGACCTCCTGCTAGTAATAGACCACTTCCATGTATCCAACTGAAAACTCTACTGGCTACAAAGCAGGAGGAAACTTGAAAGAATCAAGCTAAAGCTGAGCTCTCTACAAGTTGAATGTTCAGATTTGTAAAGAATCAGGTAGAAGAGGTAAATGCTTATTTGCAAATGAAGAGCCTCATCTTAACAGATTTAAACCTGATGGACATGAGTAGAACTGAGCATTACAGAAGAGACCATCACTTAATTCTGCAAAAAACATGCCTGGTGGAAACGGAACTCTCTTGTGGAGCCCGTTAGACAAACGCATATCATCCTGCTTGTAAACAAGAGGTGGCCGGACAGGACAAACCAGGGTCAGCCAGTATGGTTGTCTGTGGCTCAGGAGGTCGTGGTGTCCAAGGGTGTTTGCATAATTCCCTGATTCAAGGAGATATATTTTCTTTTTTTAATGGGTTTTCCTTTCCTAAGGAGCTTGAGCCCTTTTAGGGATCCTTTAAAAGATTTTGCCCTTAAGATGACAACAACCTTGGCACAGAGATGGGCCAGGTGACAGGTCAGTGACGTCCTGCAGGACCCCCTGACCCTGCACACATACACCTTGAATGTACATGCTGGTGAAGGGAAATCAGTACGGGGAAAGGTGCTGAGATAACATTCAGACTCCCCCCTCTCCAGGGAGCCAGAGATATCAGTCTTGTTCACCAAAGCAACAGTAACTTTCCTTTAATTGTTTCAGTTCATACTGGATATGCTCTAAATTATCTACTCGACCACTGCTGACTGAGGTTGGGTATTTAAGGATGATGAAGGTGGAGTCAGTCAACTGAAACAGAGACACCCCCTTAGCCCCACACAGCTGTTGTGATGTGCCCAGGGATTTCTCCCTGAGAAAAGATATTCCTGAGAAGATAGTAAAGGCAAGGTGAGGACACTTATTGCTCAAAAAACTTCTCTCCCACTCCGTTTCAAGCTATAGTTCACTTGATCACTTCACACTAATTGTACTACAACTACTCAGGAGACAGGAAAGACCTTGCAGTGAACCTGGAAGGAGTGATTTTCAGCTCCCTGCAAACTAGTGGCCAAATGGCTTTGAGACTAGAGCACAAAGAAAAACAGGTATACCCGCCCTTGCTTGTGTGGCCCATTCAGTGGACCCACACCAATAAAGGGGGTATGATTGCAGCAAAATGACAGGATTGGTTTACTCCAAGTTTTTCTTGTGTGTGTATATCTTTCAGTTGTTTGTCTGTTCTCAACATTATTTTGGAATTGGATAAGAGCAACAGTGTTTCTGTGAAGTCACTGAACTAATAACGACATTAAAATGTTGGTATATCTACAGATAAAACGAATAACAGAAAGGGAAACTTTAAGCACCCTAATATGTGATTTCCCCTTTTTTATCGTCCACATAAATTTATGGTTTGTATAATTCATACATATTTTTATTTAATTTATTGTATTCTCTAGCTTGAATGACCAGGAAGAAGCTTTCATTTTGTCAGAAATTACCAGTGTAAAGGATTGAAGCTTGTTGGTATTTTTCTCATTCTTGAACCTTAGTGTTGTTAGGACACCTTTTCAACAAAACTATATAGAGCAGAAGATGAGCACAGCTGCATACCCTAAACCATGGGGACCACTTGCAAATTTGCAAGTTGACCTTATTCAGATGCCTAAATGCTCTAATTTTGAACACGCTCTTGTCATTTTAGAAACGTTGTGAGGACAGGTAGAGGCCTGTTCTTGTAAACATGCATATTCAACAACTGTAGCAAAGTTGCTGTAAGAACCGATTCCTGGGTTTAGTATCCCCCTAACAGCAACAGGAGAAATTTTTCACTGAACAAGTAATGCAGAACACTGGTGTGTCCATACAAACAGAACCAAAGCATCATTGTGCCCATAACCCCCAACCCAGTGGGGCTGCAGAGAGGAAAAACTCCCATTTGAAAACAAAATTGGCAAAGACTTGAGCATAGACTGGCCTGAAATGCCTGGTTGTGTTACCTCTCCCATTAACATACGTAAGAAGCATTGTGACTAGAAAACACAGGCTGTCACCTCATGAGAAATTTTAACGGGCAGACCCATGTGACTGCCTTACACAGCACCCTTAACTCCTGTACAGGCCAGCTTACAACAGACAGATGCTGATCTCCTAAAATACTGTCAGGCATTAATGAAATGTGTAAGGACTTTCCACAAACAGCTGAAAAAAGCCTCACGTGAACCCAGCACTGAAGTCTCTTTCTCCTCAAAACAAGGAGACTGAGTCTACATTAAGGTACACCAGCAAAAACACGCACTTCAGATGCACTGGAAGGGACCTTATCAGGTACTGGTAACTACCAATACTGAGGTGAAGTGCCCAACTGGGTCCGCACTTCCCAGCGTGAAAGGGTCACACCACCTTCAGATACAAGGCAGAATGTCTCATCTGTCACAGCACAGATGGATGGTCGGGATGAACTTCCTTTGATCAAATGTCAACAGAAGTGCAAACTACAACCCTGCAAATAGGCTTTGGTGACTCTATTGTTATCACTTTACCTGTAAAGTGCTTCTGGAAATGGTAGCTTTGTTTACTTGGGATTTTTTTGCATTTGGGTTTATACTACCAGTCATACACTAACCTGGAAGATCTCAGGGAATGAATGATTATGTTGGGTATGTGGCTGTAGTGCCTGTAAGATATTGCTTGTTAATTGGACTGGCATTTGTCCATTAAGATGTTTTTTTCCTGGCATCTCAATACATCCAGACCTGGTCAGGAATGACAGGCACAACTTACCCCAAGGTACTAAAAGAAATAAAAAACACTTTGCAAAATCCACTTATTTGGCAAACTGGCTTCCATCCATCTGCAAAACATTCCTCCCCTGGGTAGGAGAATCAGAATTAGAAAGAGCTATTGTAAAAATTCTGCTGTAATAGAAGACATGGGTAATGCTGTTTCAGGCTTACAGTTAGAGGTAAAACAAGCACCACAGGTAGCTCTGCAAAACAGAATGGTATTAGAATACGTGCCCATTGCTTAAGGAGTTATATGTGTATTAGTTAACACCATTTGCTGTACATATGCAGTCCAAGATCAGAGTACAGAAATGAATGTACATATAATTCAAGATAAACTTCTGACGCTACCTGAAATATCTGGAGAAAAACTTTTCCTTGACTGGTGGGGATGGCTCCCAGACATGGAAGAATGTTTAGGAAAAATTGCCTAAAACAGCACTAAATTTTTTGGGATTATTAGCTCTGGTGATTGTGTATGTATTGGTTCAGTTGATCTTACGTTGTGGCAAATTGGTATGTGAGAGGATGGAAGGAACCACAGCTCAAGCAGAGGCCAGAATAACGATGCTGAATGTTTTGGGGGATGTGGAAAAAGAGAAGGGAAGAGGTGCTTGGACAAATGACCATACAGGATTATAAAACCTAGAGACAATGATAGAGATAATGGAACAGCACAGCCCGTGCAGTGATTGATCCTTGGCTCCCAGGAGTCATGAGCAGGGCACCCATGGTCCTACTGTACTCTAGGTATTCCAGAGGAAAATGGTATTAGATTGCAAGTCTCAAAGGGGGAAATATGGAAGAGAAATAGTTAATGTCTCACAGGCCTTTTCAGTCCTCATTAGTTAAGAAACATTTGCAGCTAATGATCTTGCCAGTCAGCACCATTTAATTAACAAAGGAGCGGATTATTTGTAAAAGGAATATTTGCAAAAGGAAGTACTGTCTGAAGCTTCCTTACCCAAAGGATTTCAGTCGCCCTTTTTTACCAGCTCCTGCTTATCTGACAGGTCTGGTGGAGTACAGGCTGTTTACCCTAATGGTATATAAACCCCGTAACTGCACCATTTGGGTAGAGCTCACATCAGCAGAGGCTGTTGTGCTGCTGCTCTGTGATCTCTCCTATAGATATAGGAGTAAATTGCTCCTACTCTGACCTCTTCTAAATTGCAATCCTGTTATTTCTGTAACAAATACATAAATGTGATGCAACCAGAGCTACTAGGGCCAGCCTACTTACTGGTTTCATAGCTCTGCACTTTTAACATCAACTGAATATATTAAAATATCCTTAGTATATGTTTTCTCTACCTTTTATTATTTCTCTTCCTTTTTTTCCTCCCTTAGTACCTGTTTTTCTCTGCCTTTGCACAGCAATTTAAAACCAATCCAACCTAAAGCATTAATATATAACATGAACTGGTCCCGAGTCATGCGTACAGCAGAGCATGACCTCACTAAAAAAATGGTGTGTGGTTCTAAGCATAACTGAAATATAAAGCGACATCTTCAATCACACTTTTAAAAAACTATCTCCACCCTAATTCCACCATTTGACTTTTGCTTACACGGGAGTCATTGTATTTTAGGGTATCCTAAACACCATATAAACGCGAGCCTCACAGAAAAAGACATGTCAGCATTTCTTATGGTACTCATCAGGAATCGGAAGACTTAGTATGGATAAACTAGACGTTTGTTTTGGTCTGCTAAATTACAAGCCACAGACCCCCATGACCAGTAGCACAGTGCTTGTTTCATGGGCGAGTACCTTGTGCTCAAGTGGTGCGGGAACGTGGTTAAGTAGCAACAACTTTTTCAGAAAGCATATGAAGGAACGAAATGAAGGCACACACACTGGTGTGAAGCAAGAAACAAGCTGACCATATCTTCCAACATCAGTAAATGAAACTCACAACATTGAAAACTGTATTCCGTGTATTTAAAAGCTGTTTGTAGGCAGAGTTCAGATGCTTATGAAGATGAGCTTAATCTTAAGAACTTTATGAATGAGATGTTCAGTGGGACAGATTGTATAAATTCCTACTTACCCATATCCATTCTTGGTAACAACGAGTTATAAAAAGCAGGATATAATCTATGTGAAGTGTTACTGCATCAGTCCATGTAACAGCAAATGCAAATTCATGCCACAAATCTCCATTGCATTTATCATATTTACTGATATTCTCAGCAGGGTAATACATACTGCTTTTCTCACTCTACCTGGAGAGGAAATCCTTTGAATCAAGAAGACAAAAGGAATGAAAAAAGTTTCTGTGGTGCTTTCCCATCTACCTTTAGTGAGGTCTGTAACTTTAAAAAGAATCTACTGGTGGTATTCTGAATTAAATCACTAATTAACGCCTTATTTATAACACATAATTAAACAAAAAAAAAATGTTTTGATATAGTAACAGTGTAAATACTGGTTGTTAACTGTGAGTTGTACTGTTTGCTTTTCTTCCCCTTTATCATGACAGCCTAACTACTGAATACCAGCAGTAATTAGCCATTTTCAGGGGCATTCTTTGTTTCAACAATTCAGTGTGTTATCAAAATAAAACACACTCTCCAAGCCATCATGATGTTGATACTTCAACTTACTGAACTTTTAACCATAAATTGGATGACAGTATTGAAAATGAAGCTTTTTAAAATTAAATGTGCATTAGACTCTAATTTTTATCACATAAAAAATGTTCATTCAACTAAATTGTGTTACATACTTAAGTGTTCAAAAAACAACCATTATCATTAAATTCAACATTCTGAGCAACGCACATTCAGGGAGGTAACAAAGCTTTGTGTGAACCCTTAATGGTGGAGATAGCTCAGCAGTACACAAGCCATTAAAATCTTACAGAGGTTTAATGTGCCTATGGAAAACATTTTTAATCATGTAGTCAGGGATTTTAGTCTGATCGGTATTCGGCTCTTCTAGATGCAATTTTCTATGTCGTGGAAATCTTGCTGAAAATATTACAAAACATTTTTACAATGAAATACCAGAGCTAATGACAACACAAAGGCTTCTGCAGAACTCCACAGTATTTTGGATAGACTGTTACATTTTCACACTCAGATCTTGCAAATGTTTACAGCTTTCACAGAACACATCACCTGAGTACTCCTCATTAGCAATTATACATTAATCTTTACAGGACATAAACCCCAATTGACTCTATGTAGCTAGTCTAACATAGAACTTATCATACACTGCTATGACTAAGAATAAAGTAACCCGTTAGCTGCTGCTCACAAATCAGAAAAAGCATAAAAAACCGCCATGTTTCTGCCTATAGTTTGGTTGTACATTATAGCTGATTCAGTATTTTGTTCTCTGGATTTTTAGCAGTACTTTTCACTTGACTTTTCCCATTTATCTTCAGAAGACATGATTATAACTAGCAGAATCTCTAAGCAAGATTTTCAAAAGAAGGCAAGAATCTTATCCTGTTGTCAGTGAGGGTGAAAGTCATTGACACACTTTTGAAGATCACAGCCTTGTTTTTTTCATTGACTGCTTTCACCTCTGTAAATATGGTCTGCCAAATGCCTAGGCAGCACTTAAGATCTCAATTTGAAACAAAAGTGAGTTTTAAATAGAGTGTGGGTCTTGCCAAGCCCTACACCCAACAGAAAGTTTTAGCCTTTGAGCACCTAATTTGGGCAGAAGGTAAACATAATGCATTCACACTACACGATAAAACAATAAACCAGAACCACTATCACACTTATTCATTGTCTTCCTCACAGAACTTTTAACACAGTATTAACATCACTGCTTTTTTTTTAACACAAGACCTTCCATAACCTGAGACATAATTCATCCTCCTTGAAATAAATAACATTAATTTCAAGATTTCCTCTGCCTCATCTCCATCCTCTGTTGAATACCTTCCTTTGATCCCATCTATGCCTGCTATCAGTACTTCTTTAATACCCATGGACCAGAAGCAACAAACAAGAGCACCAAAAGTGCTTAAAACCCTTCTGTTTTTTGCTTTCTCAGTGTTTCACAAAATCAGTCCATGATATAGAAAACACACATAAAGTCCTCCTTTCACCTTTGAAGAGACACGTACACGTACCAAGTACAGTGTTTGTGGATTGGAACATAACCCATTTTTCTTTTCATTCAAATGCTTGCTATACGTGTGTCCTGAAGTTCCTTGATCAGTCCCCCAGCTGATACTATATTACTTTTTAAAGAAACTCTTGCTATTAATTTAAACTGAAAATGACTGAAAGTGATATTCCCTAAATGTTTTGGAAGTGCTTCAACCTCTGTTAATACTTAATTGGAATATGCCTGAGGCACTTAACATACATTAATTTCATATTCACTGTTGTTTAATTTTACACAGGATGAAGGAAAATGGTAAATAACAGCATGCCTATGGGCAATGAGACAGGGTGGTACACATTTAGGGTTAATGAAAATGACCTTACATAAAAATTATATCGTCAAACTGGACAAAACAGACCACCCCCTTTCAGCGAAACAAGGAATATCTAGCAGAGTTCTTGCCCCGATGCTGGTAATTAGCAGGATTTCTGTTGACCATCCTGAATCACTATTGTTTTCCTTTCTACCTTGTTTGGTTTAAAGCACATATTTTAAGCAAAGCTCAGATATCAAGTTTCAGCATGTGAGGGCACATCTTTACTGACAGAAAGCTCAGACCAAAACCACTGAGTGTTTTGTTTGAGCAAGGACTTCACAATCTACTTCTTCCCTCTCTGAAGCCATACTGTTGCATTTCATCCTTTGCTAAAACCTGGATGACTGTTTTTTAAGACCTTCTGAAGGCAGAGCTGTTTAAATCACATACAGTGCAACCAGGTGACCATGAACGTACACCCTCAGTCTTCGTCTAAAGTCCCTACTGCCCAGATTTAATTAAATGCAGTTCAGCATTTTTCTCCACTCGCATTTTTGTTCTGCCAGAGGACCGTTCACCCCAGATGTTAGTCTTAATTTGAGAGTCATTAGGTACCTTCTCAATCAAAAGTTTCAGATAGTTTCTTCCAAATGTAATGAAAAAGATTTTTTTTTCTCCTGACACTACAGAGCTGTTGCAAATGCCTAATGGAGAAAAAAAGCTGGATTCCATTAATACTTATGATAAAAAAATACTGTAGTAAACATTTCTTACTGACCCAGTGAAGTCCACCTGCATCAACTCAGTGCTGTCACTGGACTTGTTTCATGTGAAGAGTATTACCTGAAAAGTATAGACTGCTTTCATTAATAAGAGTTTATTACGAAGAGTTTACTCTGGTCTGTAGGCCCATCACCAACGCTGCTGATGATCACCAGGCTCCCGTCACAATTTTCAGAGGAAGCACCTACAACAGTAAAACAAACCACACACAGTTTTCTCCATGCGAGCGCCTAGGCACAGAGTGTTCTCTCTCTTCAAACACAAAGCTTCTTGTCAACCCAGATGAGCTCCTGAGACTTAAAAAAGTCCTTTTCAAAACATTTTCAGCAGGTTCACATCTTCCAGCAGATTTAGGTAGTTTTCAGTAGATATCTATTTCAAAGTAGAGCTGCCTCTCAAAAACAGCTAAAATGTAAAACGTTGTGCAAAAAGCATAGTTAGGAGGAGAAAGCTTTTCTAAAAACAGATGAAAATGAACACAGTATACAGTTGAAAGATTTATCCTTTGCATTTCTCAGAAGAAACTGACTTAGAGAAGATGCATGGTAAATTGATAGATCTTACAATGAAGAATATTTTGACACCCAGTTTTCTAACAATATTATATTTGCATTTTATGGAAAAAGAGATATATTAACATTTAAAATTGGGCTTAGTATACACTGAAATACAAAGCAGAGGAACATCTTGTTCTTCCACAACTTCATAGTCAGATGAGTTTCACTGTATACTTCATGTCTGTTTGTATGAAGAAAGCAAAACATGGGCTGTTAACCCAAAGCCAGATTTTGATCTAAACAGTACTTGCAAGATTTACATAAAGTGTAAGAGAACCATGCACTTAGATCTGCGAGTCATAGAGCCCAGGTGTAAATTGTCAGTTCATGAGAAATCTTGCAAAGCAAAACAAAATAAAGCATTTTTGTTCTGATTCAGAGCAGCATTTTTTTAAGAAAAAAAAATTAAAAACCAAATACCTCTGTCTGGGGATGACTATCACATTTCCAAGATGTCAAAATGTTTTGTTTCCGTTTCAAAAACATGGTATTAAGGACATTAACACACCCTGAAATGAAATATTGTCACCCTGCTCCCTCACCAATCTAACATGTCCTTATAATTTTGAAGTAATCGTGGTGTTCACTCTGACTGAGCAAAGGAATCTGAGTTAAACAGCTAAGAGCTGTCTTCCTTGGTATACATATAGGCTATGGAGAAGCTAATAAATCTATCCTTAATCAGGAAATGCAGTGTTGCTCCTTTGCTCAATGCTATGCAGAAGAGACACTTAGGGCATTAAAGCAATTACATTTGTACTTGATTGAGAACAGTAGCTGGCATATGAGTATTTGGGGGAAGAGAATAATCTTCCAGCTGGATTCTCAAGTCAAGCAAAGACTCCTTTAATTGCACATCTAGTGTAAAGTATTCTAAGGGAGTGGCTTTTTTCATGATGACTTAATTTGAGTTACTGCATTCAAGGTAAGGTACAGGTCTCTAAATCATGAGAATACAAGGGGAGGGAAAAAAGGGTTTTTCTCTTTTTCCTGAGAAGAAATAGAAAAGTCATTTTTGTCTGTAAGCAGCTGAACTGAGAATTTTATTGCTTAGTTTAAAGTTGAAGTAAGGGATCACGGGACCATCTAGTAAATATTTTCAGACTGAATCTTCTGGTTGTTACACATGCAATTAGAAATTAAGGAAAAAATCTCTAACACCAGCTGTCATGAAAGATTTTTTCCTCCCTTTTTGCCTTCTCAACCACTTTCTAAAGGCTCGGTGGGACTATCAGACGCAGTAGATTTGCACAGCTTAAAGAAAGTAGATGAGTTAGCTTCTGGGTGCTTGCTCAACAAGTTAAATTTTTATATCTATATGTATACTTATATACATACATATATATGTATGTATGTAGATCAGCCCAGTCTGGTGGGTGAATATATATGACTATATATATATATATATTTTCACCCACCAGACTGGACTGATCTACGATCCTTACTGAACCTATCCCTGGCATACTGAACTTGGATATATTCCCAATAACACATTTTCCCTGTCAACAGTGACAGGTTAAAAAGTTTCTGTCCCATTACCTGTCCCTGGTCAATTGTTCCAACCTCAGTACTGTAACTCGCTTCCAAAGAAGCTTTTTGAAAGATTGCTTTTGCAAGCTGGGTGGCTGAAATTGCCTTAGGTTAAAAAAAGGCAGAATAGCCTGTCTCAAAGCGGGTAAAATCAGGAAGAACACAGGACAATATAGGCGCACACTCAGATAAGTGATCATTTGCACACAGTCTTTGTAGGAAACCAAGCTAGAAACAATGACACCTTTCCAGCCCTGCAATTGCTCCCAGTTTTACTTTATGCTATGAAGAAGAAAAAAGAATGTTTCTTCAGTTATTATCTTCTGTTCTACCTTTGAAATTTTGGGACTCATCAAGTACTTCTTTCAAACTAATGAGTTAGCAAAAATATATGCCAAATTGTGGAGGATAAACAATGTGATGGCACTCAGAAGACCTCCTGTGAAATAGCTCTGCAATCTACTTCACCTCAACATCAATGAAAATGGTAATTTTCCATCACTACAACCACCTAATTTTAATTGGTCTGTGCTGTTCATTTAAAAATCCCAGCTCTAGCATGGCAGTACCTTTTGCAGCTGAAGGGAAAAAAAAAAAAAAGTGTGGGAATGGGAAATGTCCACTGTTTAACAAAAAAATAATAATCACTGCCATGTCTATTTACCAAAACAGTCTTTTTAGAAAAAAAAAACGTTGTATCATGCTTGTTCTGAAATCCTTTCTTTTCCATATTAAAAACAGGTCCAATCAGATTCAGACATTGAGGCGTTTATCAGGTCTTCAGGAGGTGTATTTGTTCCCATGTAACTTTACCTTTGGTGCTCTCACAAGGACATAAAAATCTATTAAAATCAAATTTATTAAAATGTATCAGGATTTATTAGTCTACTTTTCCCAAATGCTAACATCCTGACCGATCTATGTCCCTACACAAGCCGAGCCCCTGAACAGATGCCCATGACAGGGCTGGGTGATACACGTCCCACCAGGGTGGCAAAGCAGGGAGACATGTCTTTGCAGATTGCTTGACATTAAACATACTCGCTTCGTACACAGAAGTACCAATGGCAGCTCTTCCTGTTCCCTGATCTCTTGTAGACCATGGAAATGCCCAGCATAGCAGACTTGGCCTGGGGATGGACCTCCTCCATGAACACCCTTCCTTGCAAAACTCCTCACCATTTGATTTCTCAGCAAGAATGCACCACCCTTACTAGTTGCTGGCCTGTTTCTGCCAAAAGTAGTTGTGATTATCTGGGAATACCCATTGCCCAAAAGGAAATGGGCCAGCACAGAGCTGGCTGAATGCCTGGGGCTGCAGACAGCCCTTGGTACCTGCTCTAATTCCCCCTGGCTCCTCCTGGCCATGTGCGCGGTGCCCATGACAGCATGGCACACTCTGAGCCCCTCTCACTCGGTAGCAAAGTGTCCCTGCCATGACCAGCAGCGTGGTCCCTTGCTGGTGCTCCCGTGGGAGGTGAGGTCCAGGCTCTGATAAGGTGATATCTGTACTATGGCATAGCCATCCTCAGCCTGCTGAGGCAAGAAAGTAGTCACTACTACATTTTATTAAGTACAGCATTCAGTCCTCTCCTTTCACTTATATACCCTTATTCAGGTGAAGGAACAAATCTGCAGGGCATGAAGTGAGGAGATTTCTACCTTTGTAAAACATGATTCCTCAGTATAAACAACAGTTCAGTGAACATTCAATCATTTCTTACCACAGTTGTCATGTTCACAGTAACTATTTAGATTACCTACTTCATCACCAATGATAACTGAATTTGTTGGAGAATAATCTTCCCTTCCATATTGATTCGGATGTTCTCTTCCTGTCACCGGAAGTTTTTCAGATTAATAAATCAGACTGCATTACCTTTACTCACACAGAATAGACCCTCGCTCCACAATTATCTCCGTTGACCTCTGTAGGACTATTCCTGGTAGAAGTTATTTAATAAGGGTATCAGCCTACACATTCAGATTTTAGCATAGTCTGTCTCCAGTTCTTATCACAAAAAGTACCCTTAACAGCCTTGCAGAACCTGTAAGATGGTAACACTACATTGTCTCAATCAAATGGGTCATTTTACACACACACTGATTTTATCTGTACCATCTTCCAGAACTTTCATTTACTTAATACTCTGAAGAAGAAAGAAGAATTCACAGATCTTGCAGCTTTCCCACTGACTTTTTTCAAGATGTTACCCTGCTCCACAATTTGTTTTCATCAATTTTTAAATTTCACGTTTTTATATTGCTTGCATTATACAACTAGCATTTGTGAATTTACCTACTCCTTTGTTCTTTTTCTCCCTTCTCTTCCCGTACCCATGAATATTCTCCCCAAATCTATCATTTCAATAGCTCTTTTCCAGTTTGTCCTGTAAATAATTCTACAAGTTACAACTTACTTTCATCTTCTGTTTCCTCCGTGTCTTCATTTTTTTCTGCACTGTTCTCTCTTCCTCCCTTCAATATAACTTTCCCCCTACCCTACAACCACCTCAAAAATCTCTGAAACACTGATAGCTAAAAGTTGAACAAGTATTACGGGAGAACCACCATGTTAGATTTGATCACCTCTTATAATTTTTCCCAAAATCATTTGCTACTAAGCTCCAGTTAGTACTACGTTCTATTTCAGATTGATTTTATTCTCTTGTTCTTGCAAGGTAGGTCTCAGCTCACCGAAACAAGATAATGAGAAAGACACTATTAGTGCTTCTGTGCAGATAAAATTTTCACCACTAGACCACCCGAGCCTCCTGCACACCTGCACATCTTCCCATCCTGTTCTCCCTCCTTTATAAGCAATGCAATTGCAGCTGGGAATGGAAGTGCAGAGGCTAGATCTGGTACTAGGTACACCCCACTGAAAGTAAATAAGCACCCTAACAGTGCTATAAATCCAGGGACAGCAATGTAAGCACTTGAATCCCTGCCTTGTGAAACAGCACCCTAGAAAGGCTTCCACTTACTCAACACGCATTGTACACTGCACCAAGGCCTGAGAGAACAGCCGCAACCATTTCAGACTACATTTCAGGCTCTTTAGTGACAAATCCTTCCTTAGACAGTTCAAGGAAAAACGTGTTCTTAGTCACATGTGGAACATGTATTTAGTTCCAGCCTTTAAAATCTTTGTGACAGAATTTCAGTCTTTCATGAAATCATGTTACTTGGCATAGAAAACATAGCTAAGAAGTTAGTATCTCAGATTTTTATAACATAATAGTAATGTAAAACCAAATATATAGCTCTGGACTATGGTAACCACCATCGATTTGTCACACATCCAAAAAATAGTTTAAATTTCCAAGCTGTTTTCATATATCACTTGAAAGAAACACCAAAAAGGTGTGTGTCAGTATGAATCCAATCTCACTTCCATGATACTAAAATATGAACAGTATTTGAATAACGACTAGGGTTTTTTATTTACTGAAGAAAAGAAAAACACATTTTCTGTATACCCAAAGAAGAGAGATTTTCAGTCAAACTATTTCTACACCAGTCAAGATAGAGCTATTTGTTAGAGGCATACAGGAAAATGAGTAAGAAAGCTGCCCTTTATGGGAAACCTAAAAGCTGTGGGATTCTTAACTGACAAAATGCAGAATTGTTATCTTGCTTTTAATTGGCCGTAGTTGAAATGGTACTGATCTTCCCATAGAAATACAAATAAAACATGATATTTCTTGCCACTAAGCTCAGGGACATGGACTCTCTCTTCCATCCCTCAGTGTCCATCATCAGCATTTTACTCAAATATAAATATGATTCAATTATCAGTGCCCCCTTCTCTTAACCAATAAAGCCAGTCACTATTTTAGCACAACAGATTTAAATAGAAACCCTACACTAGTAGGGTAGATTCATTAAGTTGCTAATGCACAGGTGTTACGCAGAGCTATTCTCCACACACAGGCCTAGTCTAAGTCCCTTAGCAAGCAGAACTACAGACAGTTAAGGATGTGTAGGTTTCAATTTCTAAGATAAGACAGGACTACCAGACCTGCGAAAGGAATATCCCTTTCCTACAACGGCAATAAACATTCACTTTAGGAACATTTAAGGGCTATTTTTCAGCTATCAACAAAATCGGTAACAGACTGAGGAATGCCCATCTGGAATGTGCTGGTAGCCATGCACATCAATTTTATAGCTGATTACAGGTTACAAGTGCAGGAAATATAAAAACTTCCTTCTGCAATATTTGTAAAGTGGTTTGCATATTTTATTTAATTATTTTTAATGGTTAATTGAAAGTTGAAACCTAGCACAAAAAATGGGTTACTGACACCCTGTTATCTGGGCACCCTGATCTTCACTTTTCTACTGTAGCACAGAAAGACTTACCCAGACACTAAGAAAATGCATTCTTGATAATTCCTAGCTTTATGAGACATTTAAGACAAGCGCAGCACACACAGCTTTCTCACTTTTCATTCCCAGCTTTAGGGCAGGCAGAATTTGTTTTAGTGATCATCCTTTTGCAACAAACACAAAATATTAGTATAATACCATCACTTCAGAAGGGTTGAATTTTGTTGGCTTTCCTCATGTGATTACTTTCACTGGCTTCCAAAAGACTATTGTATGAATAAGTGAGTATTTTTTTCCCTATGTCTGTCAAAATATTAGCAGTATCTAAAAGAATCAATGTTCAACAACAGGTGCATAGCAAGAGGGGAAAAAAGGAAAACAAAAGCAAAAAAAAAATTCCAAGCTGCAGCTGAGTATAATTACAGACATAAAGCCTCAAACACAATTTAATCACTAGAAAATTAATCAAATCACATTGAAATAAGAATGTGTCATCTCCATCATCCTCGAGGGCAAAGAAGGTAAGAATTCAGTGAATCTCCAGGTGCAAAGCATAGAGGAAAGAAATACTCATCTATGAAATCTTTTGTCTGGACCTCATAATTGCCTCTGGACAACTTTGGATCTTTGCTTCAAGTACTGGCTATAACCAGTGGGGATGACAGCAAGGATAGAGCCGCACAATCCAAGTTATGCCAGGGGAGGTTTAGATTGGATATTAGGAAAAATTTTTTCACTGAAAGGGTTATCCAACATTGGAATAGGCTGCCCAGGGAGGTGGTGGATTCGCCATCCCTGGAGGTGTTTAAAAAAAGGGTAGACGTGATACTTGGGGATATGGTTTAGAAGTGGTTTTGTCAGGTTAGGTTAATGGTTGGACCTGATGATCTTAAAGGTCCCTTCCAACCTTAACGATTCTGTGATTCTATGAATCCATTTCACCATCATAACCTCCAGAGCAATCTGTATACAAGTAAACTTAATCTGCTCCTGCTCCTCCTCCCTAGCTGGACAGGTCCAGAAGAAAGCACCAGTGGTGCAGCCTCGGACAGACCCATACCTGCAAGCTGTAGTGTGTCAGAGTAGAAGTGGAATCAGCACAGCCTAGAGGACAGACAAGCAGAGAGCATATTTTGATCTTGCACCTTGGTGTGTATTCAGAAAGTCTTGTGTAAAATTCTATAAAGTCTACAGTATGTATATGTATACATTTACATACACACACACTTGTACTCCTACCACCAGTGCAAAGATACAAAACTACAGAGTCCTTACCCACCCTCTAATTCCCTCCATCCTTTTTCCTCAGATCATTACAACCGATAGGTACTCCTACTCAGTTATCCGGTAAAAGTTACCAAGCTGTGAACTTGCAGGAGAAAAGCTGCCTCCTACAGACCTTATAAAAATGGCACAGTGTGAAACTGCAGTGATGCGTAGCTCCACTATATGGCATTTAATCTTTTATTTCTTCAAATAATCAAGGGTTACTCAGAAGAATGATGCAGCTAAGGAGAAACGTCCACTGCTGTGCAACATCTTAGTTAACTGTGCTTAACTGACATGCTGAACCCAGCCCACACTTGCTTTTAATTGTCATGGCTCAGCTAAATCAATGAAGTTATACTGCGCCACACTATTTCACTATCTTGCATATTAGTATAAGAGCACACCATTTTACAAAAAAATCAAATGTACAAATAACGTCCTCTAATACTTTCTGTATTCCAGAGAGTCCATGAGCCATTTAAATAAAAAAGGCACTTAATAGTCCATATAAAATTATTATAAATACACAATGAAGTACGACAACTTTTCTAGTGAGCCAGCAGCACTGAACTTTGCAGTTAACACAACTTTGCAACTATACAATCTAGAAACAGCCTCACAGATTCAGCCAAACCAGACTCCTAATGAGCTACATCATCACCTGAATTTCATTTAACAAAATTTATGCCACTAGATGAAAAGAAATTTGTTAGATGGACAGGTGCTATCTAAATTATTAAAATACCTGCTTTGAAAAGAAAGGATTTGGTGTAAAAGGTCTGAGACTGCACAAATGTACTGAACAATCATGTCACTGAAGACATAGCACAAAAAGGACAAAGTAAGTTTTCATACCTGTGTTTAAAGAGGAAAAAGAAATAGTTAAATTCAACAACTGATTGCCGACGCTCAAGATCATACTTTTATGCTGTGTTACAGCTATGCATTCACATAAACCCACAAGTTTTTTACACAGTAAAACTGGAAGCTTTCCTGGTCTATGTTGTACCTCATTTTGTTGCAAAGAAGAGTGGTCAATGACAAGTATTGTGGCTAGTTGTCCTCCTATGAATAGAATTACACATTTTCAACTCCCACAGGAAAGGCTTATAAAAACACATCTTTCTCCTTTTCTTCCTGAGGCAGCAGTAGTGATAATAAAGGACTTTATTTATTAATAATGTTAAGAAAACCAGTGTGTTGGCTTTATCAGTCAACACCCTAAGGGAAACAGCTCTGTCATCATAAAAATAATCTTTATTTTTTTCAGGATACCTACATAATATGTGGAAATCTTTCAAAGACAGAGGAGATTCCCTACTGAACCTATCCCTGTTGTGAACCTCTTCTCTCACGAGTGCTAAAGAGAGAAAGATATTAAAAATTCCCTAAGACTACAAATGATGGATGAACCTCAAGATACTTTAAAATAGGGTTATTAAAAGGGAGTTAAAGGTAGGAACTATGAAGGGAAAAAAACAAAGAAAATAAAGAAATGAATGTATAAATTAACAGGTACCACTAGTAGAAAACAATGTTCTCCGAAGGAAAGTCTGAAAACCCAGCACCCTTATTCCCACTGAACCGAGGCTTCTGTCATACAGCAAGTTAAACACTTATATAGATCAGCAAAATGCCGCCTTTCCATCTCATATGCATTGCATTCATTTTTTTTGCAGTGTAGAAGAGTCTCCATAAGACAACGCAGTTCCCTACAGGCAGAGCCAAGCAAGCTCTCAGAAAGTGAGAGAACGAGTTTGAATTTCTTTACGCCAAAGACAGAAGCCACATCTTGAATAAACTCTCTAAGCTTTAAGTTGTTGTGTGAAAGTCCCACCTTCAGCTGTGTTTCCTTAAAAAAACGGCAGCATTCCTGTATTTTGCAGTGTCTAACGCCCGAGTACTGCTCTGTGAGATTGGTACTGTATGAGCCGCTCAGAATAGCCTAACATGTGGGGGAACATAAAGACTTTTGATCCTGTTTGGCAGTAGGCATAGGTTGACACACTGATAGCCTTCCTGAGATTACAGTGCTGCTTGGCATACAGAAAGGGAAAACTTTAAGCTCCTGGTGAAGTTTAATGTACAAAGTACAGAAATGAAACTCGGGTGATTGCAGTTTGAGTTAGGTGCAAGAATTCTTTCCCTGCATTTGAGAGAATGCACTAATTTAGCTCTAAATGGAGTTCTGAATGCAGTTGAAAAGTACTCATCATGCCAGTCCACTCCAAAGCAGAGAGTTCCCAGGGCAAACCAGAATCTGCTCCAGAGATCTGTAACAGAAAAGTCAAGATTGGTTTGCATGGTGGAGGGGAGAAAAGGTCTGCGTGTGGAACCAGTAAAAGGAGCAAACTGCAGAAGAGCAGTAAGAATGGCACCTACATTACCGGGTCACAAAGACCCCACCATACACCTGTGTTCAACTTCTCAGGATGCTTATGACAGGAGACAAAGGGAGAGCATGCAAACCCTGATAATTTACTGTGGTAGGATAGAGAGCAAACCCAAAAACCCAGGAGAGGCAGACTTATAAGATGGTATCCTTTGTCATACATCTCACCCAAGAGGTTCTGGAAGGACTGCCTGGGGATGACCAGAGAACATGTGCTTTGGGGCCAGACTGCCAGGCACGTGCATCTCAGCGCTTATGGGTTTTTCCTTATGAAAGCAAACCTGAACGAGTAAAGCCAGTTTTGCTTTAATTTTTGGAAATAAACACATCTTCCCCTCCTGTAAGAGCTTGCATTCAACTTTGCTACACCATTGCAGCAGTATTTCCTACTTGCTTGCTGAAGTCTAGCATTTTTCTTAGCATTTTTCACATGGAAATCTTCAATGCAACAAGGGCTTCTTACACATATGGTCAGAAATCCTCCCATCTGTTCTTTAATCAGATATATTTACTCTTTTTCTAGCCACTCTTCTGGCCTGTTAATTGGCCAAAGGGAGATCTTGCAAGCTTCTGAGTTTTGCCCCGTTCAGCAGCCACTGAGGAGATGGAGAAATGCCCATTGAGGGCACAAAAGCATCTTTAGCTAAAAGCTGAAATGAAACACTGTCTGGCAGAACACAAAAAAAAAGCTCCTCTGGTACCAAGAGAAGGCTAGCAACCAATTTGACCGACACCTGAAGCCCCCTCCTTCGTCCCCTTTCCAGATGTCCTCCAAGCCACAGACTATTTAAATTTAGCCAAAAGCATCTACTCATATCCAGGACATGAGCAGCTTTTCACGCACACTCCTCCAATTGCTAGTGCTTTTTTCAGCACAAGCACAAAGTGTCAAATTTGACTTTTACCCTAGTTTCACAGCTGCTTCTTGCACAATGAACAGGTTTCAAAAGTTAAAATAGGCATAACCTTCCTATGTCAAATGAAGAGAGCCTCCTGGGACAGCTTTTGGTGGTAAAGAGCTTATATTTAGATTTCTGAGCATCTCTGGTGCTTTTAGTGTCTTATTTTAGATTTTATGTGCCTGAATCTTTCAGTATATCCAGTCACTTATATTTACAGTGTGGATTAATGAAATAGTTAACTGTCGTTAAAGCTACTGTTCTTACCTCACTAAGAAAATTAAAACAAGGAGAAAACCAAAATCTTCCACAGGATTTCCTTGAAAACGTCTGCTTTTTTGTATCTTATTTTTGGTCTGTTAAAGTCCTTGGGAAAACATGTCAAGTACACTGCTCTGATTCTAAATGATTTTACAGCATCCACCCTGAAGGTTTTCTTCCTCAACAGTGCAGCACAGCAAAACTCCTTCAAACTGTAAAAGCAAGGTAAGATTTTTGATACATTTTAAAAAAAATCTATCACTTCTGGATGAAAAGCAATAACAAAATTCAAAAGTATAAGTCATAAAAGCCTCAGCTGGGAACGAGGCTTTCTAATATCTAGCTAGAATGACTTGACCATCTTCACCATGAAGAAAGAATTACCAAACGCCCGCAGAGTCATGGTTCTGACTAAGGAATAGACAACACTATTTCGTTCTTAATAACAAGAAGAAACACGTATGCAGCTAGTTATTTGCAATTCACACACAAACACGCCAGCTGTTATCTTTAGTAGCCCACATAATTTTTGTAAGTAGCCTTTATGAGAGAAGTCATGACTGCTAACATATTAGGTCTACTGTATTTACACACTTCGCAACCACCCCACCTCCAGGTATGCCCTGAGCTCTCTCACGCTAATAATCAGCACCAGGCTGGGTCAGGCACTTGGAAGTGAGTTTGTCAAAGCACAGCACCTGGATGACTCTGGCTGATTGCAGCCCGTTCCTCTATTATTGGACCAGTATTCCACCAGGGGTTAAGATTGTACTAGACCAGGTGCTAAATTGCAATCCACTGCGTAAAGCACTTGAGGTCGTTGAAAATCCTGCAGCATTTATAAAATGGAGATGCTCAGTCTTCTGGCCCTCACAAATTTTCACATGAAGTAAATTGCGTTTAATGAGCACCACTGCTAATAATCTCCGTAGAGGCTAAGGACTGTTTGCAGAGCAGCTCTCCAAATCTTGCCTTCACTTCAAAGACACACCAGTGTACGACACAGTTGCATTTTCCCCCAGTGTTAATCTTTTACTTTATCCAAACTTTGCATTCAATATTTTTATTCATTAAAAATACACCAATATACGTGAATATAATAATTCCATTAGCTTTTGTTTGATGGTCACATCTTTCCGCAGTAATTCTTTTTCACAAAATGTTCTCGCTGGATTACCCAACCAATTGCTGTCTTCCCAGCCTTACCCCACACTCCCTCCTATAAAGCTAGATCTAAACCAGCCTCTTTATGCCCTCTAAATGTGATGCCTTTTATCTTCTCTTCTGCTACAACTACATTCTGACTGCACAAAGACCCTTGACAGCACAAAGAGCAAGCAAATGGCCTTGAAAGTCATGAAATAACACTGGTAGCACGCTCCTTTAAAAA
Source organism: Himantopus leucocephalus (assembly GCA_003993805.1). Lineage (NCBI taxonomy): Eukaryota > Metazoa > Chordata > Aves > Charadriiformes > Recurvirostridae > Himantopus > Himantopus leucocephalus. The sequence continues at coordinate 9,426,545 of RSEF01000001.1, read as the reverse complement.
GAGCTTTATAATCACGTGCTGCTATTATTCTCTGGATGATAGGGGTTTTATTTTGGAAGGGACAGTGGCAGTAAATTCAATCCTGGTATTGTAGAGAACGATGATTGTTCCCAGGCAGTTACACCTAAACTTCCCAGTATGATAACACAGACACCATATATCACTTAAAAATCTACAGCAAAGACCTTGTTAATTTGTGATCATTAAAAATCCATTTTTAAACTACTACTTTAAATCATTTGCAAGTTGGGAAAAAAGGTTCTCTATACATCTTGCAAATGTCTTTGCTGAATTGAACAAAACCAAGAGGGGTACTGAACACAGTGAGACAGACGGAAAGGGAAGAATAACAGATGACTGCTTTGGTAGGAAAGTAGCTGAACTAAACTAATCTGAATGGCATTAGTTTATCATACAAAGACATTTAATTTATTTCATTATTCTCTGTGGGCAGCTAAAGCACCCCAAGGCCCTAACATATTCAAGGAGATGAGCATAGCGGACAAAGACTCCTTCAGAGTGCAATATTTAATGAAACTTAAATTAGGTCTCAAAAGAGCAATAGAGTGTGTATTAAATATGGCACCGTCACTGAGCCATTCTGTTCATATGCATGTGTTTTAAAGTAATTGCCATCAAATTCACACAAGGCCCCAGAAGATTTTAATACAGTTTTAATATAGCCATGCATATAGCTTCCATTTTAACATACACTTCATAATATTTTGTTAACATGAGGCACAGGACAGAAGGGTAAGGAAAAGTCTGTAGCCAAGACTGAACACTTACTTAAGAAACAAAAGAAAATAATCGTGTTGTCTCAGCAATGAAGTGAAAGGCTACAGGGCTTTAGGTTCTGTCTGCCTCTATACATATATACATATTTGTCAAAAAAAGTTAAGAGAATATGTACTCATATTTTAAATACTGCAATTTAACTAGGAGATCAGGAAGATATTATTGCCAAAAGTTTTATACATTATTACATTTCTATGAATTTATGTGGGGAAGAAAACAAAACAAAACAGAACACCCAAACCCTCAAATCCCAACTTGGATTCAATCCGTTCTCTAGTAAAAAACTTACCTGAAAATAAACTCACTTTCATATAGCACTCTGATGCACTGTAGTACAAAACACTATGCAGTAAAAGCCAATTATAAGCAAGACCCTTTCTAAACAGGAAAATAATCCACCAGTCTTCAAAAATTTGCCCTTAGCAAAAACAAAGTTATTTTTTTCCAGTAACTATGACAAAGAAGGTACTTAAAGCCTAGAATCAAAAACATGAAAAAATATATGGGTTTGAAGTTCATGGTTTTGAAAACACTCAGTATACAAGCAAAATTATTTTGAATCAAAAAAAAAAAAAGTGAAGTTCTGAGAACAAGGACAACAGGACAGCATAGTTCTGTTTGCTGAATATACTGTAGCAATTTTGTTCTGCAGTGCACTCTTTTCCAAATCCAGGGAAGTCGCACTGAGCCAGGCCAGAGGAAGAAAGGCTCAACACAGCAAGACACTGAAACAGAGACACTACCACAATAACTAGAACAAAAGAAGGACAAAAACCTGGCATAGTCCCGAATGTGATAAACAGAATTATAGACAAGATTTGGGAGTAAGAAGCAAAGACTGAAACTTCAAGATTTGACTGCTTATGGGACAGAAAACAGAACAACAGGGAACAAAGCAGACCTTAACCAAAAGCAGAGGAAGGTTTAAGCTCTTCATACAACCGCAGTAACACTTCTCCCATAAGTTCCGATACACAGATGCTGTAATGTATCAGGCAATTCCAAAAATACTCTGTGCTTTCTGCCAACCATCACAACACAACAGTTTTGGCTGAACTGTAGTTTTAGGGCCAGATGTGGTTTCTGCCTACGATATCAAGCTACTAACTGTTAAAACTGGCTGTATGGACAAACCCAGACTACAAGCATTAAGGCTTGTATATTCACTCTTCTCCTAAGTCTCAGTATTTGTAGTTTCCTGTAGCTAAGGATCACGCAAGTGTGTCATAAAGGAAACCCACCACCTATAAACCATTAATTGAGGGACGCTGCAGTGCAGTGCTACTTTTGCACCACCTTGCTAAAGACTTTTCCTAAATCTTGTACTTCCTTGTGTTTTGCTCTCAAAAACAAACTCACAACCAGATCAGATGACTGGTTAAACGAAACTTTTGCAGCTTGACTGAATGAAGTGATAATTTACTGCAGTTCATCTGGAAGCAGCAATTTCAGGAAATACTTAAAATCTCTTCTTTGGCACTCTTCAAATTAATTTGAATCTTACCAAAATACTAATCTTTTAACTCTGCATTTTGTAGTCTGCAGGGTTGTTTTATTATTTCTCTCTCAAGATACAGAAATTAATTTTAAAAGTAAAAATCCTTTATATAAACATGCATAGAACTTAGTACTTTTGCATAAAAATTCCACTTATTGGGAGTGCCTTGGTTAATTAAAAAGATTTGCATGCTGTATCAGAAAAGTCCAGAATCTTTTCTGTTCCGTACATGCCAATACTTTTAAAAAGGATGCCTGGCACAGTTACACGTTTTAGCATTGTGTCTTAACACAGCCCTATGTTGTAATATTTCAACAGATTCTTCATGTTCCTTGAGCACTCATTCTTTACTGAAAACTATTATGACAATCATGTTGATGCGCTTATTGTAGGTACTGTAACTCTTGAGCATTTATTAATGTAAGCATTTCTGAGAAAATCTGTCTATAAAAGGATCAAACCACACCCAGACACCAACACCCACAACATCTCATTAAGGAGAGATTAACTGCACCTTGCCAGTTTTTTTTTTTTTCCCATTTTAAGAATGCACTTACACAGATCCAAAGAGACCCAAGTTTAACAAGCACTAGTCATTTTATGATTAGAGGTTTATGCTGACATTATATGAAGGAATAACAACTACTCGTTTCAGAGCTTACATTATCAAAGATACAGCAAAAAGATGGATTTTCACCTTTTCATGTTACTTGAACTGTAAGCTGAAACAGACCTTGGCTATTAAAGTTTTAAGGAACCAGTCCCAAACCTGAAGGCATCAGACAGCTTTTAAGTAACAAAAAAAGCACGAGGGAACATTACAACACCAACTGATGTCTCAGTTCTTTACAAGGCTTGCTTTCAAGTAGATTTTTCTAAAGGAAGAAAGATCTGAAAAATAACTAAGTAATTTGCTTCTAAATAGTAGATTTTCTTACAGAAGAAAGGTCCAAAAAATAACTAATTCTTTTGGCTTTGAGGAAGTGCATTATAAAGGTCTGAAGGGCATTTCATCTACAATTTCAAAGTAACTCCCTGTTAAAGATCACACTGAAGACAGTCATTTGCTGTGTCATGTTTTTATTTGTTATCAGCTGCATTTTTGTGTGAAAGTGTGAAATTCAAATCAGTACTCATGTGGCGGTTAACAAAGTCCGTCATTAAAGATACAAATACTGTTTTGCAGTAAACGCCCTAACAATTCAGAAGAGTTCAAACGATCACCAACTTTTACTGGAGTGCTGACAAAGAAGCTTGCAAGCTTCCTCCACGCCCTTTCCTAACAGACAAACACAGACTACTAAGAACTAGCCAGAGTCATCTTTTGATAGCCTCCATGGCTACTGAGGTCTACATGACAAGAGAAGAAAGGTGAGCCACAGCTGGTCCCCGAAGGAAGCACAATTCAATGCTATGAGGTGACACGAGGCCAACTGCTCTTTTCACCGTGGTTCTTTTCTCCATGACAACAGCTGTTTCGAGGCGTTCCTCGACTAAAACACTGGCCTCTTCCAACCGTGTCCGTTTTCCAGCTGAATCTGCTTCTCCTTGAGCACGGTTAATGCTTCCTGGTTATACCTCTGGGAAGGAGATTAAAAAACCGTAACCGACCCCTCCCCCAGCCTTTCTTTGGGACGGAAGGATGAGGGCCCGCCCCGCGCTTCACCGGGGGCAGCGACGGGAGGAAGGCGGGGATAACCCGCCGCTTCTCCCACGCCCCGCGGTCCGGCGCTGCCCGCGGGCGGAGGCGGCGAGGGAGGCCCGCAGGGCCGCCCCCTCACAGCGGCGCCCCCCCTCCCCAGGCCGCGCCGTCCCCCGGGGCCGACTACACGGGCGGCACGAGGCTCCTCTTCTCCAGCGCCTGCTCCTCCTCCTCCAGCAGCTCCTTCAGCTCCTCGTCCTCCAGCTCCGAGGCCTCCGGCCCGCCAGAGGCCCGGCAGCGCCGCAGGTGCTGCAAGGCCCGGCGGTGCTTCTCTTGCAGCCGCCCCAGCTGGGCGCGCAGGGCCTGCGCCTCCTCGCCGTGCTGCGCGGCGGCGGGGTCGTCCGGGCCGTGCCTCAGCAGGGTCTGGCGGAAGAGGCACCGGTTCTCGCGGCGCAGGCGGCGGTTCTCCAGCCGCAGCCGCGCGTTCTCTTGGCGCAGCCGCGCGTTGTGCCACTCCCGCTCCTCCCGCTGCCGCAGCGCCTCGCTGTGGCTGGCCGCCAGGTCCGCGTAACGCTCCGCCAGCTGCTGCGGCGAGCCCCGCGACTGGCCCCGCCAGCTCTCCGGGCCGCCGCCCGGCCCGCAGAAGTCCACCGCCCCGCCGTGGCGGTCGCTACCGGCGGCGGTGAGCCCCTCCCGGCCTCTCCGCGCCAAGCCGGTACAGCCCCAGCGCCCGTCCACAACGCGCATGCGCCTCATCCGTGCCGTTCCCGCGGCCCGGCTGCACGCCCCGCCGCCGCGAGAGGAGGGAGGTGCGCGGCTCGGGCGCCGGCACCGCCTTATGCAAATAGGGGGGCGGGGCCTCCGCCGGCGGAGCGGGGTGGGGGGGTCGGGGGTCGGGGGGGAGCGGCGGGCGCGGGCCGGCGGCGCCATTTTGGGCGTGGCGCCATTTTGGGCGCGGGGCGGTGCTGCGGGGACCCCGGCAGCCTGGCTGCTGCCATCAGCACGGCTGGCAAGCGGGGCTCCGGGGGCTTAATCCCAGAAACCCGTCAGCTCCTTTCGGGTCATAACTTGTTCTCCTCCACCCTGTCGCCCAGCCGCGTGAGGTGACAGATGGGCTTGGGCCTCTGGGTGGTCCCCTCTCAGAATACCCCAGTGCACCCTGTGTCCTGCCTGACAAGGTGGGGTTTCACTGGCCAGCGTGGCTGTGCAGGCCTCCAGCGTTTGTGCGGGCCTCATTTCTATGCCTACTTAAAGGTGGTGGCTACAGCGGGGAGGAAAGCTGATGTTGGCTCAGAATGCCAGCTTGCTACATGAAAACCTGGTTGTATAAATGTTACTTAGTCCGTTCTAGGGTTGCTACCTGGTTGGGATTTAAAGAGTAAGAGTGTGAGTAGTTCTGACAACTTGTAGATGATTTGGCCTTAAGTAACAAGATCATGTGATACAAAGTTGCCCGTAAACTATTCCCGAAGAAGAGGAGGAATAGGATGTGAGGACTCCATATTGATGGCATTTCACAGTGCGTGGTGAACTCCCATTAATCCTCTGAAATTCTCATCAATTGTTGTTGCCTGACCTCCTTTGCATAACCATGCACGTAGATATCTGCACGGTTAGGTAGTCCTGTTGGGATTACCACGACGATGCAGTACATACCACTGTGGACCTCTGTGTATTTTTTGCACTTCGGGTTGTAAACTGTTCATGATGAGGACCATGCTTTGCTTTATGATCAATTACCAGCTGAAACTCTTGAGTATGGATCATGTATTTGAAGTTCAACAAACAATGCATGGCAGTAATTGTAATAATTATTTTCAGAACATTTTCAGCTCTAAATGATGACCGCTTTCTTAAAAAAGTTTGGAAAAGAAACAGCAAATTGCTGCAGAACAGAATTAGTCTTCTTATTACTGTAGTTTTGCCATGACTGCTGGTCAGCAAAAATTAACTTACAGCAAGTATTTCCCATACTAAGCCAGCTTCCAAGGAGAGATTGACTATGGCATTATAGTAATTCCACGTAGTATGTGACTAAACTGGTTTTGCATTGAAAGAAACACGTTAGTGCCTGTTTATTAGTTACTTCTTAATCCACAGGCATACCCACTGCCAAGGTGCCCATAAGACTTTACATTCAGCTATAGGCCGAATCCAGCAGAGCGCTGAGACTCTTCAGCATAGACAAACTTTGGTTGTGAGGTAGGCTCACACTAGGCAGTGTCAAAAGAGGAAGTGAAAAGGGGGAAGAAACCAGAGAAGTTGTGAGTGGTTGTCCAGCCTTCAATGATTTTCTACTGAAAGAAAGCCTGTGAAGGACCCATTATTTTAAACAGCAGCAATATAGTAGGTATAAATATTATCTGCTTTCCTGTTGATTAAAACCTTGTTTTTATTTGATGGTATCAGGTCTCCATAGATGAGAAGACAAAGTGCCAATGCTTGTGGACCATCAACTGCCATTGATTTTGCACCCTATCCAACCTGCCTGGGAAAAAGACTCTAGAAAAACACGTCACAAAGAAAATAAAAACTGTTGGTGACCACCATTCCATTTACAACTTGGTACACTGAAATCATATTTTTGAAGTGAAAGAAATTCAAGCAGTTTGTAAGGATACAAAGGGGGTTTATTCTCTGTGATTCTTAAAGGAGGTCGTACAAAAAGTTAGGCCCAAGCTGAGTTTAGTTCAATTTTTGTACTCCTTTACTGCTCTTAGAATCATAGACTCATAGCATGGTTCAGGTTGGAAGGGACCTTTAAAGTCCAACCTCCTCTGCAAAGAGCAGGGACATCTTCAATTTGGTCACATTGTTCAGAGCCCCGTCCAACCTGACCTTGAATATCTCCAGGAATGGGGAATCTACCACCTCTCTGGGCAACCTGTTCCAGTGCCTCACCACTGTCGTTGTAAAAAATGTCTTATATCTAGTCTGAATCTACCCTCATTTAGCTTAAAACTATTGCCCCTTGTCCTGTCACAACAGGTCCTGCTAAAAAGCTTGTCGCACCTTTCTTATAAGCCCCCTTTAAGTACTGAAAAGCCACGATAAGATCTCCCCAGAGCCTTCTCTTCTTCAGCCTGAACAATGCCAACTCTCTCAGCCTGTCCTCATAGGAGAGATATTCCATTTCTCCGATAATTTTCGTGACCCTCCTCTGGACCTGGTCCAATAGGTTGTTGCATCGCAAGATTGGGGCAACTCAGGTTTGTGGATTTCCGTCGTCAGAATTAAGGTGAAATGACACCAGAAGAGTCCAAACAACAATTAACATTTATGAACCAGCTACTCCTACGGGGAACAGGGAGGGGGTCCAGTCAATACTTGTTTCAGGATCTTAAAGGGCGCTCACAGGATGATACACTGCTGCTGTATCATTCTCTTGGCTTCCTGTAAGGCTAGGTTAATACAAAGACCCCTTTCTCCCAGGCTGAATACCGCTTTTCAGTGTCCTTAAAGCTACACAAAAAAAGCATTATAGGATGAGTAGGACCTTCAGGTCCATGCTGCCACATGTGTATGGATAACCCATGAATTATGAAGCCCCACTCTCTGTGAAGTGTGTCTGTTGGGTGTATTTGCCCTAGAGACTTGTATGTCCCTGCTTCAAAAATTAAGTTTCAGAGCCTCTTTGTGGACAGGTGTCCAGTTCCAAGCAGTTCTTTTATGGGTCAAATCATATAAGGGGCAAGCTATGACAGAGAAGTTGGGGATGTGTTTTCTCCAGACCACTAGCAAGCCCAAGGCATGCTGCAGTTCCTTTTTATTTTCAGGCATTTTTACCTGTTCAAGAGTGGACAAGGTTTTGGGAGGTATGTGCACAGTTTCTCCTTTCTACCAGATGCTTAAAAATTTTACTTCGGGTGATGGAGGGTTGCACTTTTTCGGCAGGAATTTGGAGCCCTAAATTCTCTAAGTGGGTGATGATTTATGTCTGGGTTTGCTGCACCACGGTGGTGTCTGGGCCTCCAATTAGCACATCATCATTTGATGTATTTTGATATATCATTGATATATTTTTACTCCATCTTTGGGAGTGATCTGCTCTAGTTCCTGGGCTAATGCATAGCGGGCGATATTCAGCAAGTGGCGATAACCCTGGGGAAGTCGCATAAATGTGTATTGTACACCTTCCCAGGTAAAGGCAAAGCGGTCCCTATCTGCTTCCTGCAAGAGAACCGTAAAGATCATGTCTTTCGCATCAATAGTTGCTAAAATCTGGTGGCCTTGTTCTTGCATGGTGGCAATTCTGCTATATTCGGGAAGGCGGCTGTTAATGGGCCAGTATTGGCATTCAAGCACCGATAATCATCAGTCACCACTTTCCATTTCGTTTGCAGACTGGCCATACTGGGGAATTATAGGGTGAGTGCATATGAATAATTATCCCCCGTTCCCATAGCTCAGTTATCGCTGGAGTGATCCCTTCCCTTGCTGCCAACAGGAAAGCATAAGGTTTGACATTAACAATCTTGGATGGTGGAAGGGTCGGTGCCAACTGCAAAAGCCTCATAGAGACCATGGGAGATGTGAATTTCCATTCTCTTCCCTTAGAGTCTACACACGCTTGGCCCTTTAATAGGTCAAGTCCTAGAATATTGGTGAGTAAAAGACCTAGTATCATAGTAACTTCAGTGGGGGACGAGTCCCCTGGCAGGCAGCATTTGACTCTAGCCATCGGCTGCAGTTGGGAATTTCCGAAAACATCTATGACCCATATTTGCTCTGTATCTGTAACCATTGCGGTTAGCAACATCCACCCTGAGTGCTGACATTTGAGCACTGGTATCAACTAGAAATGTTACTGGGGTCTTAAAGGGGCCAAGGAGAAAAGTAATTAACAGATCTACTGTCTTATTTTCAGTGAGCCTCCTTAAATAAACCAACTGTTCGTCCCCCAGCTCACTTATTGAGGACGGCGTGTCCAGTTTCCCATCCAGTGGATAGTCATACCTTCCTCTGGGGCAGTAGGCACTGGGGGATCGGGGGTCACTAGCAACTGCAGACTTGCTCCTTTATCACCCCAAGAGTCTAACTCTTGGAGGAGTGTTTTCTTTGTTCTTCCACACTTGGACCAACTTTTCTAGGGCAGAGGTGGGCAGGCCATCTATCGCATTCCAAATAATTCCCTTTTCTGTCCCTTCTGTCCACAACAAGTTCCACCAGGCCCCATATGGTCTTTTGGTGTTTATAGTCTTAGAGAGGGGAGGTCGGTTGGGTCTTTCCATTCAGTGGATAGCAGGCTTGGCCCTCCTCTCTCCCTGTTATACCCATTTTCCGGCCATAGTTAATCAATTCCTTTGCTACTTCTCCAGAGGTCAGAGCCACTTCTGCATTTTGTTTGCCTTTTTTAGATGCTATTGCATCATGCAGTCTATCCTGCAGTTGAGCAGCATACAATTTCAAAGAGTCTGGCAAATCCTGGATTAGAGGGGTCATTCTATCGGGACTGGCATTTAACAACGTCAGGGAGGGTTGATGTGGCATGCCTATCAAGCATTAATTGGAGACAAGCAGATTTCTGTAAGCTCTCAGTTAGCTGATGTTTAGAGGGAGTGTCTATCCGTGTTGGCTCTCCCCGTTCCATTGAGTCTGTTCCCCCTGACCAATAAGCTGCCTATTGCAGCGGAGACCATGGTTCCCTAGGATCATCAGTAGTCAGGAATACTCCCGGCCCCCAATATCCTTAGGTTTCATCTTCCGACAATAAAATCCGGTCACCACCAGTCAATGACACCCTCCACAGGTACTCTGTTTTGGTTTCTTTTGCTAGGTGGGTATACTTTCTTGAATTCTGGATAATTCAGTTGGCGGAGTATGGTACCATTTGGGTGGTGATTTGTGGGGCTCCTCCCACCTGACCGTTACCAAAAGTCTTGGTCTTAATGGCCTCATTGCTATCCCCTTACCCTTGGAGTAAAAAACTTTTCTTGTGCTTTCTAACAGTTGATTTGGGCATAAGGACTTTTGTTGTTCATTCTGAACTGATTCTAGACCATCTGAGTCTAAGCCCGGGTCAGATCACTCATCTGCCTTGGCTCACAAGATTTTTGCCGATCTGATACGTCGGACAGGATGGCGTGATGCCGCTTAGTTGCATTACACTTGTTGGTTAACTGGTCTTGCAGGACTTTAACTAAATCCCATAGGGACTGAATCTTCTCCTCATCTGCCTGCTTAGCACTCATTTTTTGTTGCCTGTCATGGTGGGCTGCCATGAGTACAGCCCCTAAAACTATACACACTACAGCTTTCCCTTTTCCTGGGTGAAACCTGCCTTCCTTTGCTAGCGCCTCAATTCTTCCTACAATGACATTTGGGTCGTGCCACTGGTCTCATGCCCAGGCCACTCCTGGTGCGGAAGGGCAGGCTTTATAGGCAGCTAACGTCTCTAAACAGGGGAATACATGGGCCCACTTCTTGAGCTTGTCCATGGCCCTCTGGATGGCATCCTGTCCCTCAGGCATGTCAACTGTGCCACTCAGCTTGGTGTCACCTGCAAACTTGCTGACGGTGCACTCGATCTCACTATGTCATTGATGAAGATATTGAATAGTCCCAATGCAGACTCCTGAGGGACACTACTCATCACTGACCTCCATCTGGATGGTCAGCCATTGACCTGCAACCATCCAGCCAATTCCTTATCCACCCACCAAATCCATGTCTTTCCAATTTAGAGAGAAGGTTGTTGTGGGGGACTGTTTAAAGGCCTTAGAAGTCCAGACAGACAACATCCCTTGTCTTCTGATGTAGTCACTCCATCACAGAAGGCCACGAAATTTGCTAGGCGGGACTTGCCCTTGGTGAAGCTATGCTGGCTGTCTCCAATCACCTCCCTGTCCTCCATGTGCCTTAGCGTAGCTTCTAGGAGGATCTGTTCCATGATCTTCCCAGGCACAGAGGGAGGCTGGCAGGTCGGTAGTTGCCAGGATCCTCCTTTCTACCCTTTTTAAAAATAGTGGCCCACTGGTACTGTCCCAACCTTTGAGAAATAGCACAAAGGTAAAGGAATATCCCATTGAGTCTCTCTTCCACTGCGTGCATTCCCTTGAAGTGTATGTAATTATACTTCATGTGGGTTTTCCTGAAATTAAGGTAGATCATTTTGCTCTGCTGCAACCAGTGCAATATGGCTTTCATGCTTGAACTTGATTCAAAGGCAAAACTCTAAAAAGCTCTCAGTAATTTGAGATAGATATTTTGTGTAGAAGGTAAGAGCGTTGCTGTGTACACGTAAAGCAGTGTCATCCAAGGGACAGCAAGCAACGAATTTAAAAATACAATAGAGCATGCATTAGCTTTTAAACTGACTGCCTGCAAAATAGCATGGTTCAGTGATGTCATCTTTCCATTTGCAAGACCCGATTGAGCTGTTTTAATGTGTTTATGTAGTCATCAACATTTTTCAGAATCTAAGTGTACTTTAACAAACAGAAAGTTTGTAGCTGCTGGATTCTAAACTTTGCAAGAGGAAGTAAAGGTTAACTAATAAATACATTTTCTTTCTGGCTCAGCCTGGAAGAAAGCCTGGAAGACCCTCACTGGCAAAGAATATCCAGTCTCACTAGGTTGAATCTTGCTTCAACACTTCTCTGATGGCATGTGAAATGCTAGCATTAATTGCATCACTGATTACATTTCAGTGCATGGAATAGGGCAAAATCTTGGTCGTGGGACCTGGTGGAAATGAAAGTAATGAAAGAGGTATAGAGGAACAAAACCAACATAAATTAAAATTGGGGAAAGAAAACCAGTGCAGATAAGAGAATAACATAAAGGGAAAATAAAAAGAAATTGTGATAACTAACAAGCGGAATGTGTTTCCTAGCTGAACGAGTGAAAGAGACAATGTGGTATTTAATACATGATAACCAGAAAGCATACATACCATACAAAGGAGTTATTCTGCCTTGATCTTTATGCTGACATAACAGGGAGTTTCAGTGTAGGATAAGAAACATATGCACCTATGTTTGTACTCTAGCTCATGGATCACCATCAAAAATAAAACATGGGCTTCTACCAAGAATTCAATTTGACATCAGTAAAGAAATAGCAACATGGAGTGCATCGGTGGTTTGCTAACAGTCCTGGAAGTAATGTAGGAAACGCAGGTCAGTCTGTGGGTCCTTTTTGAGGTTTAAGAGAAGGAGTATCTTTGGAGTGAGCATTTGTAGTCTGGTGTATCAAGAGGAGAGGAACATTTCCTTTCCAACTGGAGACTTGGAAAGATGTCTCCTTCCAGCTGATTTCACCTTCCAGCTTTAGTTTTCAGTGCAACAGAACTAAGTAAACCATAATTTAAAGAAAAAAATCTCTTTAGAGATGAGGAGGGATACTGCTGTAATACTGAGGGAAAATCTCTAGCAACATGATAGATACAGTTCTGATAGCCTTGTGGCTGATGCTTTTAATTGGTCTTCACAAATGTTTTATGCAGTTGGGAGGAAACTTAGTCAGCATTCTGAGCTGATGATAGCTTAAAAGCTTGATAAAGCTTATAATGTCACCTGTAACACTTTTGTGAATTAGCCTGAGTAGAAGACACAGCATATCTATTCTCAGCAGTCTGCACACTGAATTCAAGAGTGAATAGAAAGGCTTTATTCTTATGCCTTTCCACTAATGTAAAGCAGGAATGCTGCTGTCAAAGGCAATGGGATTGTACTTACACTACTGTCAGCCTGGAGTAAATGAGATCAGAAGCAGTCTCTGTAACTAGAGATTTGCAGTGCAGTGTTGGGAAGAGGAAGACAGTTTGGAAGCTAATTTACTTACATTTTTGCCAACCCGCCTCAGGCACTGTGTTTAAGTTGTCACCGTTCCTTGACTGTTGATAGCATTGAGGAACCGGGCATATGAGAAGTTGCCTTGTCATCCTTGGAAGAAGTGATGTTTTGGGAATTACATAAACCCACCCATTTACAAGCTTTCTGAGGATGGAGCGGGTGGCTTGGGAGGGTATTTGCTGCTTAGCTGAGTTGCCGATCTTTGCCTAGTAAATGTAGACCTGTGGTCTGAGTTGCTGCTTTCTTACACGTTTCTTTAATATTTGAGTTTATTAGTTTAGTACATTGAAAAGTTTTATAAAATACATATTGAGTTGCTGTTGCTGTTACTGCTAATATTCCTTTCAAAACCATCTTTGGGCATAGTTTATTGCCACCAAATAGACTTACTAGTTGGTATCAGCAGTTCTTGCTGATACTTGACAGCATAAATATGACTTTAATGAAATAATTGCTAAAGAAGTAAGAACAGGTAATATTGATGGCATTTATTTATTGTCTTGGTATGGGCAGCAATATTAAAAGCCATCAAATACCGGCATCTCTGTTTGACAGCACCATTTAATCCTATCCATGTGTTGCCATATGAAGAACTGAGTATAAATAAGGGAAGCTTGGCTTACCAGTTTTAATTAAAATTTATATTGCTGTGGGAAAAGAACAGTCCCTCAAAATACTGTGGATTACAGTAGGGAAGCTGAGTTCAGAGCTGCACATGCATTAATAGAGAGGAAAGAGAATGGTGCATTAAGGATTACAGTTGGGCTAAACTGTACGAACTTCAGCATGCAACAAAATCCCCTTCAGCTTGTCTTTCTGAACAAAGCCTTATAACCTAAAATAAAAGCACTGGTTGGACTCAGAAATACAGACAAGGGGTTGCCTGTACTTTCTAAGAAGGTGTCTGTGCACATGTGTTGTGTATACCTGTGGGCTTTTGTTTGTGTAAGAAGATGAAAATGGAATTCCATATTCTGGGAGTGAGAAGCACCACGTTAAAAGGCAAAGCTTATTGATATGTAGATCAGCCCTGAATCTTTGTTTATAGTGAAACTTAACACTTTGGCCTTTGAACTGGTAATAGCATCTGTGAATTGCATTGGAATAATAAACCATAACTCAGACAGTTCAGTTGTTTCATGAGATGATTTGATGAGACAGCTAAGGATTATGCGTCAAAAATAAACCACCTAATTATAGGTAGTGGTTGAGGTTCCAATTAAAAGGATGGGAAAATTGAGTTTGAAATTGCACTTTTAAAATTAGAGCAAGACGTTTGGACAGGTGAAATAGTGAATAAGCTAAATAAGTGTCTTGCATTTATGTATGGCTAATCATTTGTTAGCCATGCTAGAAAATACCTTATAAATTCAGAGCATGGAAATTTTTATAGACGGAAAAAAAAAGGTGGGGAAAAAAGTGATTGTCAGCAATGTTTTCAGTGAAGAATTTGTTCTCTAGGGTCAACTGTTGTAAGAAACATTGGTGTCGTGGTTTAGGCCTCAGACCAGGACAATTGGTTATACTTGCTTTCCAGCAGAAACTTAGAAAGTATATCTTGAAATCTGGTGTCATGGGATAAATTTTATTTACAGAAGGTGTTGAGTACATGAACAATTGGTTATACTTGCTTTCCAGCAGAAACTTAGAAAGTATATCTTGAAATCTGGTGTCATGGGATAAATTTTATTTACAGAAGGTGTTGAGTACATGAACAATTGGTTATACTTGCTTTCCAGCAGAAACTTAGAAAGTATATCTTGAAATCTGGTGTCATGGGATAAATTTTATTTACAGAAGGTGTTGAGTACATGAACAATTGGTTATACTTGCTTTCCAGCAGAAACTTAGAAAGTATATCTTGAAATCTGGTGTCATGGGATAAATTTTATTTACAGAAGGTGTTGAGTACATGAACAATTGGTTATACTTGCTTTCCAGCAGAAACTTAGAAAGTATATCTTGAAATCTGGTGTCATGGGATAAATTTTATTTACAGAAGGTGTTGAGTACATGAACAAACATCAGATCCTGTTTATTTCCTGAATCATCTGATGAAATTAATCTTGTGTTTGCAGTGTATGTGCTCACATCTAATTACATATGCTCCATTTATGGTCAATTAAATCCTTTTGAACACCGTTCATTTCACTGTAATGCAGATGTCTAAAAGTTTTTCTTTCTATTGGCTGTTAAGGGCGACTGAAGGATGCCTCCATTGTAGATGTCCAACATTAGACCACCTGCATCCCATCCTCAGAACAAAAATGTACAACAGCTGCAAAACATGAATCTGTAGATTTAGTAAAAGCTTGAGCAGAGAAAAAGCATGAGGGAGTATGATGGTGATGTTCTAGTTGTTGTTTCACAGCAGTACTTTACATTTCTGTGCAGTCCAGCTGATACAGCCTAAAATACTTTCTGGTTAAGAATCTGGTGTTTCTGTACATTGAGCTTGCAGGTCCAACACAGAACTGATACCCAAAGAAAGTGATTGAGTAAAATAGGAAGACAAAATGTGAAATATCTCAGGAGGTTATGCTTAAGCCTTCATCCAGCCCATCGTCATTTTGAAGGAAAAAAGCAAAGCTGGCAGCAGCAGATTCTGTAATTCCAAGAAAATTAAATTAAGTTCTTTCCAAGGTTTGCTATCAATAGTGTTAATCAGATGATACCTTGAAATCTGTAACAGATTATGTACCTCCTTTAGCCATTCTATTAAACATAGTTTATGTAACAGTGGATACTAAAACAGGAAGAAAAATAATTACTCCAGAAATGGCTTATGGTAAAATGAAATCTTCCAATATATATACAACTGACACAAAGTAATGTGAGGTGATTTCTACTTTGGCCACGTGTTCAAGAAAGGAGTTTGTACCAACAAAAAGAAAACTGAATTCATACATAAATGTCAGTACTAAAGGCTGAAACTGACAGACAAGAGTTTCTTCAGAAAACAGAAATTTATGTACATTTATGTATATTGTGACAATATGTACAACCTGTATTAGTTTTTCTCCCAGCGGGAAAAATTTTCTAGACCCTGGTGTTTTTCCTTCTTGTTTCATCCAAAACAGTAGATACAGGATAGAAAAGTTGTCACCTGAAAAACTGGAAGGCCCAAAGGAGAGTGCAGGTAACGTCCACATTGAGGCTCTCCTATTGCATTGCTAGCAATTTACTCGCATAATAGCAGTGGGGCACTGTAGCAAATAGAGGATAATGCAGTAGCTTTTCGCTTTTCATTCAGAAATGGCCAGAATCAGAATTTTAAAATCAATACCTCCAATCCAGGAAGTCCATTTCAATTTGCACTGAGCTGACAGAAATGATATCTGAAACCCACATTCTATCAGTTTATTTGTTCAGGGCATACATTAATTTGGAAACAATACTTTTGCCTATCACAGAGATTAAAGCGTGGAAAACCGTTTTATAACAGCAGAAGTTGAAATAGTGTCTCTTTTAAGTGGTTTCTGCATGCTAGGTATGCAAAACTTCATCTCTAATACAGCTCTTCCTCCTCTGTTTTACAGACAGCATAGGAACACAACAGAGATTTTCTTAAAGGAAATAACCGCGTGTTCGTAATGTAAATAATTATTATTTGGTTTATCTTCCAGTTCTCTAACTTGCAACTTTGATATTCTTGATGATATTGCTAAAGTTGTGATTGCTAAGGAGACGTAATTCGAAGGCCTACGTAACTGATTCCCAGATGATGACATTATTTGCTTTGCCCCTGGGCCTCACACCTGCAGACTCATAAAACACCATGGGATTAAGACCTAATTATCTTTCACAACTGATTGTCAAGAGGTAATCTATTGATATTGACAAGCAGCTGCCTTCAAGAAGAGACTGACTGGTTATTGTAGTTTCTTCTCTTTAAGCTGAAAATAATAGGCTTTACGTTTTCTACATAACAGGCAGGAAGTTCAAACCCATCTAGTTTCATGCGGTTCAGAAATAATCGAGCATATCAGTATCATAGCAAGCATCACTATACTGTCTGCCAGCTCTTGAGGCATCTTTATTCTGTTTCTGCACAGTCAGGTAGTTCACCTAGTGAAATTAATAAAGGAAAAATAAAATACCCTGAGCTAAATTTAAAAGAAAAAAGAATACCATGGAACCAAAAGAAGTGATAGTTAAAAGAGAAGTTCCAAAGATATAAGCAAAAATTGAGCACCCAGTTTCGACTGAATTCCAGTGGGCATGGTGTATCTAACATCTGTGTGTCTTTGAACATCACAGTTGTCTATGGGTCACCTGAAAACAGAGTTGGATAGATCTCTTTTCTGTGAGATTTTCTATAAGGCATTTGTCCTTTAAACTAGCTTTCTGTTTATAAAGACTAATCTGTCTGTTTTAAAGTTCTAAAAATGCTGCTTTTAGCTTGCCAAGGTTGCTAACATTACAGTACTATTCAGAAATCTCACTGTGAGGACACTGTCACGCTTGCGTTTTTAACAACTTTGGTATTCAATACAACAAACACAAAACTAGAAAGCAAAGTCTGTTGAAGACTACTTTGTGGGAGGAGAGTTACTCCTAAAGTAAGTAGTTTTTATTTCCACAAAGAATTGGGAAAAAGTCAAGAACGTTAATATTCATCATAGGCTGTGTAAGCTTTGTGTTATGAAACTGAGACCTATAGCTGCTGTCATGGATTTTCATTTTATGCCATTGCATTGCTGTCCTGTATACAGTAGGAATCAGTCCCAGCATTTACCTGAATTTACACGTCTTAACAGAGAAGTATTTTCCTTCTGGATTTCCATTTAATTCAAAATTGCTGAGACCAATTCCTTTTGCATTCACCTTAACAAAGACTACCTCTTTCCTTCCATTTATGAATATACAATATAAAAATGGGAAGGATAATGATAGCTTTAAATTGATATTAGTAAAAATATTTACATTCTTTGCTTCTTTTAATGTGATTGGGTAGTTAGAAGCGCGAAGTGTGTATGTTGAGGTGAGTCTTCATAGATTCCCAGCTTTCATCTTATGAACAGTGGCTATCTACAGACTGTTTTGCAGAACAAAATTACCCTTTGTAGAGAATGATATTTCAAAATGAGCTGGTAGTTTGTGTCCTCTTTTCTTCTGTCTGCCTTCTTTCTCTTTATCCCACGTCCCCCCCACACCACAACTGGAGACATTATTCAGACTGGAAACAATGACAGAGATGTAGTTGGTTTCTCATCTGTCAAATGTCTGGTGGTTTTAGGATTGCAAACAGCTATTAGTACCCTTTTTACTTTCCAAGTAATGTAAATAGACCAATCCATACGTGTGTCATAGTAGCATAATAGAGTTCCGTATACCAGTTGTTCACAAATGTTAACAGTGCGTACTGAAGGCTAGGGCATTATACTCTTACATAGGTATATTGGTAAAAAATGTTTTAAAACTATAGTAATCTTGTTTCGTCTATTTATAGAAAATACTGGTTTTAAAAATCCAAAACTTCTGAATTCTAGAACTAGATAATTTTAAAGTGTAGGTTTCCAGTTCTGTACTGATAGTGTAGTTATCAAATTCCTACATAGTTGTTTCATGATGAAGTCCATTACTATATCACTGCTATAAACACCTAAAATAGAATGTACGTGAACATGTGTCTGACTGTTTGTGAATGTGTGCCTATATATTTAAACATAAAAATCAGTCAGGATCCCATGAAATAAAGTAGTTATTAAACTTAGTTTTTTATAAAAGTTGAAGGCTATCTCATTAAACTACAAAATTCAGACATAGCTCCACTTCAACTTTTACAATTAGTACTATGGCACGTAAATTTATCAATAATGATTTCCTTTATTTTTAAACTTCTTGTAGTAGACCAGATTCTTCCTATATATCTTAACTATACTCATTCAGTACTCAGATATATTTAATATTGCAGAAGATCAAGGAGAAAGAAAGACAAATCATAGGATAGCTTCAAATATAAAAATACAAAAGTTCTTACTACAAAACTCCTGGTTAAATCACTGGACACTTTGCCTGAGCATGGGCTGCATGAAGTAAGACTGGTCTGGAATATTTTTTATTTGCTAAGTCTTACTTCAGGTGTGCTTGATTTCTGCAACTGCAATTTCCTACTTTATCCTTATGGAATTTTAAGTTGATCTGTTGTAAATCAAGTATCTATGAAGATAATATACAACAAAGTACTAGATCTGAAATTAATATTATAAACCTGAACCTTTTCATTGGGATTTATTTCATCAGATCTGATGTCAAGTTCTGTATTTCTGTATTATGGGTAATAAAGCTTCTCTGAGCAGTCTATTATTTTAATATCCGTGCCACCTAGATTACCAGTATATATTTTTCATTTGTTATTCAACCAAAATTAAGAACAACTGCTAATATATAGAAAGATAAAATTCTGAAGAGAAGTCCATATCAGTGATGATTCATCTGAATACAAATCACAGCCTGCTGTGAAGAAAATATTATTTTGTTTTATTGGCTGAATAGGAAAAGCTGAATTGTGAGAGCTGACACAGAAAAAGTGGAAAAACCATAAAATCTGATACTATGATGTTCTGCACTTTACAAAATGTTTGATTGCATGATATAGAAAATCTTGGATAAATGATGTCATACTACTTTAAGAAACTCTTACATGAGCTGACCAAAAAGGGAGGCTGTTCTCAAGTTAATCTTGAGCAAGACAGAGGGAATAATTCAGACGATGCTCAGAAAACCGCAGAACAGAATCATGTTATGTCCAAAAATATACCTAGTAATTTTTTAAAACAGCCATTGTTCTGAAGACCTGAAAGTGAGTAAAAATTTCAAATATTTGCTGCATATTTAAATTATGAAACAGTTAGTAGCTGGATCAAAGAATTATAACTCAGTAAGACATAGATACACCGAGCAGTCTGCATGAAAAGATATTTAAAATCACTGCAATAGAAAATCAGGAAATTACAAGAATTAAGCAGCATGGCTTCTTCAAAAGTAAATTGTGTTTTATTGATCTCTTAGAAACTATTTATTTTGGCCATATTTAGTTGATAAGGTACCAGCTTATAAAACTTTAAAAATTTCCTATCCCTGAAATGAATCACAGGCTGTTAGGTTTCTTCAATGTAAGAAGGAAAAAATATCCTGGATCACAAACTAAAATATAGAAAACAGAGAGCTGGATTAGAAGGTCAATTTTCTTCCTATCTAAAGGTTAACAACAAAATGCCTCAGAATTCCGTACTAGGTCTTGTGTTTGATACATTTATTGATTTGCAAAGGTCAGCAAGGTATGATGTAGCAAAATTTGTAATTACACAAAATTATGACCACGATTCTCTAATTATGTAGTGTCATAGAATGGTTTAGGTTGGAAGGGACCTTGAAGATCATCGAGTTCTAACCCTCCTGCCGTAGGCAGGGACACCTTCCACAAGATCAAGTTGCTCAAAGCCCCATACAGGCTGTCCTTGAACATTTTCGGGGATGGAACCTCCAGAACTTCTCTGGGCAACATGTCCCAGTGCCTCACCACCCTCAGAGTGAAAAATTTCTTCCTGATATCTAATCTAAATCTACCCTTTTCCAGTTTGAAGCCATTATTCCTCGTCTTATTACTAAATGCCCTTGTAAAAAGTCCTTTCCCAGCTCTCCTGTACGCCCCCTTTAGGNTTCCTCGTCTTATTACTAAATGCCCTTGTAAAAAGTCCTTTCCCAGCTCTCCTGTACGCCCCCTTTAGGTCACAATAAGGTCTCCCTGGAGCCTTCTCTTCCTCAGGCTGAACAACTGCAACTCTCTCAGCCTGTCCTCATAGGACAGGTGCTCCAGCCC
>RSEF01000001.1:9384819-9396928 GCA_003993805.1 Himantopus leucocephalus | reverse complement strand
GTGGAAGGTGTCCCTGCCCATGGCAGGGGGGTTGGAACAAAGTGATCTTTACAGTCCCTTCCAACCTAAACCATTCTATGATTCTGCGAACCCCTAAGAATCCCAGAGAAAGGGGTTTCCTTCATTTTAAAGGTTACTCATATGATTAGTAACTGATTAATTTTTTTTTCCTCTAACATGGATTTAGCTCCAACTTCTCCCTTCCAAGACTGAACTCGCAGTTTTTATCATACTGCTGAGCTGAGGACCTAGCACACTACCCTATTCTTTTGTCATTCTTTTTAAGGGCAATGTTATTCCTCCTAACTTTTATCTTCCCAAGTAGCAGAGAAACTGCCTCCTGTAATGGGCTGAAGAAGGTGATATTTATTATCTTTGAAACTTTAGTGATTGTAGGTTTCATGAGCATTCCTGGAGAAATGTTTAACCTCAAAAGTAGCTGAGACAATGTAAGTTGTTCAATGGATCCTTATGTGGGAGTATGTTAAGGAGAATTGTGCATTGAAGCTTACAAATATGATGAGCTGTTTTAATAAAACAGCAGATATAGGAACTACTGAGGGAGGAGAAGGGATTGCATGTCTCTTCTCTGCCAAGATACTGTCAACCAACATTAACAACTCCTATTCCAAATCACAATATTTCAATGAAAGGACTAATCACTACCCATGCACCCAGGTGTGTGAGACTATCTTAACCTAGAGGACTCATCATACCTTGGAAGCAGTTCCCACTAGCCATTCAGGCCATGAGGACTCTTGCTGGAACAACAAGCAAAGGTGCTACAGATATAACCAGTTGCTGGTTTCTGAGAAATGAAGACATAGCTGCTGGGAGCCGATCCAAAACCCTCACTTAATTTGATAAAAGCTTTCCAGTGTTATTGCTATCACTTACGGTTTCTGTTACTATAATGCATAGTAGTTGCATTCAAACCACTAATGTAAGTGCCTGACTTAAACTTTCCAGCATGTTTCAGAGAACAGCGATGGATTAAATTATTTATTTATTTATGTTTGTTTTCTGGAGCTGACAGATCTGGCTCTTCATATAATAAAAGATGACAAGACACAGCAGATACCAGAGGCATCTAGGTAATAAGAATCTCCTCTAATTTTAAACATCTAGATATTTCTCATACTCAGAAGAGAAAAAAAAATATCAAAACCTCACATTTTGAGAGTGATTCCCCTTTCCTCCTATAGACCTCTGCCTTAGAATGAGGTGAATCCTATCCACAGTGTAAACAGTCTACCAAACTTGGGCAGCATCACGATTTCTACACTTCAGGCTTTCCACAAAGTAAGTCATCAAAACCACCACAGTAGCCTTGATATCAATGCTAGGTCTCTTTCTTAAGTTACTGAGATAGAAAACGTAGTCATAGATCACGGACCATGATCTTAGCATGATAAGGGCTGTAATGACACTTACAAACATACAATATAAAATGTAAGGCAGGAATCAGTAGATGGACAGGAGAATGCAGAGTAGCAAGAGATCCTATTAATTAATATGACGGGATGTTATCACAGCACATAAACGATGTTAATACCGTCAACTTTTGTGCGCATCATGACAGAGGCCATTTTTAAGAAGGATTACAAAATGGCTTTGCAGATATTCGAGGTGCCAGAATACTCAGAGTACCTGGGAGTGGAAGGCAAGCCTGCTGTGTTCACTTCTTTGAGTGCATATATGAGCAAGATAAGAACCAAGCCTCAAAAGGTCCAAGGACTTTTCGCTTGCCCTCAGCATTTTTGTGCCTTCCAAAGCAATATGTGTAACAGTAATATCCCATCAATTTGGAAAAAAAATAGACAAGCTTCACAAGGTATCTGTGCCCCAAAGCAGACCTAATTTTACAATTTTATCAGTCTAATAAAAACCCTATAAACACTGTTTCTTTGGTANAAACACCGTTTCTTTGGTATCCATAGTCTAGAATAGTTACACCACCACTGGTGTTACTTAACTTTAGATATTATCAAACTGCTTTTCATAAAAGATGTTTATGATCCCTAAAGCAAATAATTTCAGTGTTTTTAAGGAAATATTTTATTTTTCTATTTACTCCAAAGCCATCGTCAGGGAACAAAATAGCAGATTGATGCAGAAGTTGGAAGGGCTGAGCTATGTTATTTCACTGCTGATAAATAAAACATCATTTGCACTCTAAATTACAGCATTTGTCATTAAGTATTGGTATTTTCCAAACATTTTACTTTATGGTTCATGCAAGCCCTAAAAGAAGCACCAGTGCCTGCTTCTTTCCTAGATTTGTTTGATTTAAAGACTAGTGAGGGATCGCTAGTATTTTCAAGATCAAATATTTTTACTGTTACTATTTGTAACCATTTCTAATGAATTTCTCCTGAGGTTCCCAATTTGGAAGAGTTGCTGTCAACTGCAGTTGTAACTGAATCTCAAAGATGACACCAATCTTACTTTTCTTAGGTAAAAGGAACATTAAGATGATGCCTAACAGCAGCAGGACGTAGTCGAAGTAGAGTGTCATGATAAATACATAGTTGCTAGCTGAGTAACAGAGAATAGAGTGTTGTGTTTCCCCTTGACAGGCAATTTAGGGAAAACGATGTCTATTCTGAAAGGTCGTGGTCCAAGATTTCAGCTGGTGTAAAGGAGCATTTTCACAAAGACCAGTGGAGTTGTTAAGACCATTCCAGAAGCTGGCATTTTACTGTTGGGCATTTTTTCCTATCCCTTGGTTTCATGTCCTAAGCGTTCGTTGCTTGATAACACCTCAGTAAATGTCATACTCCCGATTATTTGCCTGAAGATATGCCTACGCAGCAGTGCTTGTTCCTGGGGCACAGACTCTGATGTGTAACAAACAGGATGCCCTATAACGTAATACAGGAGCAGGGAATATAACCCTTACCTGCAGCCAGATGAATCAACACAGCATCTTTCTTTCTGCCTGCGTTTGACTAGGAGTTTCCAGGCTGGGCAACATCATCAAGATTTAAGCCTTTGTGAGTAACATCATTTCATTTATACCAAAAGGCAAAGGGAGAGTAGAAGGAAAGCAGGCTCTTTTCTCTGCAAGCCACGGTGTCAGGAATGTATAGTGAACTTTAACGTTTAAAACAACAGTTTTCCAGCTCCATTATAGTTGGAAAAATACAGTTAATTTCTGTGAATAAGAGCTCTGCTTGTAAAAGTCTTTTCTATTAACCACCCAATACCACCGCAGTACGGCTGGCTTTCCGTAGCTAGTGATTTGTGTTTTCATACCATACACCAAACTGTAGGTGCAACTTTCATGGTTGAATGTGAAATTACAGCCACT
The DNA here is from genome assembly GCA_003993805.1 of Himantopus leucocephalus. Classification (NCBI taxonomy): domain Eukaryota; kingdom Metazoa; phylum Chordata; class Aves; order Charadriiformes; family Recurvirostridae; genus Himantopus; species Himantopus leucocephalus. The sequence continues at coordinate 9,393,615 of RSEF01000001.1, read as the reverse complement.
TTGAATGTGTTTTGATTCTGTTCATCAATATAACATTATCCTGGATAATTGTTAGGTCAGTATGAAGGATTTTAAAGCTCAAAACCATAAAGCAAGCCTAATTTTCTTCTAGTGGGGTCTCTCTGAGTTCTGCTACAAAAGAACTCCCCAAAGTGTCACATCATTTGTAACAGGAGAAAATCATTTTTTTTTGAACCAAAGATAAATTCAGCAAGTGTTGGATTACANGTTCTGCTACAAAAGAACTCCCCAAAGTGTCACATCATTTGTAATAGGAGAAAATAATTTTTTTTTTGAACCAAAGATAAATTCAGCAAGTGTTGGATTACACGCTAGTTGAAGTGCTAGCAGACAATAAAACATGGCTGTAAATAATTGCTTCAGCTTTATCTTTCAAAAAATCATAAAGTCAAAAAGCAGTTTCTTCCAAACAAATAAAGAATGCTTTTATAGCAAAATACACTTTCTAGTGAATAAGACATACAGTCAGCCGTAACCCCAACTATGTGTCAGACTCCATTCATTTTTTCAAGGAAATCCGTGGGTTGCTTATAAAGATACTGAACCAAAATATTTAGGTTATCACTTGAAAGGGTCCCTCCGCTGAGATTAATCCAGGAAAGTTAAAAGCCTAGAGGTTGTTCTACAAATATGTGTGTATATATCTATAAATATTCCAGCATTTCCTGTAATTAGTGTTGCTCGATACTCCCTGTTTTAGGATCTTTTATTAGTTGCTCATAACTTTCCAAATCATTTTGAATAAGAATTTTTCCATGCTGGCACTGTCCAGGCAGACTCAGAACTAGCTTGTTTGAGTCAAAACAGCTAAGGCTTTCCTGAGAATACTGTTGTTCAATATTAGAAAATAATATGGGGAACGTTTTTTCCTAGGAAGATTAGATACCTCTAGGATGCTTTGTGGAGGGATTTGAAATTTGGGCTGTTCTGCTCAGTCTGTATAAGAAAATCTACAAAGAGATGAGCAAATTACAAGCCTTAGAATGAAAAATCTCAGTTCATGGATGCTTAAGAGAGATTATTCTGAGCCTAGCAACTGAAATTGGTACTTTCTCTCCCCCAAGCATGCTTCAGTGCCAGCAAGGCCCATCAGTGCTTGGGAGTCCCATCCATCGTTTCCCTCACAGCAAACAAATATGCCCCAGCCAGTTCCCATCTCTTTGGCCATACAGTTTCTTCTTCACTCTTCTTTGAGACTTTCCTCTTTTTTTACATTCTCACATCTCTGAGCACCGACTCAAGCCTGTTCTCAGACTACAGACGTATCCAGTACTGACCTACCCCCATGCTTCTTTCCCCTTCCTGGTCTCTTGGGCCGGTCTTTTTTCCTGGACAACTGCCATCATTCCCCCTTCTCCTAGTGTCCTAAGGACTTTCTTATTTGTACTTTGATGTTAACTTTGATTTCCTTTGATCTGTATCCCTTAGCCATCCTACCCAAATATGTTCCATATTTCAGATTCTCATGCTGCCTTCATGTTGTACACCAACAAATGGGCTTGCAACTTTTTCCAAACTGTCTCACTACCCAGACCTCCATCCTTTCATGGTTCTTTGACCATCTCACACACCAGTCCCAGCATCCACCTATAACAGTCAATCAGTTCCAGTCTCTCCCCCTTATGCCCAGTCCCACCAGATCTTTTGACCTAATGTGCTCATCTGGCTTTTAGGTTTTTTAAAAGTTTTCTCCTTTATTCTGACTGAGTCCAAAAAGATTTATTGATACAATGGAAGATTTAGGCTTTCTGACTAGCATTTGGCAAGACTGTAAGCAAGTCAGCAGAGATGACGGACAAATTTAATGCCAGATGATATTACCGGGCCCACCACATACTCGCAGTGTCGTGCATGTGTACGTGTAAACACACATGCATGCACACATGCAAACAAATACACTACTGTATATATGCAAATGTTTTCTTCAAAATACTTGCAGTAGAAGAAGCTTTATCTGTCTAGAAAGATGCAGCTGCCACTTGCCCTGGATTTGTTGATACACCAGAGCTCTTTGGCATTGCTCCACTGATGCAGAGAATCACAAATGCTGCTTATACCAGTTTACAGCTGCTTGCCATTATCTGAGATGCACCACACAGAAAGCTCATACCAGCAGATTTGGTCTTATCTTTATTTTCAGACATTTACAACCCTGATCGCTCTGTCCATTCCCTGATTATCTTTATGTAAATGGTCTTTAGATTTTAGACGATGAGACAGATTTGCACTGTGATCTTTCACTCTGGAAAGTGAAACTTGTCCAAGGACAACTTTCCTTGGAACACTCCCAGGTGAAATTATCCTGACACACAAAATATTATGAAGCATTTTCAGATCAGTATTTTTGTATCAAGAATAGGCCTTTTCTTCTGATAATCCCTAGGAGGAATTAAGAGCAAACTCAGAATACCTGGGTATGGAAATCATGGGGAAGTACGATACTAACTCATTTTGGAGACTGAATGATGGCACTCAGTCACATAAGTTTGCACCTACATTGTGAAAACTGTGGGATATGTAATAGATATCTAAATGGAATCTGTGTAGTAATATTGAGAGTTTCATTTATTAACACTTTGAGAGTTTATTTGGTAGAGAAAATGCTGCCCAAAAATTTCTGCATGCAGCCTTAATGTCACCAGCCTATACTAACATCTGATCTTTTCTGACAGCTGAATGAAACTCTGCTTTTGTATAAACTAATTTGGGAATTTCCAGAGTTTCAAATAGGGAAATGCTAGGTAATAAAAGATACTAATCTGATGTCCTTTTTGACATAAAACTATTTTGAACTTGAATTTCTGAGAACAGCTATTTTATTTAAGTCTCTCTAGTTTATGAATTCTGAAGTAACATTCTGTTTAAAGATTGAAATTATGGTTGAAATGAATTGATTGAAATGAAAATTAGCATTTTCTGCTTTTATATTTCTCCTTGCATTTAAATAAATTCTTTTCTTCTTTGGATCAGTGGAAAGCAAAACTAACTCTGCAGATGTTGCAGTGTATGATGAGATAACAAGACCAGAATCCAGTCAAGGTAAGTTAAGACAACTGAGTTATTAGACTATGAAGCATCTCACTACTTTTGCAGTATCTTGTTCTCAATAAAATCCAGTGCACTGATGACAAAAACACTATTATTTGTTTTGTTACCCTGAAACTTCACAGAATAGTCATCAGCCAGTTCAGCTGTTGTAGATAATTATAGTTATGTGATCACAGAATCACAAAATGACTAAGGTTGGAAGGAACCTCGGGAGTTCATCTTGTCCAATCCCCCTGCTCAAGCAGGGCCACCCAGAGCCAGTTGCCCAGGACCGTGTCTAGACAGTTTTTGAATATCTCCAAGGACGGGTATTCCACACCTCCCTGGGCAACCTATTCCAGGCTCAGCCAACCTCACAGTAAAAAAGCATTACCTGATGTTCAGAGGGAACCTCCTGTGTTTCAGTTTGTACCCATTGCCTCATGTCCTGGCCTTGGGTTGACTTTGGCTGGCTGCCAGTTCCCCATCAAGTCACTCTATCACTCCTCCTCCATCAACAAAACAGGGGGAGAAAATACGACAAAAAAGCTCATGGATTAAGGTAAGAATAAGGAGATCACTTACCAATTCCCATCACAGGCAAAACAAGCTTGACTCAGGGAAATTAATTTAATTTATTGCCAATTAATCAGACTAGGATAGTGAGAAATAAAAAAAAAAATGTAAAAACACCTTCCACCCACCCCTTCCTTCTTCCCAGGCTTAACAATTCCTGACTCTTCTTCCTCCTCCCTCCCTGAGCAGCACAGGGGGATGGGAAATGGGGGTTGTGGTTAGTTTAAAATGTTTCATCTCTGTCACTCATTCCTCCTCATGTTCTTCCTCTGCTTCAGCACGGGATCCCACCCACAGGGCACAGTCCTTCCCGAACTTCTCCAACATGGGTCCTTTCCATGGGCTGTAGTTCCTCAAGAACTGCTCCAGAGTGGGTCCTTTCCACTAGGTGCAGTCCTTCAGAAACAGACTGCTCCAGTGTGGATCCCCCATGGGGTCACAAGTCCTGCTAGCAAACCTGCTCCAGCGTGGGCTACTCTCCATGGGCCGCAGCTTCCTTCAGGGCATATCCACCTGCTCCGATGTGGGGTCCTCCACAGGCTGCAGGTGGATATCTGCTCCACCATGAACATCTATGGGCTGCAGGGGGACAGCCTGCCTCACCATGGTCTTCACCATGGGCTGCAGGTGAATCTCTGCTCCAGTGCCTGGAACACCTCCTCCCCCTCCTCCTTCCCTGACTTTGGTGTCTGCAGAGTTGCTCTCACATATTCTCACTCCTCTCTTCCAGCTGCTGTTGCCCAGCATTTTTTACCTTTTCTTAAATATGTTATCACAGAGGCACTACCAACGTCATTGATTGACTCAGCTTTGGCCTGCAGTGGGTCCATCTTGGAGCCAGCTGGTGTTGGCTCTGTCCAACACGGGGGCAGCTTTTGGCATCTTCTCACAGAAGCCACCCCTGCAGTCCCTCCCTCGCCACTACCAAAATGTTGCCACATAAACTGAATACACACTGGGCACCACCGAAAAGACCCTGGCTGTATCCTCTTGGCACCCTCCCTTCACGTATTTATATTCATTGATAAGTCCCCCCCGAGCCTTCTATTCTCTAGGTTAAACAATCCCACTCTCTCAGCCTTTCCTCATAGGACAGATGCTCCAATCTCTTAATCATCTTCATGGCCCTTCGTTAGGCGCTGTCCAGTATGTTCGTGTCTCTCTTGTACTGGAGAGCGCAGAACTGGAAGCAGTACTCCAGGTGTGGCCTCACCAGTGTTGAGCAGAGGGGAAGGATCACCTTCAACCTGCTGGTAATACTTTGTCCAATGCAGCCCAGGATAACATTTTCCTTCTTTGCTGCAAGGACGCATTGCTGGCTCATGTTCAACTCGGCATCCATGAGGACTCCCAGGTCCTTTTCTGCAAGCTGTTTTCCAGTTGGGTGGCCCTCATCTTGCACTGATGCATGGGGTTGTTCCTTCCCAGATGAAGGACTTTGCACTTTCCCTTGTTGAACTTCATGAGGTTCCTGTTGGCCCATTTCTCCAGTCTGTCAAACTTGCTGAGGGTACACTCTGTCCCGTCATCCAGATCATTAACGATGATGTTAAACAGGACTGCACCCAGTATTGATCTCTGGGATATACCAACAGTCACTGGTCTCCAACTAGACTTTGTGCCACCGATCACCACCCTCTGGGGCTTGGCCTTTCAGCCAGTTTTCAACCCACCTCACTGTCTGCTCATCCAGCCTGTACATCAACAGCTTCTGTATGAGGATCTTATGGAAGACATTGTCAAAGGCCTTCCTGAAGTCCAGGCAGACCATAACCACCGCTCTTCCCTCATCTACCAGGACAACCGCTTCATCATAGAAGTTTACCAAGTTGGTGAAGCATGACTTCCACTTGGCGAAGCCATGCTGCCTACTCCTGATGATTTTCTCATCTTTAATGTGCCTGGAAATGGTTTCCAGGATTAGCTGTGATCCTAAAACCTAATCTCAGCAAAGATCTCGGGAAGTTAAAAACTGTACAAATGAACTTTGAGCAAAAGCATAACAGTGTATAGCTCTGTCCATATCTTCCCATTAAGTCATAACAATCCAGAAACTTATATACTATGTAATTCATACACTCATCCAATTCAAACATCTATAGGAAAGGACAATTCCAAAAAAACCCACAGTTAAGAAAATAGGAATTGAGACATTTAGATCTAATTAACACTAAGTATATATCACAAAGATAACTGAAGGGGGATATGTTAACTTAGTGTTTATAATAGTTTCACCCCATATAGTACATATTTAAACTCTGCTCTTTTCACTTCCATTGGGCTAAGTACTGTGAAAACATATTGAAAGACATCAGGTAACATTTCTAAATATCACTGCAACTTAATAACCTGCAGTCCTGTTTTATCATAAAACTTTGGGCCCAGCATTTGAACAGGTTTTCAGAATTCATTGAGCCACAGAAGTTTTGCCCAAAATATCCTGCAGTAAGGATGAAACATGTAGGACTGAATATGCCCGCTTTCCTAGGGTTTGTGACTTCAAAGCAGCCAGCTTTGTTAAAATGTCCAGGTGGACTGTACTGCCAAGTTATGGCTTGAAGCCATAAGACAGGTTCCCAGGATCTGAGAGTATGGAGCAGTCAGCAAAAAAGGCCCTTCAGGTTTCAGGAGGTTAGCAGCAAGTGAAGCTTTCTGCAGTTCAGTCTAAACACATAGTTCTATTCAAGTATTTTCAGAGTTTCCAGGGTCAACATCCCAGATCCTTGAAAGCCTTCTCCAGAGCTGTAAGCCTCAGTAGCCATTGCAGAGATTGCATGAAATTTGATGTTCTTGATCATTTTGCAGCTCTTACTACTGCTGTATAACTGACAGAAACGTCAGGCAGACACCCTGTAGGCTTAGTCCCACCCTGTGTCAGACTAAGTCCTAAATAAGGAGAAAGAAAATAAAGTGAAAGAAGGAAAAAAGTTACTTCTTCTGAAGCAGAGTTTCACTGGCTTCAGCACTCCATAGAGGGACTGAGGGTCTGAATCAAACCACCCTACGGAGGTGGTCTTTTACCCAGTAATCTAGAAACTGTATATGGAGATATGAGAGGCACCTCAACACAAATTCCATTTCTTTGTGAATAGACATTGATCCCCAGAGTAAGCTTTAAGAATTATTTCTCGGGCAAGTAGGGAGAGCACTTCAGTCAAGAACTGCTTCACCTGCCTGGGTCAAACACTCCTCCCAACTTTTTACTTCCACCTCAGTCATCCTTAAATGGTCCTAGGTGCAGTGAGAACTCTTCAAAAAGAGCAGTTCAGAGATCCTTTTCCTGATACTTCTCTCTCCTCTTCCTCCAAAAGCAAAAGCCTGGTGGTTGTATATATTCCTCATATGTGACAGCTGCAAGTTCATCTGTCTCAGAGGGTGGAGGCATTTGAGCCTAAACAGTCTTTTTACACCTCATTTGAATACAATCAAGTTATTGGGAAACCAGACACACTCCTTTCTTGCTGCTTATCCAAATATTTGGGGTGTGTAAGGACTGCTGCCACATTCCAGTAGGTTAGAGGTAGGTGCTTTGCCTGTTACTTCAGGTGGTTCTTAGCCATGAGATTCACTGTTCTTCCCAGCACTGTCAGTGTTTCATTGTTTTTTCGTATGCCGAGTACCACAAATATATGGGCTTGACAGAGTGTCCCAGTAGGAAGTTGAGCTATCAATGACTTCCATTGTCCACTGGCTTAAGAACATGGAACTTTAAGGTTAATATCTTGGTCATAGCTATCAGAGCATCTAATAGTTTTACATCTAGTCATATGTGTCATTTTGGAAATTAACTTCGGGATGGTCTAAATCGTACTGAAAGTCATAGAATCATAGAACCACAGAATCATAGAATGGTTTAGGTTGGAAGAGACCTTAAAGATCATCTAGTTCCAACCCTCCTGCCATGGGCAGGGACACCTTCCACTAGACCAGGTTGCTCAAAGCCCCAGTTGCTGAGGTTTGTTTTCCTAAATGCTTCAATCACATTTAAATATACTTTAGACTTCTAAATCGTGTTGGCATGTCTAAAAATTTTGCCGAGGAGCTCTGTGAAATATACGATGTGTATTTAAAAATGTCAGTGTGGAATAGTTTGCTGAAGATATAAATCTGTCCAAGTTTCAGAAGCTAAGAACATTGTTATTGACTAGCTAGGCAGAATAAAATTTAAATGCCAACTTTCCTCCACAAAAATCAAGACACCTTCAAATCCAGCTATTTACAATTAATTCCAGATGTGTTCTGTTAAGAATAAAGTTGGAAAGGAAACAAATCCCATATATAGTTCACTACATGCTTACAGCTGTTTGTCAAAATGAGACTGCTGGTTTTCACATGTAGCATTAAATTTGAACAAATTTATTGATCATAGGACTGCAGTATAACCAGAATAATATCCTGATTTCCCCTGTGGAGAGGAGTTAGCTAGTACTGCAGAATTTGTCCTCTTAGTCTAAAGATATGACAAATCTCTTCTTGGCAGCAATACTGTGAACCATCAAGTGAATCCATTGCTCAAGGAGATTACTTGGATTGGGAGAAGTCCCAGAAGGAGCCATGCAACTTCAAGGCATACGCTTGAGGCTTCACAGCTCTAAGAGAAAAGCTGATACTGGTCAGTCCTCACAGACAGCGCTTACAGTATTTATTTACTGAACAGCTAGATATTTCCGTATCCCCACTCTTACAACTAGTATCAGATTCAATCAGGCTCGAATGACCTAATAAAACACTTCATGGCACATGGAGAATTGAGCACGGTTATCTTAACAGAGATGTCAAAAGGTCATAAATACAAAACAGGGTTCATAAAATAGAACCAAAATCCTTGCAAGTAATAATATGTTTCTTTTTCACATTCATAATAATCATTTCCTATGGCTGAGTGTTTTACTTCTCTTTGGTTTGTGCTCTGGGATTTTCATTTTCTAACCCCACCCTCCTTATTCTGCTCCCCTGGTGTGTAGTGCTCTAAATTCAATCTGGTTTTGTTCATTTTAACTACGTGGGAAGTCTGTAGAATTCCTTAATTTAATTACTTTGCTGATGCTGCAGCACTGGAATAATGGACCTTTACTCACTTGGTCTGAGAGGAACAGTCTGGTTCCATCAGACACGCCAGCTCCCATTTGCCTCTTGCTTGCATCAAGCACTTGTCAGCATAATCCCATTGGT
>RSEF01000001.1:9349087-9384719 GCA_003993805.1 Himantopus leucocephalus | reverse complement strand
TCATCAGCAAACTTGTTGATGGTATACCCTATCCCTTCATCCAGGTCATTGATGAATATATTAAATATATAATATTTATAAATATATAGTATATAACCTGATCCCTGGCCGCTTGGACAATTTCTTTGTATACCTCCCAGGCTACCTGTCCTTGTTTCCACCCTCTGTAGGCTTCCTTTTTATGTTTGAGATTGTCCAAGAGCTCCTTGTTCATCCATGCAGGCCTCCTGGCATTTTTGCTTGACTTCCTCTGTGTTGGGATGCATTGTTCCTGAGATTGGAGGAGGTGGTTCTTGAATATTAGCCAGCTTTCTTGAGCCCCTCTTCTTTCCAGGGCTTTATCCCACTGTACTCCAGCAAGCGGATCCCTGAAGAGGCTAAAGTCTGCTCTCCTTAAGTCCAGGGTAACAAGCTTATTGTGCGCCCTCCCCACTGCTCTAAGGATTTCAGACTCCACTACCTCAGGATGACTGCAGCCAAGGCTGCCCTTGAACATGACATTTCCCACCAATCCCTCCTTGTTGGTAGAGAACAAGGTCCAGAGTGCCACCTCTCCTCATTGGTTCTTCTATCACTTGGAGAATGAAGTTATTGTCAGCGCATTCAAGGAACCACCTGGATTTTTTATGACCTTCTATGTTGTCCTTCCAAGAGATATCAGGGTGGTTGAAGTCCCCCATGAGGACCAGGGCTTGTGAATGTGAAGCTGCTCCTATCTGAGTTATCTGGGTTATTTCTTTTCATATTCCTTAAGGACAGGCAACTTTCATCTAAATCACATAAGATGGTTGAAGAATTTTAGTGGATAATACAGTGAGAATTTACGAAATAAAGATTGTATAGAGACCAAATTCCTGAAGTGGCTTGTTCCCTTAAGCTTGTTCCTACTTTAAAATAGAATTCAGTGGTGACTTAGGCTTTTGGGAGCCTTGCATCTCTAATAATTTGTAGGACTAACGCTCTTCCATCCCGTAAAGTCTACTGCATTCCAGCTGCCTTAGGAAGCTCTGAAGTAATTTGCTTAGATACAAAAAGCAGTATAGTAGGTTTGCATGGCAGTTTGCCCGGACTAATATAGCTACTTCTAGCTGTGTTAATTAGTCACAGTGGAGTTCCACAATAAAGCTTGTTTGTTCAGCACTTGCTCAGGTATCTTTGTGCTGCATTGCTTTATGTCATATAGGTATAGTCTCGGGTGTTTCTAAAATTGTAATCTCTTGCCTAAGGGAAAATTAATGTAAAAATATCCATGCAGATTCCATGTTTTGTAGCTGCTTGTTGATTTCCAGATCAGATGGTCTCAGTCTGGGCCAAACCTCCTCTGCCATACCTCACTCCATCAGCAGGGAAGTTTCAACAGGACTAGGTGTGAACCAAAGCACTTTTTAGCCCTTGACATGCTGTTAAAACGTGAGCCATAAACTCCATCCCTGTCCCACATGGCTCTGTTGACGTTGCAGAACTAACTCAAATGAAGCATAATTTAAATGTGTTTAAAAGAAAGGTTGTCTTGAGTAAATGATTCCCAGTAGAAGCCATAGGAGGAGGACTCACCAGGTCCCTTATATCTATGTTATAATTTGAGGAATATCTGTAGGCTTCCTTCAGGGCTGTATTCACCATCCAATTTGGAAGCAGAGTTGCAAATACAGCGTGAAGCTGTAGAGACCAAACTGCATCCAGTTTTATTCTAGTTCAGTTCTGGTTTGGATGGGACTATTAAGAGTTCCGCTTCTCCTCCACTGGAGTTATGGTCTGATACAAACTCAAAGAAGCAGTAAGTGACCCACACAGTTTATTCCTTTTTGCAGCTTTCTAAAGCCTCTTCTGCTGTCTTTCCCTCATTCATTAAGCTAGGAATGATAACAGGGGAAATGCTTAAGAAGTGAATATGTTGAGAAAGAGAGGGCATTTTTTATTTGGCCCCTTGTTGGATTAGAATTGTAATTCCATGTTTCTTTTCTCTGTGAATGTAGCACTGGTGAAAGGTGCCAGACTGACATGCCTGGAGAATGAATACCTCTTTTTATGCACAGTCGGAGCCTGAACACATCAGAAGTTCTGGGCTAGTAAATCTCCCTAATCCCAAGAGGTAAATTCCTAAAAGATGTTGTTGGTATATGTTAATTATTTTCGCCAAGATGGAACTCAAAGTGAGAGAGAAAGGAGATAAAGAAACACAGAGGCATGCCTGATAATCCTGAACATATTGCCAGGAAAGGCCTCTCTGTCTGGTTGATAAAGAAATGTACTGCTCTTTCATTTTGTTTTGAATGTGCCTACCAATTTCATATCAAATGTCAGAGCCTTCGACCACTCTGCAGTTGACCCATCCAACACTAACAAAAAGCTGCAATCCCAAAACTTTTAGCTTCTGGTGATGCATTTTCTTGAAGACACAACAACCGTGACAGTTTTTCTTAAAATGTGAATTTTCTGCTCATGAAAAGCAGCAGTTCAGATTTCTAAAAATAACTGGCATCTTTGCACGCCAGAGCTGAGAGGTCTAAAGGAATGTGCCAATTAATTGACTAGGGAACTTAAAAATGGAAACCTGTCAGATGGATGTGTCTGGACTGTAGATGGTGGGGGAAAGGAAGATGGAGAGCAATGTGTGTGCTGGCATTTCTAGCCAATCATGTAGCTTGGAGTAGGCACTCTGAGCCAGGTGATACTAATGGGGAAGGAGCTATTGCTCCACATCCTCTCTCCTTTGCCAGTCTTAACTGACTCATTGCTTTGGAAATTCTCAGCTAACATATTCATTCATTTCTCACAGAAACTAAATGTTTCAGCCAGAAATAAAACAGAAAACGGCTAGTAGCGACATCTCTATGAAGAATTCTTAATGCATGACTTCGCATCTCAGAAACTTCAGAGAAGTTATAATTTATTCCTTTTCCTGCTCTGCAGTGTGTCTAATGCCTTTGGTATAAAATCTGCATCACCCAACTGATTATATTAACAGCAGTATTGAAAAGCGTTTCTTGGTTATAAATCCTTCATTCCAGCATGCACAATACCCAGGGCATTGAGCTACCAACCATACACCTGACGGAAGAAGAACGGTCCACCCTCGTAACAGCAGGGACTATGAAGCCTGTTTTTCTTTGCATCCGTGCCCTTAACATTCCCTCTGTGCAGCTCATAGGGCTTCTAACTCCTTCCTGATTCCTCTACAGGTTTTCTGGGTAAATAGGATGCCCATGCACTGGCTTTTTAAAATTATGACTGCTTGGACACAGGGGCTGTACCTGTACTGAGGAACCCTGATTTCCCTCTCTCACAGGGGGTGAAAAGCTGGCATTTAGATGCCTTTTGCCATGGTGGGGGAGTCTCTTACATCTCTCTAACCAACAGTTTTCATCAAATGCTTATGAACTCTATCCTTAAACCACCTGTCTTTTGGTAAAATTAAGCTGCTCTTGCATATTTGATTTAGAAATTATTTTGAGCAGGTGATAGAATGATTGTTTTCATGTTAAACACTCAAACAGCCTAAAACCATCTTTGGTGTTGATACATTGTCTTTCTGGCCAGAAAATCTCCAGCAAAACTGTTTTTCCTTGGAAAACTGACTTTTTAACAGAAGCACTTTACAAAATATTTCTATTTTAGGTGGATAATTTTTGTACTTCCTCCAAAAAAATCTCCCTGTCAAACCAAAATATTTTGAATGTGCCTTTATGGCAGTTGTGGTTGATGGTGTCTGAATGCAGTGTACCCTTCTTCTCTAGGTCTTCTCTGCTTCAAACTGACTGCGTTGCTGACTGTCAGCTCTCATAATGCACAATACCCAAGAGAAAAGGTTTATGACGTCTCATGGGAGTCAGAGTTTGCTCTAAAGAGATTGTCTGCAGAGGAGAAATGGACCGTGAAGAACCAGGGAGTCACCTCCCATAAGGCATTGCAGAAACATTTCCAAGAAAACATTTTATTTTTGCACTTAAAAAATATATTTTGATTTTTGGGAGTAGACCCATTTCTGATATCCAACCAGCATATTTTTGGAAGCTTTTCTTACGAATTATTCAGTATTCCTGTGCATTCTTCTTGCCAATAAAACTCTTAGATTGGAGACAGATTTCTGAACGGTCTTGCAAGGACAGTCTGCAGTGACAGCATAGAGAAGATGATAGAGTCAGCCAACTCAACCAGCTGTCATAGTGCTGAGCTGTCCACAAACACAGGAGCATGCCAGAGATGGAGTTATGACCGCAAGAGTCTCACAGTCAGCATATTGATTCGGTTTTGAGGAGTAATGTATTTGATGCCATATGGTGGAGCTAATCTTGTTTATCAGTGCTTCCTCATCCATTTGGTTCATAGTAGGGATTATCAGACAAATAGCTACTGCTGCCACCTTCCGCAGGGCAAGAGACTGGTGTGAGTGGTCTGAGGACGTCTCAGCAGGAGAGTGCCTGTCAGACTGAACTGAGATAAGAAAGCTCATCCTTTCTAAGTGACGCCAAAACACCCAACATGTGACAGGTAAATAGCTCAGCTCTGAGAGAGATTTCTAGTGGACCTAGCAAACAGTTTTCTTATTGCAGCTCCAGATTTCTACATTATAGTCAAAAGATTCTATTGCCAAAGGCTTGTCTATAATGAATTTATTGACAAATCCCTACGTACTGATATACGAGTCTAGTCTAATTCCTTAACAATTGCAGGTTTCTTGTTCATGCTTGTGTTTTTTCAAAGTTAACACTAATCCAGTGTTTATGCTATTTTACTTTACTTACAACCTGCCTTTGCAGCAGGTAATGTTATTTCACTGCCCACCTTGGGCATCTGTGTTTGCATGAATTCGATGCTCACCTCAGCCAGCTGCAATGGGGAATTATTAGCCACTGACCACAGACATGGTCTGTGAAAGGTTCATGCCTTGAACTATTGATTGGAAAAGTAAATGCTAGACTGAGCATGGAAACAAGAGATCTTTTCTGTTAGACTTGACAAAACTTTGAACACACTCAAAAGGGCCAAATGCCTTTTTGATACAGTCTTGAGTTGGCAGCAGAGTTTCACCCTCTGTAACTTTGCTGGCACCTTTGTATTCTCATATATTTCAAGGGGTCTATGATTGCTTCCAGTGTGAGGTTTGCCTCTGACTCCAATGAGAGCAGGCACTTACCTTCTGTCGTTCAGTAGCTACTGGAAGAATGTGTGAGGGTAACTGCTGGAAGAGGGATGCCAGTTACTAGCTAGACCATGTCTACTTTGTTCCAGCAGGAACTGGTGGATATGGCAGCCAATTCACTGCTTGAAGTCCTTGATTCTAATGGGTGAACTTGTATAACATCTTCCTTTTCACACACCACCCTGAGTCATGTTAGGAGGACTACAGGGTGCCAGCTTTCTAATGCCTGTGAGAAGCGGAGCAGTGTTCACACTTCCCGATGCATTAGACATTCAAATTCACCCTCAGACTTTCTTCTGTCATATATTTATTTGTGCATGAGCAGGTAAGCTTAGAATAAGTTAGAATCTCTTCTTGGGAAGAAGGAGCCGTGTAAGACATTTCTTCACAAGTTTCCTATCAAAAATCCTGCATCTCCACTGATGTGTGTTTCACTTCTATCTGTGGCCTCTGTAAATCTATCAAGATTGTAAGATACTTGGAAGCAAAAGCTGTTTGCATGCTTGGGAAATGCTTTTGAGAAGTTTCGTCCTCATTCTTCCACTATGAGAAAATGGTTCTCCCAATATTAGCAAGAAAGGGATTACGTTCAACCATCCAAACCCACCTTCTTGACACCCACTTGCACTTCGCTCCTGAAGCTCAGTTACATGCTGTGTAATCACTGCACACACACACCAGCTGGCAAAGGGAGCCTGAATAGCTGTTGCTATCTTGTGTCAGGAGAGGGTGAGGGTGGGGAAGGAAAAAACAAGAAAAACAAAGTTGGATGAGGGAGACATTTTGTGTCTCCTCCTTATAAACTGTGGTTCTCTCATGTCGAATCCCAGAGAGTGAAAACAGAGTGACAAGTTTAGGTCTGTGAGTGCAGTCTGAGAAAAAACAATGTTGTCAAACCTGCCTGCTTTTCAGACAGTCTCCACCTTCTGCATGTTACATGTATATGTACAGGTACATGTACATGTATATGTACATGTGTATGTGTATGTATGTATATAAGGCCTGAAGACAGTCAACACTTGTAAGAAATGTGCAAAGTCATCAAAGAATAAATCTAATTCTACATTGTTTGGAATTAAACTGTTGAAGAACAAGGAGCCAAGTATCTGCACAATCCCCAATCCGAGCACCAGGTTAAGCGCAGGGAGTAATCTTTTCTCTGTCAGTACAGAAATGCACAGAAAATTAAAGAACTGGGATCAGTACCCTGCAGAAAGAGCAAGTGCTTTGCTGCTTAGTCTAGTGTTTGGAAGAAAAGAAGTTCTAGAAAGAGGAGATTTATTTTCTCCAAAATTATCTGTTTTTCCCACGCGCACTAACAGGAGGTACTCTGTGAACAGTATACTCCGAACACAACAGTAAAATAAACAACGGAAGTGCAAGTCCCATTATTTGGAAGTAAGCAAGAAAAGGTGAAGAAGCAATTGTATCTTCAGTCTTCCCAAACTCCTCTCTAACTGTGAAGATGCCTAACACACAGACAGCTCTTCAGCAATTTCTACCCTCTCCCTCTTTGCAGCATTGGTGTCCCAAAAACTAAGCAGCTATGCTGTCTCATAAACCAAGAGATTATGTTGCGCCCTTAACCTTCTCCTTCCCACCTTCAGGAGCTCTGTTATGCTGGCTGTGCCCTTTCTCGCACTGAGTTCTCCCTGGGACATCTGAATCTGAATGAATGAAAGTTTCCTCCTTTTGCACAGACGTGTGCCCTGCTGCTGGAGAGTGCTAGCTGCACCGAGGAGACTCTTGGTAGACAAAGAAATAGGTAGGAGCCAAAAAACACAATGCAGGCCAGGCGTCCTTCCTCAGCCCACAGCAACAGAGTGGTGTGATGGTGGGAAAAGACAACTCCCAGCATCCCGTAGCCCTGCAGTCCATACCGATTGCCAATCAATTTCCTGCTCTTGATCAGCTGCATTTACAGCTCAAGCCTGCACATCAGCTGTCGCTCACCAGAAAGACACTACCTTGCTTATCAAAGCACTCCAATGATGAACAGTTTTTGTCTGCAGTCACTTGTCTCACTCTCCTGCAGATCTTGGATGTGGCTTTGGGAGAGGTTCTGCTGACACTATGGGTTGAACCAGCAATGAGACACTAAGCTTTCTCCTTTTCTGGAAGTGAACATGTGTCTACATCTGTGTTCTAGTTTGAACCAGGAAGATACTTTTTGAAGATGATCTCCTGCTTTTGCCCACCTGTCACGCTTCAATTCACATTGATGGTCTCAGACCATGAGAATCATACCCATCTTATATACAGCTAAACCAGAAAATGTGCCAGAGGAATACACTCAGTGTGCTTCAGCCACTAACAGGTGTTCAATCCACAGGAACAAATGGAAACTAATCCT
The DNA here is from genome assembly GCA_003993805.1 of Himantopus leucocephalus. NCBI lineage: Eukaryota > Metazoa > Chordata > Aves > Charadriiformes > Recurvirostridae > Himantopus > Himantopus leucocephalus. Next base: position 9,377,223 of record RSEF01000001.1, on the reverse strand, counting down.
CAACGCGGCCCCGATAAATGAGCCTACAGTAATGGAAGGTCTGCAGCAATAAATGTTTCACCTTTCAAATATCTTCCATAGACTATACTATTTAGCAATGTAGACAGATGCTTCCTTCCTCCCCATTCTTCTGCCTTCTTACCTACCTGTCTGTTGCCTTTAAGAGGAAAATCAGGTAAAATTTGTGGTAATAAATTAAATTAATTTTTTCCCCAAGTCAAGTCTGCTTTGCCCGTGACAGTAATTGCTGAGTGATCTCTCCCTGTCCTTATCTCAACCCATGAACTTTTCATTATATTTTTTTTACTCTCTCCTGTCCAGCTGAGGAGGGGAGTGATAGAGTGGCTTTGGTGGGCACCTGGCATCCAGCCAGGGTCAACCCACAACACGAGGACAGAGTGGCAGAAATATCTCTAGAGAGAAATTAATCTTCTGTCTTTTAGTCATCTGTCTTACACAGGTACCAGTTGCCTTCGAGAGGCATGTACATCTCTCCATGGATTGTTGAGCAAATCCAGATAGGCTTAGTAGAACAGTCTTGACCATGAAAGGTCAAGTACGCTCAATCCCATGGGTCAGAGAGTTGGTTGGTTATACCCCGGGGGAGTGAAAGGCAGTGGTTTGTTTTGACTTTGAGAATAGCCTAAGACACAGCACAACATGTCTGACATGAAGGTATCTGATACAAAAATACTAAGAAATTATCTTTTTTTCTACTACTGTCATAGTATATGACATTTCTCTGTTTAAAAGACAGTGGTATGTTCTTGTAAAATAGTTGTCCCATGAACACATAAAAAGAAATTCTGAAGAATGCAAATACATGGACAGTGGGTATTTTCTTTCCCCTTAACTGACTCACTTCATTATTTACTTCAAGTGGTAAAGCTAAATCCACTGTAGAAACATTCAATCCTACGATGCGTTATGGATTTCCAGTGGTGAACTATTAGGTGTTTTGCAATTAACACAGCATGAAAGAACCACCACTTCTATGGATCTGCAAGTTCACACTTTGCTCTAATGAGACCCAAGATAAATTGTTCCAGTTTCACTGTATTGGCTACCAAATTGACCCTAGTCCATAGCTCACTTCAGGCTTCTGTAATTCCAATAATCTTGTAGTATGTGCAGATTCACCAACCGCGAGTGTCTAAAACTCGCTCATGCTGCTCCAGGACCTAAAGCCAGAAGGAAAAACACATATATTCCACTCAGGTTTATATTTTCCCCTTTCTTTCCCTGTGCAATATAACACTTGTACCCATCTACACTGGCCTTTTCCCCAGAAATGCATTAGGGCAGAACTTGACCCAGTGTCTTAACTATAGTGTCAGAATTATCCTTATTAACAGATGACATCATTTCTCCTTCTCAAAGTGCAAAATGTGGAGTAAAGAGTTGTGAAAGGAAAGAGGCAACTCTACGTCCACACCGTGTTTAATAAACGTTGTCCACGGAGGAGTCTGACACTGCACTTTCTATTCTGGGTCCATTTGTACATACTCTTCATAAGAGGCAGCACATGAATGAGGCTGCTGATTGTTGCTGTCAGCATCCGAGGTGTATGCTACAAAAGAATGGATGAGGATATTTCTCTGCACATCAGCACTTCCCAAAACTCCCCTCAGTGATTGCCCGCTGTGAAATGTTAGTGCTCATGCTGGATATGTAGCATAACTTGTGAAATTCCCCAAGCAAAAATCTTCCTTAACAGGTATGGGATGGGGCTCTGTGAAGTTTGGAGGAGGTGGGTCATGAGTTTCACAGACCCTACAGGGCAGCTGGATATCACTAGATCCTGAACTAGTGACTGTTATTAGAAAAAAAAAAAACAACCCCCCAAAAAAAGAGGTAATCCTACCTGAGTTTCTAGCTGTGATGAGGGTGTATGAACTGAGTGCCACCCACATGTCAAGAGGTGTGAACAATGATTGACATAGTTGTCTGCTTGTGCTCTCCAAACTGCCATAGCACTGGTAAAGTGCTGGGGAGCTGTTTGGACATGAGCGCAATCCTGTGTGAGTGACACAGCAGTGCTATACAAGTGGTTTTTGGTCATATCAGGGAAAAAGTTGGCAAAATGCTGGAGGAAGGGAATGGTGAGTCAGTCCATCACTGTCTTTAATATCTGATGCTTAATATGTCTCCTTTTAGAGCCACCTGCAAGGGTGCTGAGAGCACCCTTGTCCCTCCAGGAGGTCAGGCCTGGCTGCCAGGGCTCAGAGTGTCTCCCCTGCCCCAAGACAATAGGGAGAGGCACCCAACAACCTGTAGGGAGGCTACAGGAGGAGCTACTCCCTTTCAGGGCAGCTCTCACCCTTAGTCTCCACCTGAGCTCCAGCCCTTGCCGCATCACAGTAAAATATTAGACTGTAACAGCAGTGCAAATTAAACAATTAGCAAAGACCTGGCAGAAGAGATACATAATATATAAACAGTATTTTAAAATTACATAGCTAGTAACCCTTTTTTTTTTTTTTTGATAAAGTCAGATACTTCATTATTCATGCAAGTCTGAAGCATTTTCATAGGAACTGTACCCAAAGCAGGACTGCCTCAGGGACTGAAATTTGAAGATCTTTAATCAATGACAAACTGCTTGAAAAAAACACCAAAGTTTATGCTGTATATTTTCCTTTGTCTTGATGTTTTAAGGTTATATTCTTTGGCTCTTGAGATACTCATGTGTTCTCTGCCTAGGTTGCACACATGGAGCAGAGGGGCTGGAGATAACAGCCTGATTTGGGATGTAGCGTCCCATCCTCCTATTCAGCCTGAAGACTTCACTCAAGGTAAAAAACGATCATTGCAGCAGTAACCGGATTCCTAGCCAATGCAGCAGAAATCATTTAGTTCTCTCCTCTCTGTGAATTGCAACATACTGCAATATATTCCCACATATTCAGGTAACACTGTTGGGTGAAACAAGGTAGGATTCCTTTGCAGAAGGAACTTCATGGGCTAGGAACAATACTGCCTCAATGTGTAGCTTCCTGCTGATTTACAGTGGTATTTGACTTCTGTCAGGCTGTGCGAATTTGTAAAATTTCTGTTCATGCTATTGTTAATTCCTACTTAATATTCAAACATCAACCAGAGCTTGGCATTTGCGTTTCTACGAGCTAGCCAATAGGTCACTGTCCTTTGCGTGATAGACCACCAACAAAAAGGAAGCCAAATCCAATCAAACTGAACTTTGGATCACAAAAAGTAAGATTTTTGCAAAACTGTAAGGATTAGATGCTTGCTTAATGGGAAAAAAAAAAAGAGTGTCGTATGATAGTTTTTCTTATATGCCTTTAAGAAAAGGGCTTATATATCACAGCCCATGATCTCACGTATCATAAATCTTCAAAAAGTAAAGATGGGAAGGATTGTAATTGGCCTTCTAATCCCTGCACTGAAAAAGGCAAGCAATGTGTAGTGAGGCCACCTCCAACAGATATTTGCTTTAAGATCTCCAAGAAACAAAATTCTGCAACCCATTGAGATAACCTGTTCTAGTGCTTCCGTACACTATTAGTTAGAAAGACTTTCCTAGTATCTAACCTAAATCTTTATTGCTGTAAATTAAGCCAATTATTTCTTTGATCTGAAATCTCTGAACAATTGATCACTCTTCTTTACATACTTTGTTATTACTGTAAAAATGACAACTACTGGAAGATTGTTATCATGTCTTCATTTAACCTTTTATAGATTAAATAAATCTAATTATTTTAACCTTTTATTTTAAGACGTGCTTCCTAAACCTCTTATTGTTCTTCAGTGTCCTTTGGACTTTCCCTAGTTTGTCTCAATTTTTCTTAAGATCTTTACATTAAAAACACGTTTGCCTTATATACAATTCTTCTAATAATACATTTCACATTGCAATATGCCTTTTTAAAAATCATATAACATTTTGCTTCTTAATCTGTTTGTGATTTGCTGTATTCCATCAAATTTGATACTGCTTTGTGGCAGCATAGTCATATTTTTATCTCCTTGCTGGATTTCTTTCTTTCAAATGTAGCATCTTTCATTTTTTAATTAATTTTCATTTGCCGATTTCAAACCAAATCTCTGGTTTACTAAGATCACTGTGTATTTTGACATCTGAAATTACTATTTCACAGATGAAATGCCTTCACATACCTTCGTAAAGCACAGCTATCCTGAATAAGGCTTCATTTGAAGGATCTTTTTTATTGAGATTCTGGATCAGGCCCAGGTATGAAGTCATTACACGGTCAATTATACCCCGGTCTGCCACAACAGTGTTTCAAGCACATGTACTGGCACTTTCTGTGTGTGGGAAACAGGATGAAGAGGAAGTACTTAAAAATACTTAGACTGACATTTCTACTTTTCCATAATACTCTTCTAGAGTTTCTATATTTCCATTTTTGTTGATACATATAAATGGACTTGTGCACCCAACATTTATTTGCCCACACACTCTCTGTTTAGGTTTTTGCACATTTCTGACATACAACAATCCATCTCCAGTAATTGTTTAGGTCTTTGTTTTGGCTGCTCCAGTGGTCCCTTACACATAACTAATATTTTTGTGTGTGGTCCTTTTTCCTCTCCCTGCAATTATCCTTTTAGACTAATGGGCACTTGAAAGTGAATTATATTTGAAACCAATGGAGCTCAATAGGGGTGACTCAGTATTATGTTAATTTAGCTCTTGCATCCTTTTATATGTTGTCCAGCTCCATGCAAGTTTAAGAATGAAGAACAAAAATTTTTTTTGTTGCAATGTTTACATGAGTTTTCTTTTTTTATTGAAGTGTAGTGGTTGATATTTATGTTTAATGAAGACTTAACTGGAGGTGATACCTGATGTTGGCTCCATTAAGCTTGAAAGCTATCCTAGAAGAAAATAAATATTAGCATCCTGGCTAAGGGAGAAACTAAATAAAATAACAGTGATGAATTAAGAAAAAAAAGGGAGAAAATATCTTTCACACATCACAGGGATTTCTCCAGATTTATGATAAAACTGAAAAGCACTTTGAAGACGGGAAATTGCAAACGCAGAAACTGTGTCTTCGTATCTCCAATATGTGCCTCCACATGCTTCAAATGAATGTGACTGATAGAAATGTTACCAGAAAACTGCATCCAAGAAACAAATAAGGGACTGCAGAATTTTTAACTGTGTGATTCCTTTTCATGTCATTAAGGCAAGAAATGTATTTTCTTTTTCCACTTCTCTCTCTCTCTCTCTCCCTGGTGTTTGAAACTTTTCCATAGACATAGTACTCTGGAGGCAAGCTTAACCTTTGCTGTGTTTTATCATTCTTAAGCATCTGACTAGGAGAGGAGAGTGATGTATCTTCTCTCTTTAAATGTCAAAAAGTCATGAGTTGTCATCTCAATGTATCATCTCAGTTTCTGAAGACACAGAGGAGGTTTCCTTCTGAACGTTTTTCTAGAAAATCTGTGCAAAAATGATTGATTTAAAAGCAATAAGTTATACTTACTCTGATAACGGAAGACAGACAGTTTTGAGAACTTTGACAGTTACAAGTTTGATGGACAGTTTTGCCTTCTAAAAGATCCTGATTTTCAGAAAATTCTATATCAAAATAAATAAATCCACTTCCAGACAGCTAAAATTAAACATGCAAAAGTGAAGCACTGCAAATCTGAAGCTGCATTCAAAATCCTTCCCTTAGATACCAGGTTTCAGTCATATCCCATCTGTTGCCAAGGTCTTAAGGCCCATAGTATCTCTGATCAAAATCACTGTTCATGGGACAAGTTTCCTTTGTTGACATCACTGTTTTCTTATCAGCTGAACAATTTTACCAAGGAATTAATCAACAGGATGACATTCGCATAAGCTTCTTGGCAGACTGAAATGAGGGAAATAACTGTGAAATGGGAACTACATCCAAATTTGTAATTAATTTGATTTACACTAATAAAATTATATCAACAATTTTGATCAATATTATTTTGATTATTATTTTAGTTATATATGCCTTATGTTTTGATCAATATTGTTTTTATTTATTGTTTTGATTATATTTTTATTTATTTAATTTTTTTAATGCTAGTGACAGGGCCTAAGTTTGTCTCAAAGTGTGTATCAAATAATAAGAAACCCTTATAGAGGAAACACAAATCATTGTTGATTGACTAATCTATTTGCTATGAAGTAGAAGATGCTACATTCATCTTTGCTGGACTAAATGAAGATCGTCTTTGTTATTGTGAGCAACCTGAGCAGTCATAGAACCAAATGCAAAAGTTGTGAGTAGGAAGATGCAGACACTAGTTAGCAATGCAAAGCAGAATGACACATGTAAATTAAAGCGCATACGGTATTTTTCAAGCCCTAAATCAAATTTGTCAGGATAAAAATGGTGAGGAAAAAAAATCAGACCTGCTTAAATCCCACCTTCTGAATTGATCTGAAAATCAAGAGGCTTGAATCTCATTTTAGGTCATTGAAACTTAAGCAACTGAAGGGCAAAATGCAAATCTCATCACCTGTGCATCCCTAGAAAAGGGGAATCCACACTCACCTGTGATGTTTCACAATGACTCAGATCAACTTTACTGCTCCCAAGGCCACTTTCATGTTACTGCACAGGGTCTATACCTTTGATGAGAGTCTGTGATGAGAGAAGAGCTGATCAATATGAGCTGAAAGACAGCTGACACAAGGCAGCATGTCAAGTACTCCATCCAACTGGAATTCATCACACCATCTTTTAAGTGGGTACTTGGAATACATATGATAGTAACAATCTTCTACAGCATCAATTGAAATAGTCTTGATTTCGTCCTGAGTGGTCATAGTGTTTGTTGTAGTCTCTTCAGTCACAAAGCTGTCAAATTCTTTTGACTCATATTTTGTTCAATGATCTGTCCAGTGTTGATTTTGGTGAAAGAATAATCATTAACTAAGTTTAAACATATTGGAATTGACCTTCTGGTCAGTTAGTTGTAGTTTCTAGTTCTAGTTTCCAGATGGTTAGTATTTGTTTTGTCTTGCTCACTAATGATATCAAAAGTTGCTTAGCCAAAGAACTACTCTGATTTTTAAAAGACATTTTAAAGAAGACAGTTGTACACATATCTATTTACCCTGAAGTCTCTTTAGTCTGACCTTAGCACAGAGAGTATCAATGACATTTATTTTAAATCACCTTCATAATATTAATGAAATTTCAAATGATTATTAGCTCTGATGTTTCCCCTGTGCAAGAAAAACATAGCAAATTTAATTTACTTGCTCATTTTTTTTAATGACGCTCATTTAGAATTATTTTGATATAACAGTCCTGGAGGCAGTCCTACTCATAATCGCATGTAGGGGACTTTGTTACCTCTTCTACTGTGAAACAGACTGGGTTCTAATGATATTATGATTTTTTTGGTGTCAGTGACCTATATAAGTCCTGTGTTATTTTGCTACCCATTAAATGAAGAGAAGATTTTCCCATTTCTATACAGTGCAGCAACACCTTTGGAACTTGCAGGCTTGGAGTACTCATACTACTTATCTTTACAACAGATATTTGCTGAATTTCCATGCTCATTACAGCTCTTCTTTGAACCTCCAGAATCTTGAACAAGATTTTCCATTGAGCATGTGAACGGATTTCTGTCTGTTGGATTTATTTTAAGAGCACAGCAATTGAGGGAATGACATGAAGTGAAGAAGCAAAGACAAGCAAGGAACAAATTACAGCAGGTTGGAGGAGTGTGCAGAGAGAACGTTTAAACCACAAAGTGGCAGCACTAATGCATCAAGAGGGGAAAGGAACTTAAGTCAAATACCTTGGATGGGTGGGAGGTGTCTGGAAGCTCTTGTGAATGATGGTAGACAGCATATTGTGTGTAGGTGTCTACTGTGATCTGCTTCCCCCCAGCAACACACGAACTGTACCTAGTCTCAAAGTCATATTTCCTCATAGTTATAGTTCTTCTATGTGCTCTTTATTTTTATGCTCCATGTCCTCCTGAAATGTTACTTTTGAAACGGGTTATGGTCTCTCCTGAACATTTTATTCCTAGAAAGATATCAACAAACTAGAGGGAATTTCAAGAGGAATGAGAAAGAAAAGCTGTAGAGCTGATCTGCAGTGAAAGAAAATAGGTACAACAGGTAACGGTGGCTCACTGTGATAGCTGTGAAAGCTGCCCATTGCCCAGCAGGAGCTTCAACACATGTCCTTAGAAAGAACCCTAATCATAGTTCTTTCTTAGGAGACATTCTGATTTGTGTAATAGTATGTTTGGGTACTTGCCAAGATATGGAAAGGGGTCAGAAGAATGGCTTTAGTGTCTGGTTGCCAGAGCTTAGAAAGAGGAGAGAGGAGGAGATAAACTGTTTTAAAGGAAATGTTCAAGATTCCTCGAAAAGAAAGAAAATGTGGAAAAAAAATAGTTTAAGAAAAAAATCCTCAATTTTGAATGTGGAAATGGTGTATGTAAAATTACAGCCAAATTAATGAAGAGGGTCAGCTGGACAAAACGAACCCTGAACTCCAACTCTGCAGAAGAAGAATTTTCAGGTTTTGTTCTCTCATGCTCATTAATCATCCAGGCCAATGAATCTGATCGACATTTACCCTGGTGTCACTGAGATCACAGTTTGAGGACAATGGTAGAATTGAAGAGGAGATTAGATCACGGTTTAGCTAACTGAACCTTTGTTATCACTGATGTTGTGTTGGAGAGAAAAGCCCACTGTCAGAAACCAGTGACTCTGGGTGAGTGACTGTGAGGGGAAACTTGTTTTCCATTTGTATGATGAGAAACTCAGACCTGGAAGTGAGTGAAGCATGATGAGTAGAAGACAGCAAATAGCAAAACTCATTTTTTGTAAATTTACTATTTAGAGTAGGTACTAAAATCCAGCACCTAATAATTTTAATTGTTCAAATCTTTATTGCTTAGACATTTAGGTCCATGCACTTAGAAATCGTCAGTGAACTCAAATGCTTCAATTTCAGAGTATTCAAATAGAAACCAAGAAGTCTTCATAAAGTAAGAGCACCTAATCTCAGAACATTAAATCACAGCAAGATGCTTTGATTTGGGCATTCAAATCTTGCAGTGATCATACAGCTCTCAACAAATTTGGTAATATGGGCTTTACTCATACCTAACAATAGGTTCCCACGGTTATCTTTGTGCTGTTTGTAGTTACACAGCTACAGTTACACTGATCTTCAAAATATAGATAGTGTTCTATATTGTAAAACATAATTTGCTAACAAAGAGTTAGGAAAAAAAATAATTTTGATGGATTAATTATTACTTCAGGTGATATAACTAACATCAAAATATAGCAAGAAACTGGCTCCATTCTTCTGAATTCATACCTGAAAGTGCCACTAGTTTGCTGAGAGTACTTAATTTGCACTTGCAACCACAGAAAGCAGCAGACAGAAGGTTTGCTCTACTGATTCTTCCAAACTCTGCTTTCACTACCAGTCAGTTTCTAAGCCTTTCTTTTAGTATTTCTTCAAATCTTGAGTTCAAGTTCCGTTAGTGCCTATCAAACAAGATGTCATTTCTGGGTAAAACTTATTAAAGCGGTCATTTAGCACTGTCATCATATATTAGAGAATGAATTTTAATTTGTCAGGTAGCAAACCTGCTTAGAAAGATAATAACACAATGGGTATGGAAAACAATTTATGTTAAATGATGTAGCTAAATGCATGTCTATATATCGCGTTAGCACTGGGTGCTTTGTTCCTTTATGGAGTTTTAACTCCCCAATAGAGGCAGCCTGTGGCTCGGCAGGTTGTGCATATCAATGTGTAGGACACTTGGATGTCAAAAACAATTAGCTGTGACAATCAGCCAGTCAGCAATCTTGAACACCTTCCAGCTTTGCTCCATTTATGGTCATCAGTAAATAAAGCAGTGTTCTTAAAGCTGTTTTCATTTATTTTTTCTGCCAGCTAGTGCCAGGCAACTTAATGGAGCCTCCCAACATTGCTCCCCTATGGAAATGATTTGAATCAACACTGTATTTTTTTTCCTCCAGCATAAAATGTTCCTTCTCTGTTTCATAATCTTTTGGTTCATGAGCAAAACAGCTTCTTAGTAAACAAGGAGAGGGCCCTTGTGATCATCACTATCATTTACTTGGATTTGTTTATGCTTCTTTTCAAATAAATACTTCTATTAAAGGGGGAGGGGGGGAGAAAATCTGGTTCTACAGCTGCTGGTCCTCAGTTCAACCTCAGGAGAAAACTAATGGTCTCCAGATAAATACTGCAACTGTTGAACTTTTGAAGTGAAGCATGCTTCAGCCTGGTGCTTACAACTTGAACTGGGATTTGAGCATAGTCATTTTTCTAATAGCAAATGAATGCTTTTTTCTGTGTCACTTTTCTTCTTGTTTTACAACTAGGTTCATAAAATGCAGAAGATGGCTTCCCCCTCCCCCTCTCTCTTTTCTTTCCAGTTCTTTCAGGAAAAATTACATTTTCCATCCATAAGCATGAATGTTTTCCAAAGAATCTTGACAGCTGCAACGAAAAAAATAAAAACAACATCAGCAACAACAAAAGCAACCAAAAAACCCCAATGACCTTATGGAAAAAGTGCTGGGCTGTGGGAGAGAAATCCTATAGCTCACATCCTGCCTTTCATATGGGACTTCAGGCAAATGGCTTAATGTCTCCAATTCTCTATCTGTATGGGCTCAGCAAATATCTTTTACTATATGGATACACAGCAACTAATATTCTTATCACTGCTGCTCTATTATGTTACAGTTCAGATAAAACTATCTTTATAAGCATTTCATAGTGTTTAATACAAAATCAATTTTATATACAAGTTACATTTATTCCAAGAAAACAAATGGAAGGAGAAAATATCTATGAATTTTCAGCTTATCTGGACAAAGACTTTTATTAGCCGTTTCCTTGGTAACTTTTTTGCAAGAAACCTTTAAAGATAATTTTGCGCTTGGGAGTAGAGAATCTTGAAATAAGACAAAGGCTATTGAGAAGTCTTAATACAAAGGCACAATGTATCCCAAGAAAGCATTCACGCTGTAGCTTTTATGTCTGAATCTCTGAGGAAGTAAATGCTCACTAAAGAAAGGCACAGCATGAGAGCAAAGATGGTCAGATGAATTAACACACAAAGATAGCAACATCAAAGCAGCTAGCTCCTGCTTTGTTTTTGTTGGGTTTTGGGTTTTGGGTTTTTTTTTTTTCTCAGACACCACACTAAGCTCAATAGCACTTCTCCAGCGGGGAGAAGCTGGAGCAAGAGGGAACATTTTGGCTTCCTTCACAGCAGCATTACCTAAGTAGATTAGATGTGTCATGAGAGATGATAAAGGGTAATTTGTAGAAGGAAATGATGCAATTAACAACCATGTATAGAAAGCAGAAGCAGTCAATAAATATTTCTGTTCCATAATTAGAAACAGGTAAGAATAATGTATTTGTACCACATAAAGGTGATGAAGTACCTTTCAGGCCACATATCATCTACCAAGGATAAAAAATGAGGAATTTGTGTGGCTTAGATGACTTGCACACCACAGTCCAAACTGTTGATGAAAATTTTGACAAATCCTAAGGAAAACACAGGAGCAGCTCAGAAGAATGACAACAACCTGTAAAACCTGTAAATATTTAAAAGGGATATTTTGTTAACAGTATTTCTGTTTTTCCAGGCCAAAGGAGAAATAATGGAATTTGATTAATGAAGATTAATCAAATCTTGGAATTTAAGTTGGCTTGGAATTTAAGTAATGTCAGTGTACTTTACGGTTGGAAAAAAAAAAAGTAGTAGTATTTTTGAGGAGATTGGAATTTTGGATGCCAACTGTACCTGAATTATTCAAGTTATTATTAATTGTTACATTACTTAAAATTTTGTAAGGATTTAGAACCTTGTGACATTCTAATTAAAAATATAGCACTGTGCATTAGAGTTGATGAATGGTATCACTGGCAAATATTAATGAGTTGTTATCCGTGGAGAATTTTCATTATAGCTTTTTTAACCATGGAAAATGTACCTGATACTGCTCAAGATTTTTATCCATGATCTGGTAGCAAATATGTCATTGCTGTCAATAAAATCTGTGGTTGGTGTAAAAACTAGAGGAACAGTGAAAAATGGTGGAATAGTCAGATACAATGTCCAAGCCTGCCTGGTGAACTGATTTATTCAATCAAGATGTTTTTTCAGTTCAGAAAAATGCTAAGTTTTATCCACATAAGTATAAGGAATGCAGGTCAGTCATATAAAAGAGGAGTAGGACTCCAGAAGATGACTGTTTTTAAAAGGTTTAGGGATCATAGTAAAGCAAGAATCAGTGGATGCTCCAGTGGTTTTCTGCATCAAAAAACACTCATGCCAAGTCTTTTATGTGGCAGCTGTTGAAATAAAAAATATTTCTTTCTATAGTACTGATGAGGTGGATATTATCATACTACCTATAGTTCTAGAGACTGCAATTTCAAAGGAATATTACAAAATTGGAAAAGAAATCTATTATAGTTATTCAAGATCTGGGGAATATGAATTGCAGTGAATCATACTGGGTTTTTTAGCTTTTTTTGGTCTAGCAGGGAAAGGCCCACTGAGAAGTCTGGACACTAAAGGTTATTCAGATGGGAAAGACAATGTTTTAATACAGTGATTAGTCAGTAATTATAAGTGAATGCACTTGAGAGCCTTCCCTCCTCATTTCTTTATACCAGAGGTCTTTTGAGAGGATGCATTTTGGTCACAGACAAGCTGTTAACTCCACAAAGGAATAATGTGATGAATCATCAATATCCGAGACACGAAAAAGTTCGGACTACAGGATGATATAAGGGTGGCTGCTATGGAGAGTGATGGTTATGCAAAGGGGAAGCCTGGCACTCCTGACAAAAAGCCAACATCTTTGGATCAGATCTTGGCTGTGTCAGCTTTCATCTCAGTTTGAATAGCTTTAGACTTGTGGCAAGATTTAAGTCTGAGTAGCAGGGTAATAATTCCCTGTGACCTATCATTAGCATTAACAAGTGATTTCTGTATCAATATGTATAATATCATAAATATAATAGAATTTACATGTACAGAAATTGTATATTACAAGTTCCTTCCTCTCTACTCATTTCATTAAAATGGGAGCTGTTGGTAGAAGAGCTCTATAGTGGTACCAACTGATGATTTTCTCTGTGGAGATACTGGGTTAAATCCCAGCTATATCAGCCAGCAGAACAGCTATCACAACAGCAGCTCCTATGTTGGTAACCAGACAATTTTCTTTATAGCACTCCTGAGTATATATTTTATGTACTATGGCTAAAAATATCAACTTAATTCCTTCTTTAGTAACCTCTTCCAGAGATCATGCATCAAATTACACATCGTATTTCATAAATAATTATCTTACAAGGAAATTTAGCTTGGTGTAAAAATAAAATGTCAATCCAATTTTTCTTCTGCAGAAATGTCCTTATGCCAAGACAAAATGAATCCTTCACCATATGGCCGCAAATGAAACAGAAAATATGTGATCTAATGGTGCTATGTTAGCAAACTATTCTAATTGATTTATTTTTCTTAGCAATTACACTGCTAGAACATATCTATGCTTAAACTGCCACTAGCTCTGCCTAACATCTCCTATTTTAAACACCAGGCAATGAATATGAAGGATTTGTCATATTGCCACAGCTGATGAATTAGGGCATTATATTTCTAACACTGCCTGGAAATGATTAAGTTTTAAAAAATTATCTTAATTCTAAAATAAATGTAAATATTTGTTTGAGTCTGGTTATTAACTTAAAAACCTGATGTGATAAAGAGCAAAGGCAAAGCACTTTTTTTTTTCACTGAATTTCTGAGCATATATGAGGAATTTTTATATTCCAGATATTCATACTATTCTTGTTTCAGAGCTGTTTGGTTATTTTGCTGACATGCCTCACCACAAGGGATTGAAAAGAAGCATATACTGGCAAAAATGAAAACACAAGAAAAAGAGAAAAAAAGAGGGAGAGAGCAATGAAGTCACTAGGCAGAAGTTTTTGCTTTTAAATCGCTGGGGCAAAATTTATCAGATAGGTGGCCTCCAGCTTTTGTACCACAGCTTGTCTTTTTCAAGTGTTCCTCAGGAAAGCAGAGAGGAAAACCTGTATATTTTCATGTGAGCATCCATCGTTTGTAAAATCACTGAGATTGCTCTTTAAAATAACAAATGAAATATTAACAAGTTCCCTCAGAGCAAATGTTAATTCAGAATACAATAGATGGTGCAGTTTTATGCTATCCCAGGAGTTAAGCTTAAAACAATTGGGAAGTCGGACATTATTCTGCACCTGGTACTTCCGTCTTTGTGGAGGAGACGGTGTGGCATCTCACTACCTCATCACCTCATCTGACTACTACTGTCTGCTGTAAAAGTGTCTTTATGATTATGGTCTACAGAGCATAGTTACCCACTGAGCTGGAAGGGTAATTAGTCAATAACATAAATACTTAGGCCCCAGCTTCATCGTAAAACAGCTCTCAGGAAATGTGTTGCAAATGTGGATTATGGCAAAAATTATCTCTTTGCTGAGTACAGCCGTGATCCAATGTCTATTCAAGTTAGTAACAGTCTCCATGGACTTTGATCAAGCACTTAAACTCCTGTCAATTTTTGCTACAGCTGGATTATGTTGCCCTTATTTCCCATTGTGAGCTTTGCTTATTCAAAGGTTAGAAAACTCTTGATGGACTCCTGCTGGAAAGGTTAAGTCATATATTCCCATGTACCTTGTATTGATTATGTTCTATGTGGCAAAAACTGATGGAGAATCACCTGTTGGAAAACATTGTCTAATTCTAATGGTTGGAAAATCTATGGCCTCATTAAGAACTGATCTCCTTCCCGTAAATTCCCTTTGTGATATCCAGACAGCTGCGTAACGTGACAACAGACTCCCACTTATCAGCCAAGGTGTACAATTCATTATTCAAAGCAACCCGTTGTAGACTTCTGGGAAAACTGTTGTTGCTGTAGACAAAACAACAGCAGGAAAATGATATTTTGAAGAACATATTGAAGTTAGCCATGAGAATGAGTATAGTAAGAATCAAACGAGAAGGGCACGGATTAGTGGTTAGCCAACTACTGGTTGTGAATTTTCAATATGTAGCCTCTGAGAAGCACTCTAGTTAGGAAGGGCCTCTGGAGGACTGTAGTCCAATGTTCTGCTGAAAGCAGGACTAATTTCAATATTAGATCAGGTTGTTCAGAGTCTCATCCAGCTGACTTGGCATTGTGTCCCGCTATCAAACCCAGAGGAATATCACTCATCGAGCTTGGAATCATTGACCGCCATCTTTTGAGCCCAGCAATCCAGTTTGGTTTCCACACACTTTGTGGTCCACCTATCGAGTCTGCATTTCCTCGGTTTGGTTACTAGAAGTTTATTAGATACCATGTTTAAAGCTCTGCTTAATTTCAGATGAACAGTATCTACTGATTTCCCCTCATTCACTAAGCCAGACGTTTCATTAGAGAAGGCACTCAGGTTGATTAAACCTGACTGATCTTAGTAAATCCATGGTAGCAGTTCACAATCACCTTCTTGTATTTCATGTACTTTTCATGAATCATTTTTCTTGCAATGCACTAATCCTGGGCCCTTGTTGATTCTCTTCTTTCTATCTCCTAAATTTTTATGCTAGTCCAAAATTTGACAAAATCATCATGAGAATAATAACACGTTTCACATTATTTCTTCAAACCCTGTAAATAATTTTCCTAGTGTTTGCTCTTTACATATAAGGGTTTTAACACGTTCATATAGGACAGAATATAGCTATATTTTAAACAGAATGACCCATTAGTCACTGCAACTCATTAATTTGGAGGTTGAATTGATTAAGCTATAAAGAAATACTCGATAAAGAGGAATCTAGCTTTAGATGTGTTTTAAGTATATTTAAACCCTCTGCAAAATTTTTCTCTCTTGAGCATGAAGCATTTAAGTCATCCTTTCTTTTTCCATTTTTACCAAGACTTGCCAAGATATCATTAGCAATGTAGATTTTTAATCCACATTTTTCAGACTGGGATATCAAAAATTTAGCACCTTGATCCAATGTCACTGTTCAGAAAGCGATCTGATTTTCATGTGTTCGGCAGTTCACTTCCGAAAATGTTGTCTTTAATTTGTCTGTCTCTCAGTCAGCTAATTCCCCCCTGGTTCAGTAGGAAGCAGACAGAAACTAACAGTGGTTTTTGTATAGCCTACTGAACAACCAGCAGACAGTAGTCACATCTTTGCTTCATGAACAACCTAGGCCAGACATTTTATGTGTAACTTAGCAGCGAGAGGCTCCATATTTCATTAGTAATCCCCAGCACCATTCGGTGTTCCCTGTGCCTTTAGCAAAATGCAAGAAATTACAAGGATGACATGCAGTGCAGGAAAGAGGAACATTATAAAAGGCAATATTTAGAAAGTGAGAAGTGGCAGTGCTCACTCGCTAAGTATTTGTATAAAAACTCTTGAAGACAAGAGGAATAGAAGCATTCATTATTTTTTCCAAATGCATTGGTGTGTTGCACATTCTAATTGAAACTTGTGGAGCAGAAAGCTGATCTTGCACTAACGTTTGTGGATACAATTATGGAAATCCTTTGAGCATGATTAAATTATACAGTGTCTGGATACGGAAGTCATTTTGATACTTATGTCTGCAGTAGAGTCGGTGGCAATGCATGAGGCGGCACCTTCCTGATTAATCTGTTTAGGAAGGACGGAATGTGTCGAAGTTTGCCAGTTAGCAAGTTTTTCCAGTGGTAAATACTAGCCATATAAGAGTAACTTTTGCATGGTCTATCAGACAAATTTGAACACATACGATGTGAGGCCACGCTTGAAAGATTGTTCAGAAGCAATGATCAATAAAAAATGGGTCATGCAACAGAAGAAATGGCAGGTCTTCATATTAATCGGAATTCAAAGAGGTTTTAGTCCATCATTCATTGCCAGTTTCAGATCTTTTGGTTCCTTTTTATATATATAGGTTTTGGATCTTGGTACAGTTATTTGAGATACTGTAATTTATTCACCACAACAAATATGTAGGTTGATTTTGTTCTTGTTGTTCATCTCAAAGAGGTTGTTGATTTCTTTTGGTAGGTAAAGAGTATGTTAATTTGTTACCTGTTGTGAGCACCTGGGAAAGTGTTCAAAGGTCCAGGAACTGTTGTTAATAAACAAAACTTAAGAATAGAGGAGAATGTTTTTTGCACAGAAAAGAATGAAAGTTGTAACAAACATAAAGATATATTTTTTAAGCTGTGTTTCCTGTGAAGAAATTCACATATGTGAATATTCACAATGTTAAAATTTAAATGCTAAAAGGATTCTGTGTTTATGAAAAGTCATATAACTCCAGCACAATGTAGGTTTTTCTACAATACTCAAGCTCCTAAAATCCACCAAAAATCTTCAGACTAAATTCTGGTTTTCCTGTAGCACAGATGCATTCTAGCTGCTTCCTCACTAGTAGAGACATGAATTTTTTTAAGGCTATTATTAGTTCGATCATCTCCATAACTCAGGGCTAGATTCTACCCAGAAAGTGCTGCAATCACCCTGACAACTTTCAGTTCATTGTGAACTCATTTGCTTCTCATTTTGAATGAGAATCACCCATGGTTTAAAGACTCTGAATGAAGTCGTATATCCTATACCTATTAGTAAACAGTTCAAATGGTTAAGTATGCTCCTGCTAAGAAATTGCATCTCATTTCCAGTTTGAAGTTTTGGCTTTCAGCCACTGGGTCTTGTTATTATAGATGAAAGAGCCTTCTGATACCAGGCACTGCTCCCTGCGTAGGTGGAATGTTCCCCATGTTGTCCATATTAATCTGATTCATTGCTGCTACTGCATNCTGAAAATTCCGTGATTCCGTGATTCCGTGATTCCGTGATGTGTTAGATTCAATATGCTGGCTGTTTTTGTAGCTGAGATGCCATGAAGTAGCTGGAGAGGACTTGAAAGAGATCTTCATCTGGATAAATTATTACTGATGGAAAAGATACATATCTACGTCTTTGAAGGATGTCTTATACTTGGGACTATAATTTTCTGGCAGCTTTCACCACAAAGGACTCATGTTTGCTCTAATAAATGACTGAATGTCCTGGTTTGCCTGTCCATGCCCAAACCACGACACTGAAGTACCTTGAAATTTATTCCTCTATGCCTGGCTCCTAAAACAGAAACTGAAACTCCTGAGGTAGGCACCTTGTCTCAGGTTTTCCTGGCCTAATTTCCAACAATGTCCCTGTGATTCCCACTAGCTATATGACCTGGCAGCACAGAGCCAGCCAATAGAAAGCCCAAGGCAGAGGGTTTTACATGGAATTTAGGAAACTTCCCAGTGCCTGGGGAGCGTTAGCCACTTCAGAGTACTCCATGCAGTATAGCAGATAACCCTGAGAACTGACTGTAAAACAGCTTAATATAGGAGCGTCTCTGAAATCCCTCTCTTCCTTTGCAGCTTAGACATATGGCTCAGAGCGGATAGAAAATGGAAAGATGGATTCAATATCCAGCCTCCAGAACATTCTATCCTGAAGAAATTTACAGAAACTTCCAAAGAACTCAGAAGAGACTGCAAAAGAGACACTATTTCCTCTTTTCTCTAAAATGTCCCAGTGGTTTCATGCATTTGCCTAGAAAAAGAGAAAAGAAGAAGCTATGCTTATCAAATTCACATGTGCCACCTCCAGAAGGCTCTGTAAGCACCAGGAGGTAAGCACGGGGATAAGGTCCTTTTTGTCAAAGCTGTGCAACAGCATCCAAGAATCTCTCTCCCAGATCTCTCAGGTTCTAATTCATTGCTTTTTCCTAAAAATCTAGCAAATTTTTATGTACCAGAAAATTGCGCAGTCACATTTACTCCCCTTTTCTTTGTTTGCTTGTTGTTGGGTTTTTTTTAATGTGGCTATCTGAGCCATGGCGAGTATTTATTTTTTCAAAATGTAAGGAGACTTCATTGGCTTATTCAGAAGGAGAGTTTCCTAAAAACTGAAAAATCAAAATAAAAGACAGTATCACTGTTCTACTTGTATTCAAACTGATCAAATACATGCTATGTCCTTATTTTTGTGGTACACCCTTCTGCTTTGGGAGAAGCGTGTTTTAAAGAGTAACATAGAGAACAGTGAAAAGAGTGGTGTGCCAGAAGCTGTGCTTCCAAGTTGTCTGGAAAGGGGAGAAAGATTTGGCTCGTTGGTTACCCTGAAATTTTTTCAAGGAGCTTTTTGCTCAGATGTAACAGCAAATAAAAGCTCAATTTGAATGCACTGCTGCTTGGTTGAACTTAGATTGCTTATTGTAAATACAGAGGCCTCCCCAGAGGCTGCAGTGTGGTTTTGTTGCTTTTGTTGGAATATAGGAAAATCGTTATTTACACTTGAAAGATGATACTGAAGAATCAAATAGTGTCTCATTAGCTCCACCCAGTTCAACTTTTTTCCAGGTTCTATCCTTACCCTTATCTCTGTCACTGACCATGCCGAATATCCTTCTAACTGAGAGAGGATTAAGATTGGGAACGTCCTCAGATCATAAATCTGTACCTCATCTAGAGCTAGCGGATGAAGAGATTCTTCAGAGAAGACTAAAGTCTGGGTTTGCACCTCCATAGTGACTTCAGGAAAATGCAGGGAGGAAAAAAAACCCAAACCCATAAGGTTTGAATACCCTCCAACATTTGATGATTTGATGACTTTATACACAAGTCTGTTTACAGACTTTGAAGCTGCTCACTGAGGCAGGGACAAACAGAAAACTTTACAAGCTAAATAATTGAAAGTTAAGAGTGAGAGAAGAGACCCTCTTTGACTGGCAGGATGCTAGGGCTCATAAAAAGTTAAAACATGGTTCTCTAAGTTATCTTGAAAACACATGAAAATGACCAGAGAACTTAGTTCCTCTTTAGCGATCAAAATAACTAGCAACATTTTCAGGATAACACAGCATTCAGAGTCTGGCCTCAGACAGCATCATGTGAATTGACAGCCTTTCTGAAGATTTTTGAGAATCTGGCTCTAGCTGCAGTTGCTTCACACTTCCAAATTTGTCTCCGAATGTCAATAAGAGGCATTTGGCAGAACCAAATATCGGATCCAGTTTTCTGAATGGATATCCATAGGACCATCCTTCTTCCCAGACTGAGACATTTTACTAATAAAGGATACGCTGAAGACATCTTTGGACACCTTGGTTCAGAGTCAGCATCCATTATCCTGTTGTCACAAAGAAGGGAAGAAAAATATCAGAGCAAAATAAAAGAAAAATATCAAACCTGCTAGATAAAATAGATGGAAAAGGCAAATTATTAGTGAACACGTTTTCTGGCAAAGAGATTGGGGGAAATAGAAGGAATATAAACAAGTAAATAGGCACAACATTCCTGAAGGAGAAATGAATAAAGATCTTATTATATTATTGCTTACGCACAGCTTGGAAACTTCACTACAAAAACTGCAGGGAATAGCAATACACTGCATGCATGCAGAACATCCTTGGACTGTTTATGACGCTACATGCATGAAATACCCTGAGGGTGCTATAAAATACTTATTATTTACCAGATCAAGCTGTTTGACTTAGCTGTGATTTCTGTATTATTTCCTTCCATTAGAAGAAATGCTATGTTGTTGGTATAGGCTGAAGTGCTAGAGTAGCATGTCCCAGTCTTTTTCAGATTGTTATTGTGTTTGCAGGCCACAGTTATGGTTCCCAGGTACCTGGAAATTTTGCCTATCTCAGAACTTTTCCTGTAACAACTTGGATTAGACAAGGGTCCATAACCACTAGTTTTGAAACATTTATCTAGATGGTGGAAAACTATTAACATTCTGTGCAAACAAGAGATGGCACAGCCAAGAACTGCTTTATAAGCTCCCTATCTAGGAGACTTAGAATCATAGAATCACAGAGTGGTTAGAGTTAGAAAGGACCTTAAAGATCATCCCATTCCAACCCCCCTGCCATGGGCAAGGACACCTTCCACCAGACCAGGTTGCTCAAACCACATTCAGCCTGGCCTTGAACACCTCCAGATATGAGGCATCCACAACTTCCCTTGGCAATTTGTTCCAGTGCCTCACCACCCTCACAGTAAAAAATTTCTGCCTAATATCTAATCTAAATCTACCCTCTTTCAGTTTAAAACCGTTACCCCTCGTCCCATCACTACGCTCCCTGAAAAAGGGTCCCTCCCGATCTTTCCTGTAGCCCCTTTAGGTACTGGGCTATAAGGTCTCCCCAGAGTCTTCTCTTCTGCATGCTGATCAACCCCAACTTTCTCAGCCTGTCCTCATCGGAGAGGTGCTTCAGCCCTCTGATCATCTTCGTGGCCCTCTTCTGGACTCATTCCAACAGGTCCATGTCTTTCTTGTGCTGAGGGCCCGAGAGCTGGACACAGTACTCCAGGTGGAGTTTCACGAGAGTGGAGTAGAGGGGGACAATCCCCTCCCTCACCCTGCTGGCCACGCTGCTTTTGATGCAGCCCAGGATACAGTTGGCTTTCTGGGCTGTGAGTGCACATTGTCGGGTCATGTTGAGTATCTTGATACTCAGCGTCACTCGATATATTTAAATTTTAATGCATCACTTGATACCTTGAAATGTTAAAATTTATGCTTAGATACTTATATCTGCCCCTTGTTCCAGCTAGTAATTCTGAGAAAGAAAAAAAAAAAATAGGTGTCAAACACCAAAACACATTCATGCTATGACATAATATAATTCAAAGTCTGTGATATGTCTATGCTCCACTAAGGAGATTAACGTATTTTGGTGCCATCCTGAAGCTGCACCCCAGATTGGCACTCAAAACAGGAAGCAATCAAAATCAATCAACCTTCCTGAGAAGGCTGAGCTCAGAGAGCATGATGCGTACAGTCAGTAGACTTTCTTAGCCGACCCTAAAAAATATTCTTTGAATGTGAAGTAAAATTACAATTTTTATTAAAAAAGTGGTGTAACAGGGTGTGTCTATGTTTCACAATTCTATGATTTCACAATTACTATGCCCAAGACAGCCTCCAACCATCACATTGCGCACAAGCCCTCCTCTGTTCACAAACAACAGGTCCAATGGGACACCTTCCCTAGTTGTTTCACTCACCAGTTGTATCAGGAAGTTATCTTTCACACACACCAGGAACCTCCTAGACTGTTTCCTCTCTGCTGTTTTGTATTTCCAGTAGACATCTGATAAGTTGAAGTACTCCATAAGGACAAGGGCTACTGACTGTGAGAGCTCTCCCAGCTGCTTATAGAATATTTCATCTGCCTCTTCATCCTGGTTGGGCGGTCTATAACGGACTCCCCACCAGGAGGATATCTGCCTTGTTGGCCTTTGTGCTGATTCTTATGCATAAACATTCAAACCTATCATCACCGTCATTAAGCTCTAGGCAATCAAACACTCACTAACATACAGGGCTACCCCACCACCTCTCCTTCCTTGCATATCCTTTCTGAACAACCATAGCCATCAATAGCCACACTCTAGTCATGAGTACCTGTGGGTGATGTAGTAGCTTTATTTAAACCTTAAACATCAAAAAAAAAATTGAAATCTGGTGTGTTATATTTAATGAATCCTCATTCTAAACTACAGGTGATTCTGCCTGACATGTGGGTCAATTCTTTAGGCAGAGCAGGGAATATACATCCAAATTTCAACTTCATTTGCTACTCCATTTCCATGGCTGTGTATCTCATGTCACAGATTTAAAATTCATTAGTCCAGGGGGATCTCTGGTAATTGCAGGGCAGAATATAACACTGAGTAAACTCTTTCGCTAAGCAAAAAGCAAGTTTTTTCTTGNATTTCCATGGCTGTGTATCTCATGTCACAGATTTAAAATTCATTCATTTACGTGGGCTCTTACATACATACAGAAGTCCAGGGGGAACTCTGGTAATTGCAGGGCAGAATATAACACTAAGTAAAAACCCTTTCGCTAAGCAAAAAGCAAGTTTTTTCTTGTTTTTTGTTTTTGTTTTAAAGGATTTTCAATCTTAGCTACTTCAATCAGGGAAAATTGTTTAAAAGGACCAAACAGAAAAGGCAAAACAATGACAAAATTTGAACTCTTTGTCAGAAGACAAGGAAGTTTTTGATTAGGGGATAAACAATTTGTAAATAATTTCCTTTCCTGAGGCTACACCTACAAAGTAGGATATTAAGTCTTGCAAAACCCTGAGTCTAGAAAACAGAGGCGTTCTTGGTGAGCGGACTAGGAGGGAAGAAATTCCTCAGGGCATATCAGTAAAAGCTTCAAGGACATAAAGTCTGCAGCAAGCAGGGAATCCAGAAGCTCAGTCCCCCAGATAAATCATACCAGCACAGGAGGTGGGAGGGAGTATTCAAGAGACCTACTGCAGTGTGTGCTCCTGCCTGTTCTCTTAAACCATGCTCTACTGTGCTGCTTTGACAAGTCATATTTTCTTTTGCAGGACTAACTTCTCTGCCACCATTAACCCCATGGGCCAGACATTGGCACACGCAGAGCCCACTGAACCTTCTGCAAGACACAGTGGCCACTGAGCAGCTTTGAAGGCTCAGTCACACAAGGATTGGGTTGGAGGGTCTCACCTTAGAGTGGCCAGGCCATGAGCTTTTTACCTTTAAAGATGCGTTCAAGGGATTCAATAGCTTAACTGCCCATGGGAGCAGAGCTTATAGGGAATTTTACTCCAAAGGAAGGAAGTGATTCGGGTTCTTGTTCTCTCTTTTTCTTGGGATATGAAATATTGTCTCAGAGTAAACAATATATTTGATGAATTTCCACTGACTGATACTTAGCTCTGGGAAAGGACAGGCTCGTTTTGCCCAAATTGCTTCTGGATTAGGATGTTGCGTACCCCATTGCTAGGGACATGGCCTACTGCAGAAAACATTAAAATTTAATGATATTGGTGGCTGCAATATTATTTGTGAAATAAAATTGCCTTATTAGGATATTTAGCCTTCTTAGATCTTTAGAGAATCATTAAACAAAGTAATTCCCTATTACCTCAGTGAAAAGGAATTAATGAAAAAGCAAAGTTATCAGAAAGGTCTAAAAGCAAATGATTATGAGTTAATAATGTTTCAGGAATTAAAATGTACAACCCTGCTAACAATCAGAAGAAATAGCTATGCAGGATCAAGCTATCATGCAGAGCCTCCCACAATGATTTATTCATTAAAGATGAGGAAAATTATTTTCCATTACTCCAAAGACTAACCTCACAGTGAAAAATAAATTGGCATTTATAGTACTTCATCTCTAGCAAGGAACAGGAAAGATATCTGTGACTTGCAAACAAAAGATTTATTTTTATTAAAAGTAATAGAAAAGAAGAAGAGTAGTTCAATTTACTTTCCTGAATGCCCTTTTGTAATATTTTCATACAATTATCCAGCTGTGTGATAGCAAAATGATAATCTAATCATTTAACATAATCTAAAATACTCTAATAGAAAACTTTGTAATTATTTTGTGTTTTGAATGGTCCTTCTCATCTGCATGCAAATTTTCCTTTCCTATTTGACTGCAAGGTCCAGGTAGATAAGTTTGGGTTTAAACCTTCATTTTTGGCAGTGTCAGGTAGACTCAGGTAACCGATGCAGCTGAAGGTGAAGGTATGTCCATTTTTCCTCCAGAAGCGCCTGGAAATTCTTGGAAGAATCGCTGCACAGTCTGATGTCTGAGGTCCCTTCACACCTGAATTATCCCATGATCTCACGATCCTTTGATACTACAGAACACCTCAGACAACACTAAACACTGACCTTCTGACAGCTATATTGAGCTCTTGAACCCCTCTGACTATAGCTGGAGCTTATGCACCCAGATCACATGTAGACGCTTTTATATTGACAGCTGAATTTGGGTCCTAATCAGGAGATGATGAATCCCGCTTCTCACATGAAAGTTTTGCATATGTAAAGAACAGCAGGATTCATCAGACAATGCGTAGTTTTTCCACCTACTTCACAGTGTGTTTATACACGTGAACTTGTGTGTGTGAGCATGAGGAGGAGTATGCAGAGATACTAGAAAATACTATGCCTGTTTTTCTCTGCCTTTTGAAAAAAATGTTCTTTAATAGTCTTCTGTGCAATCAGTTTTCTGCTATTTGAGTCTCAGAGTAGATTAGAATATGGTAGTAATTGTTTTATTTAAAAAAGCAGTAAACTGCTTTTGCTAAAACAACATCAAGGGTGGGTGCTTTGTAGTAAGGATTTAAGACTCTCAAGTTCTGAATCTCATTGAAGAGAAGATATAAAAATGCTGAATATTATTATTCCAATGTAATTTACTCTAATTATTAAGGAAAAGGGGGAAAATGTCTCCTTCTAAAGAGATTTCCTTCAGAGAAGCCGTGATTGTTTTTCATATCAAGTTTTTAATTTGGAAAATCAGGGAGAGAGGTGATTTTAGAAGTGTTCATTTTGAATCAGTTCTCTAGTATGTACAGAAAAGAATGAGAGTGCTTTTCAAGCAGTTTGTCTGACTCATAAACCCAAGAGCTCTAAATGACAGTGCTGGTGTTGAACTCTCAATACTACTGCCCTTCCAGAGCTCAACCGCAACTTAAGGCAAATTTGGAAATTACATGGTCTGTGCAGCCAAATCTTTCTTTTCGTTTGATTGATCAACTCCGTGACTGGGTTACTGAGTTGCAACTGAAAAACAGTAAAAATTTCTGTGGATAAAATTCTGCCAACTCTGAGGGACATAAAGGAAGCATGAGAAGAGAAACATACTTTAGAAGCTGTCTCCTGTAAGGCAGCCAAAATTTTTCCCTGTTGTATGAATAAAAATGAAAGGTGCATAGGTTCTCTCTTCTATCAACCTGAGCTTGTTATCTAGGGCTTCACTCAGATCCCTAAATGCAAGCATGTAGTATCATTTGACATGCCCTCATGTATCCTTTTTTTTTCTAGCTGCCACTCCAGAAAAGCAAAACATTCCTGTAGTTTCTGTGTCATATGTCAGTCGCACACAGATGCTTTGGATCCTCCAGTGTACCTACCATGTCTCCAGACACACCTGTGTAGGCAACTGAATTGAACATTTAATCTCCACTTATAGTCACAAGAAGGTGGTAAATAACTGCAAAGTGCCGTTCATGACCTTTTGCGGGCATTTAAACTCTACTGATGCATTGCAGACATACCAGTTTCATCATTTCCCATGTTTAGACTTCCCATGTTCCCACATGCACTAAGTTTTTCCAACCCCGATGTCCCGACTGCTGTTACAACTTCATTTTGAACCCATTTGGGCATGAGATCTGGACATGTAACACATCTTCTCTTTAAGGATCTTGAGGCACCCACACTAGAAGAAAGATTCTGTGTTTACTGAAGGTTCTCATGTTGCTGACCATAGGGAGAACACTGAGAGCCTGACATTGAACGAACCTCCTATAAAGCACAGATATTTGCCCGTACATCTGTGGTAGCAAATCCAAATATTTTCAGTTCTGTGCCTTTATGACATATTCACGTAAATAAAATTTGTTTTCAATTTTGACCTTATCAAGGTCAAAATTTTTCTCTCTTTCATTACCAGCTGTTTCTAAATTAACTCAATGTTCCTTTGGAACTAAATACATTAAAGAGTTTTATTGATTAATTTCTTAATAGAGAACATTTCAATGGTAAAATATCACATCAAATATTCCTAAGCCTGAGTAGGAAGTGAAAAAAAAGTTACTAATGGAGAACATGCTCTTTATTATCAAGACACTAGAGTATCATCTTAAGTAGATTAATTTTAATCTTTAAATCCTGTGAACTACAAGACAGCTAATTTAGAATTTGATATGGATGAAATTATGAGAGGTTTTGAAAGAAACAACCAATAATTTTAATTTTAATGTTCACTGGTGAAACTAAAACTGACACACAGTAATTTAGTTTCATCAAAAACAAATATTATTTTGATCCATGATGGAGTTGCATTTATAGACTTTTAAAAAAAGAGCAATGAATGAATGTTTAAAAATATCCTTTTGAATTAAAAATACCATTTTGAAAATGTCAGAATGAATTATTTAGACTTCTGCTTCTTTTTTCTCTTTTCAATATAAACAATTCAGAAAAGTGGGAGACTCAACATTTTAGTGTCATTAAACCAGCACTTCCCAAACACTGACACACAAACCTTTTGACAGAAAGGATCACTGAGTTTAACTTTGATCACCAGTAACTCTCAGAAAAAATAATAGACTGTGATCTCAGTTTCTTGAGCTTATCACTCATTTTTATAGTTTCTCACTTTCTAGATCTTCGTTTTAGTAGTCCAGACCAGGGGGAGGTCTGTACAAGTGAAAAGGATGGAAACTTCTGCAATGCAGTTTTGTGTGGATCCCTTACATTCCTCTGGCATCTCTGGTTTAGAACCAGAAGTGTCCACATCCCAGCTGGATACGGGTTTTACGGTTTACTGCATGATGTTTTTATAGCAGAGTTGTCACTTCTACCTACATAAAAGCTTCTCAGGCACATTAATAGTGTTTTCCTCTGAGGCTAACTGGTTTTAATAGGTGTGTAAGCTGTCATATTGCTACATAGATTTATGCATTGCGGATGAAAAATAACTCTTACTAATGCATATCACTCTCTTCTTTCATGCTCTGGACGAGAGTGTGGCTGTACGATATACGCGATCAAGAATCACTGTGTTGCTTAACGTACAGCAATGCAAAGGACTAAGGGATATTTCNTTCTGCAGGAACACGTACTAGCTGCAGCTTCAGGACTGGCCCCACAATAACAAAGCAAAGCCTTAGCAATGCAGCTGATCAGTCCAGCACAGATGTTCAGATGTGATTCACCATAATTAATTCTTCACCAACAGCCTGCTCTAAGTGGTACCATCCCAGAGTTCATTTGAGAGCTTTTGGGAGTTTATGCCTTGCATCTAGTCTAAAAATGTTGTGGAAGATGGTTGTTTGGGAAGAAAATTAATGGAAACATCAATGAAACTCCATTTATGTTTGTATACCAACAAAAGAACACCAAATCAACTTGGTCTTAACATTAAAGCTAATCCAGCAGGGAAAATGATGGTGGAAGGTATATGATAGATGCAAAGCAGAATGTCTAC
>RSEF01000001.1:9296827-9348987 GCA_003993805.1 Himantopus leucocephalus | reverse complement strand
GGCCAACCATGTCCTGGGGTGCATCAAGCACAGCATTGCTAGCCAGTCAAGGGAGGTGGTTGTCCCACTCTATACTGCGCTGGTGCGGCCCCACCTTGAGCACTGTGTGCAGTTTTGGGTGCTTCAATATAAGAAGGACATCAGACTACTAGAGTGTGCCCAGAGGAGGGCATCCAAGATGATGAAAGGCCTCGAGGGCAAGACTTACAAAGAGTGGCTGAGGTCGCTTAGTTTGTTCAGCTTGGAGAAGGGAAGGCTGAGGTGTGCCGTCTTTGCAGTCCACAACTTCCTTAAGGGGGGGCAGCAGAGACAGAGGTGCTGATCTCCTCTCCCTGGTGACCAGCGATAGGACATAAGGAAACAGAATGAAGCTGCATCAGGAGAAGTTCAGATTGGACATAGGGAAAAGGTTCTTCACTGAGAGAGTGGTCGGTCACTGGAACAGGCTCCCCAGGGAAGTGGTCACAGCACCAAGCCTGACAGAGTTCAAGGAGCGTCTGGCCGATGCTTTTAATCATATGGTTTAGTTTTGAGTAGTCCTGCAAGGAACAGGGTGTTGGACTCGATGATCCTTATGGGTGCCTTCCAACTTGAGATATTCTATGATTCTAAATCAGATGCTACATTCGCTATGTTCTTGTTTTGGGGGTTTCACCACTACTCTGCTGAGGTTTGTTCTTGCTTATGCGCCCAGCGTGGTTGTGTTCAGCATGAACTGGGGAGGAAGGCAAAGTTTCTTTCAACTTTAGTGGTAAAAGGCCTTTGGGGGACTGAGACAGATTCAGCTGCAGAACTGATTTGGCTGTTTGCATACTTGGCTCCCTAAATATTCACAAGATAAACGCGTGTGTGCATGCTAAGTTCCCCATAGAACATGATCTTGGTCTCAGAGATCATGTTTCACATTTTCTTTCTTACTATTTATGTTCTGCTCTGAAAGTAAATGAATACTAAATTGAATCAGCAATTCAGGCTTGCTACATTTCATTGATCTATGACAGATCAGAGCTTGATGCTGAGCTAATGTGGCCCGAGGCATCAACCTTTACCACTAATATGGTTTTAAAATTCTCTACTCAAGTCTATTTATTATGAATGTAATCTGTTTTAGGAAAGCACCTAAATCTCTGCTAATGATTCATTCAGATGCATGCAGTGTCCTCATTTAAAATGTCCAGGTCAACGCAGCTTTCTCTGATTATTTTAATAGTGCACATTGTTCTGTCTTAACTGGTTTGCTTCTAGTCTCACTCTGTTTCAGATATTTTTTGCCTGACTCCCAATGATGATAGACTGGGCTGATTTATTTCCTTATGCAACATTCTTTGTATTCTATAGTTATTTTTTGCCACAGTAACACTTTATTTTCTTCTTCTTCCAGAAATTCACTCTCTCAGACACAAGTAAAAATTAGGGAAGTTTTCTGAAATTTCTTATGACCTGGCCAGTCAAAATTTTACTTGGGATTCTAGATCTCAAAGGATACCCCTTTCTTAACTCAAAAGGAATTAGCTCTGGTCCTTGGTGCTCCTCTAATGACTGTCATTCATCAATACTAATAGGGAAGAGAGTGCACTCAGCCTCCTGATGTCAGCAGATGAAGTTCAAAAACATTTACATTTGTCATCTGGCTTGTCGCCTTTGATAAGTCCCTTTCTTCACTCCCTCTACTTTGCTTATTTGATCTGCTGCATCCCTTTCAATTTCTCCTTATGTTCCTTGCATGTGCTTATTGCTTCTGAGCACAAAGCAGGGGAATGGATGTTTCTGACTATTTATTAAACTGAAAAATAAAACTCTGCATTCAGCTGGAATAATAATATTTTGGTTCTTCATCTTAACAAAAAAAAAATCAGAAAATCTCTAAGATAGTTTTGGTCTTCTCACTACTTGTCAATCAATTGCAAATGATATCTCTTGGGTTGGGGTTATCTTTTTTTTTTTGTAATTTATTTTCCCCTAAAAAGTGGGTAATTATTTTAATTAAAACCGAGAACTTTGGAACTTAAAAGAGCATTTCCTTTTAAAATTTCTATATAATATATTTCAATGTTTTGCAATGGAACTCTTTGTTGAATTATATTGGCCACACTTGGGTTGAATCTGCTTCTCAGTATAACTTGAATTCATGAAACCTAATTTTTCAGTGAATTTACTGTCCTCAGAAAATTTGTGGCCAATTCTACTGTAACAATGAGTAACTATAAACTGTTACTCCTATTATTGTATGCTTTGGCTTACAATTTTCTCAGAATAATTTTGAAATATATTCCATTTTCTGTGAAATAACCATAGTGTTTCTGGTGCACATTATATACAATCAACTTTGAAATTAAAGGGCTTTGGGTTTAATAGGGACATCCAAATTAATTCCATGTTAAATAAATCTATATACCTCATAGAAATATCATCATTCTCTTGAAATTTCTTATCCAAAGCTTATAAAATAAAGAAGCAGATAAGCCTGCAAACTTTCTGACATCTGGAATAGAGGAAATACTTCCAGCCTGCTTGCTCTCTTGAGGGTTTGTTTCATGACAGGTTTCAGGCTTAGCTCAAATTTGTCCTTGAACATAAACTTTATTCACCATTTGGACGTACACCTAGGTTTTATTTATCTGAGGTATGGTTCTGGTAGGGCAGTTCATTATTTCAGAGGAGTTAAAAAAGCACCTGAAAAGTCATGTGCATCGCAGTTGTGCATTTCTTCTGGTTGTCAAGGAAACCGCCCTAGGATTCCAGGCAACAGACTTCATCCCAATCGGTAATGGAAACACCACAGGTATTAGCCAGTCAGTCACCTCCCACTGGGTGCTATTTTCAGAACAAGTCAATAGATCAGATTCTCCTCTTCAAGCAGCTCTGAAGCAATGTGAGGGTTTGTCATACGTCTTTGTCTCTGTGGGGCTCCGCCCTCCAGGCTGCACACAGGGGCAGTTTCTCCAGGCAGCAACTCATAGCATAGGTGATGCTGGTAGGAGTGCTTGCTGTTAAACATTGCTCTTGAGGTAAAGAAAAACATTCAAAGCTCTGTATTAAAACTGTCTCTAACTTTCTTACAGTCTGGAGCGAGGACTAAGCATTACTGGGAGAAGAGGGTAGCCTTTGTTTCAGATGGATGTTGTTTCTCTTCATGTACAAGTGCTGCAAAAATGTGTTCGCATTTACAGCCTTAAAGGAAATAATCATGGTTTGCATATTTGTAGTGGGTACCTATATTTAGTCACTAAATGTCTTGAAGATGTTGACGGAGACCTCCAGCCCTGGGAAGTACAGAACACTATGGTTGCAGTTCTGGGTTCTTCTGCCAGTGCTACGTGCAGGCACCCAGACCGAGAGCCAGGGAGTGCCCCTGTTACCAGCCTGTTTCCTAACTGAGTTGGTTCAGGGAGCATCCAGAAGAGTAGATTGCTTTATTTTCATGAACAGGAAAGTAAAGCCGTATGTGTGATTGGGGATGTTCATAGGAAATGACAGAGCAAACTGGAAGAGAGTTAAGGACAAGATGATGGGAAAGACAGATGGGAGGAGGAGAAGGAAAACTGTGGTGCGTACCTGAAATGGCTGCACAAAACAGGGATTGGAAACCTGTGGGGTGGGGATGAAAGACAGATAAGAAATGTAATACTGGGGAGAAACGGTTGTGGAAGAATGAAAAATCAAGAACAGAGAATTTACAGTAAAGAATGGGTGGTCCATGACTGAAGTAAGGGGAAGGAACTAGAGGGAGGGGGAATTGGAATACAAAGAGAAAGGGAAACATGTCTGGGATGGGAATATTAGAGTTGAGAGTCCAGTGGTCTGGTATTAGGACCAGCTGGACAAAGAAATTGCAAATGGAATGAAAAAAGCTGAGCAGTGGTGATCCATGAAAAGTTTTAAATAATGATCAAGATAAGAGTGTGGAAATTGAGAATGGATCCTTTGGGAGGAAAACCAGGACTTCATGTAAGGAAGAAAGAGACAGAAGGAAGGTGAGGTAGTCTGGGAAAATTGAGATAAGGTGTGAGAATCAGGGCATAATAGGATTGAAGGATGATGATTGGATAACAAGACTAGAGAAAATGCATAGAAATACCTGAGCCATCTGAATAACTGATAGAAATGGAGATGAAATTAATGTTTTACCAACTAACTTTAACATGTAGGTGTCTATAGCTGAACTCATTGCTTAGTCTCCCCTTATAACAATGGAGAATTAGTCAGTACAGTCACTTGCTTGACCAGCTCCAGGTACCCATGTTAGGGTGAGATTATTGACCTTCTAACTCCAGTGACTGTGCCAATTACCATTAACATTGTCTATTAAGGGGTCCTAGGAGACTTGTGTCGATGTAGACACCCAGACATAGGCATAGGAGTTCTGTCGCAAGAACCTTTGATTCATAGTCCAAGACAAAATGTTTTCCTCTGGGAAACTATGGGAGAGTGTCCTGGGTCTCCATACCACCAAAGCCCACTGGAAAGGATATTTTGAGGTTAGCAGATCTCCTCCAAGGAGAACTGAGAGTAAAATTGAGTTTTGCCGTAAAGTTTCTGGAAGATATTTAACTATATTTGGAGGTTTTTTTTCTCTCACTGATGAGTGGTTTCTCTTGCAGATAATTATTCAGTGAAAATCTCTCACATTCTATGGAAGAGCATGTTCATGGTAGCTTGGAAAAACTTGTGGTATGGATTTGAATAGTACAACTACTTGTGCAGTAACTGGCATGATTAATTTAATCACAAGCCAAAACAATGAGATTCTGAAAAGCCAGTATAGTCTCATGCTGATTTCAGTGGGAATATAGCTTGGTGCCTATGTGCATTGACTTTGGACTTAGATGTTTACACAAGACTAATCAATGTGAAGCCATGCGGAAAAGGGAAGAATGCAAATGATAGAATAAAGCTGGGACATCTGGTGAACTGCTGTAATCAAATGACAAGAGCCTGAGGAAAGAAAATGGAAACTCTGACATGGCTAACAGCAATGGTTAGCAGGAAAGTGGGTTAACAACTGGGAATTTAGAAGTAACTACGATATTGGTATTGTGAACTTTTTCCTGTGGGATGAAAGGTTGAAAATGAACCACTTCAGTATCAATTTGCAGTTTAAAATACTCACGTACTACGTAAGGAGGGACCTATCTATATACTAAGTCACTTGAATATCTTAGTTCTCTAATTCACTCCCCATAAACCTTCCTCTGGGGAGAAGGAGTTCAAACAAAGGTCTGCTTAGGCTGTAGTGCAAGTCAGCTTTCCTCCTCCCTGAGGTCTATGCTAGCGAGGAGGAACCCAGTCTGAGAGATGGGAGAATCATCTTTCAACTTGTTCCAGTGCTGCCCTCCTGGGAAACCTGGGCAGGAGGCAAGTGCTCCCAAGCCCAGGTACCTGGGAGATCTCAGGGAGGCTACTGCAAGTCCCAAGGTTTCTTTGTGACTCCAAAGGAATCCGTTCATAAACAAACCCTCTCCCCCATTAGCCTAGGAGAAACTCTCTGTAGGTATATCAGCTTAGCATCCAGTGATGATACTCACATCATGCATTCTTTGGTCCTCCTACTGTACATTTTGCTCCGCATGCTGGAAAAGCAGAAAAGTACGGTAGTGGTGAAGTACTTAGAGCAAAGGCAATTATAGAAGGAAACAAAATTAATGAGGAAACTGATTAATTGTGGTATGACTTGCAAATCACTGCAAGCAGCTCCACAACCTAGTCAGTTCAAAGTTTGGAGGAAATCAACTCCTGGAAGGAAAAGTGAGACAAATAATCATGTTCACCTGAAAGACAGTCATCAAAAGATTAACAACCATCAACTGAATAAGAATAAACAATACCAAATCAAACCTAATTTCCTTGATCAGAGAGTAAGAGGACACGTGGAAAATGTCCTAAATCCCTACATCCCATCCCTCAACTTCAGGAGTATGCACCTTGACAGTCTTCCACAGTAATTCATAAAAATAGAGGAAGTAAAAATGGAAGAGAGCAATTTAGCATGCAGTAGATGGAAACCTGTTTGGAAAATGATACGTTTTAATGGTTCAATGTTGAAACTGAAAGATGAATTTAATGGTGTTCCTGAAGGACCTGTATTGAGTTTGTTGCTATTCAGTATTGTCATTAATGAACTGTTATGCGCTTCATAATTTTGCAGGTGGTATTGAGTGGAGATGGCCTGAAGAACTGGAGGGCAGGAATGCAAATGATCCTGTGAAACTGGGAGTGGGAATTGAAAAAAATGCTGAATTCTACATGACTGGGATACAGATACTGTTCTCAGGCAAAAACAGTCAGTTGTCCTAATATAGGATAGTGAAGAAATTGTTGGGTTGCAGGTCTATAGAAAAAGACTAAGAAGTTTTTGTTGTTTGCAGGTGACCATGAAACCAAATGACAGGTTATGGTGGAAAAAACACATTTCAGCCAAATCAGTATAAGCAGGAGCGAGCCACACAACACAATTCATCTCTCCGTTCAGAACTGGGGAGACCCCAGCTGGAGAGCTAGGTCCAGTTTTCTTGAGCAGCCAGGAGTACACTGAGCGAACAACCAAACTGGAACAAAGAAAATGTGGTTCCAACTCAAACTTAAGGTACCGCAAGCATATAGGACAAGGTGACAAGGATGAAAGGGAAGAGAAAAAACTGAATTGTGCAAAGACCAGGGCAGCATGGGGCAGAAGAACTGCACATTCTTACTGTTGAAATTTGATAGAATCATCACACAAAAACCTGGTAGCCCTTTCTGATTGAAAAGTTAAAATTAGGTGGGAGTTTCTATTTAAGAAGGATAGAATTGTCGTAAGAAGAGAGGAAGATTCTCCTTTCTATTAAAACCGTTGTTTCTTGTTTTGGAGTTCTTAGAAATTCAATATTACATGATCTTGAATGCTGGTAGATCTGTTTTCTAACAAAACCCAGGAGGAGACACGTTTTAGAGACACTAAGCCAAACTCGTCTGCAAGAAAGTGACTAAACTGCATGAAACTTCATTTTGGGAGAGACAGAGAGGATCCTTCATACATGCCTCTGAAGAAAAATGTTATTGAAACCTTTTAATTTTCTATCACAAAATAGGCAGTACTCCCACAGAGCAAAGATCTTCTATTGAATATGTATGAGTTGGCTCCCTGGTTGGCACTTAGTAGTTACATGTGAAGCAGTGAGCATGACATGGTTGCGTATGTTAGGCCAACTTTAATGTTTAACCTTGGTGTTTCAATAGTCTAATTTAAAAAAAACTTCAAAAATACTGAGTGAAGTAATAGTTGATAGTGACAAGAACGAAAAAAATACAGTTAACATAGTGAAAGAAAACAAGACAAGTTTAGAAAGCTTAGTAAAAGAATGAAAGTAGTTTTCAGAACTCAAGTAAGAGTCCCTTCTGTTCAAAAAAGGAAGAGAACAACAATTGAGCAACTGCTGTTATTAACAGCATTAGCGAAAAAAGCGAGAAAATAATGAATAGAGAAACCTGTCCTGCCTTAATACAACTGAAAACAAACTTTTCTGTAAATCACTGTCTATTCATCTGTAATTTTGAGAATTTAATATGTAAAATATTCTTTTATAAACCAGAGATGAATTTACAGTCTTTTTTAGTTACCTCTCCATCAACTGGTTGTTGGCATTTGAAAACTTGAATAACCTCACAGTTTGTTCATTTTCCCCTGCAGATCTATGTGTTCAGACCCTCATTTTATAGCCCCCTCATTATTATTCACTCCATCCATATCTTCCTACATGTCTCACTCTCAAGAGGAGAAAGTTATGGGAATTTTTCGCAAACATTGGGTTTCACACTAAGAAACGGAGATTTGTTCTTTTAAAAGCCAAACAGAATTTCATGGTTATTAACATGCTGTTTTTCTCAATGCAACTTCCCTGCGTACTTATTCTAGGCAGGGCTGCAGGCATCAGCTTTTACTAAGCTTATTCAAAACTTTCCATTGTAGGACTAGTTTGCTTATAGATTTGAGAAGGCTTTGATTATTTCAACCCAAATTTGTCATGTGCAGTTTAAAGCTGTGATTTTATTTTATTTTTTTTATACTTGAAACACTGTGTCAAATATTACATAAACATATGAAGAAATATGGGCAAAAGAATAGCAGACAGAAAACAATTTCTTGTGTATGACCTTCAGCTGTGTGAAGAGAAGACTCCGGGGAGACCTTATAGCGGCCTTCCAGTACTTAAAGCGGGCCTACAAGAAGGCTGGAGAGGGACTTTTTAGAAGGACATGTAGTGATAGGACGAAGGCTAATGGTTTTAAACTGGAAGAGGGGAGATTTAGATTAGATAGTAGAAAAAAATTTTCACTATGAGGGTGGTGAGACACTGGAATAAATTGTCCAGGGGAGTTTTTGAGGTTGCATCCCTGGAAATGTTCAAGGCCAGGTTGGATGGGGCTTTGAGCAACCTGGTCTAGTGCGAGGTGTTCCTGCCCAGGGCAGGGGGGTTGGAACTAGGTGATATTTAAGGTTCCTTCCAAACCAAACCATTCTACGATTCTATGATACTAAGTTAGAGAAATCTAAACTAATTTGATGTGCCCAGTACGGACAGCATCAGTGATATGAGGGGTTTTGTATATTATGCTATCTGTCTGATAAAAGGATGAAGTTTTTAATATTCACAGAAATACCTGATCTTTTTAAAATCCTTCCATAAGACTTGGCTTCATTATATCTTGTGACAATGACTTGCACAGATTAATTACTTGACTAATAAACCACTTTCTTCTTCTCACTACAAAACTTGCCTTAAAACTGTATGACACATCCCACATTCCCCTCTTTGCTATCCATCATATCTTTTATTTGCCTTCTATTGAAACATGAATAGCCAAAAATTACACTGCTTTGTACAGATCACTTTCCTATGACTCTAATAATCATAGCTGCCATTTTCTTATTTTGTTTGTTTTATTCTTCCATTTCTGCCATATCCTAGGGGCACTTATGTTTACTTTTTTAGAAGAGTAAAAATACAAACAAACTAGATCCTTAAATACTCCAGTGAAACTTAGTGAATCATTGCATCTGTAAAGGTCTTCTTCAACCACAGTCAGTCTTTTCTACAGATTGTACGGTTTGAGCAGCTAAAATGTTGCCTGTAGTTTTATTTCTTGTCTCTTTTGAGTACTTAAAGTTGACTTGCCTTTGCTTGTAGTTTGCACACTAATGTAACAATAGCTTTATTTTCAGATTTGACTTTTTACAGTTTTCAGTGAAGATGTTACTTATCTCGTCCTCTTCCAAGAGGTTGAATAATTAAGACCTGTGTCACATCTCAACAAGAATAGCCAAAGTTCACGGCCAAACTCAGTTCTGTATTCTTTAAATAACTGACAGAGATAGTGAGGGACATTTGTGTTTAATAGAAAAGCAGTGATAAAAAATTTGCCTTCCCAATAAAGGCCATAATATCATCAGCTGGTATAAAATCAGTTTACAGCTGATGGGTCCCAATGCCAGCTGGATAGACTGTATAGTAAATAAGGACTTCAGAGACATCATCTTGCATTTTCCCTAGAGAGAAATAAGGGAGAAAGAGCAGAAACCTCCATTAATAATTAAAAACTGATTCTATGTCCAATAACTCTCATGTATCACATGTCAAAACATTTTGTCCAATAATTTGGTAGGTTATAGTAGATAATTCAGAATTATTTGAATAAACTATCTATATATTTTAATGCCAGCAATGGTATTGTACTTGACTAAATCAACATAAAAAATATTTAGTCTCTATTCTGATCTGATCGAAGAAATAAAGTAGAGAGCAGTAGGAAAAATTTCCTTGAAGGTCTGATAGAAAAAATACAAAGATTTCTAAAGTATATAAAAATCTTTCTAAATCCAGAGTATTAAGCAGAATCACTCAGAACTTTATTAGATATTAAGGTAAAAAAGTAAGAAACTTTGCTGAACAAAGCAATACGACTCAACTTTTCTAATTCTCCTTCATAGCTTACCGACATGAATATAAAGTCATTATTTTAATACCCCTTTTTCCAATTAGCCTTATTGTCCATGAAAAGTATCATAAAGACATAGCACTTCATTAGTTTCAAGATGCATTGCTATACAGAGTATAAGGGGATGAGACCTGCCCCAAACTATTATAGCCTCCACATGAGTCAGATAGTCCTACAACTTCATTATGTTTTATATTAATGCCTTAACTAGTGAACTAGTTAAACATGCATCCTCTTTTTAACCTTCAATGTTTTCTGGATTAATAAATTTATTAGCATCACCCACTTTCCTTGCTGTCTCCTCAGCGATTAATTGATATTGAACAAAATTTTAAAGTACTTTTCCTCTTCAATGCAAGTGGAAGACACTATGTGATTGACACAAACTCTCAAGTACTGTCTGCACTAGATAAGTTCAATCAAGAACGGCGGCAATGCAACATAGTAAGGCTAGGTAGTAAGTCAGATCTATAACAGCAGGGCACAATTTTATCTGTGTTTCTGAGATGCTATACGAGTAAGCAACAGTAGCTGCATGTTACAGATGAAATAACAGAGGCCCAAAACCAGAAAGGAGGATTTATCTCACTTAACTTTTGGTATTGAAGAGTTAAATACCTCAGTATGAGTAAGTTATGCTTTAGAGTCAGTAGCAAGTAGTAGGCAGTTCAAATGAGCAACTAATCTGAATCATCTTAGGTGCTTATTTTGAAGCAATATGAATTGCATTAGGTACCTGGGCTACTGAAAAGTCTAGGTAAGTTGCTTAAATATATGCACCCAATGGCAGCTGTGATAATGTGTTGGAAACATATGCAAAGAGCTGGCAGATACAGCAGAGGAGCTGTGGTAGGTATGTCTATATAGCAGACATCTAAATTTAGGTATCTTCATCCACGAACTGAACCTCGCCCCTGTTACATGAGGCACTCACAAAGTGACAACGTAATGTCACTTAGCACAATTCTGTTTTACCTCATACCTACCTAAAAGTCAGGTATTTAGTCCAAAGTCAGTGGAAGAAGAGGGTACCAGAGAGAGAGGTTTATGTCCTTTTCTAATATAGGTAGCCAGGACAAGCGAGACTACCCAGAGCTAAGGGGGTGATTCTCTCTTTCTCCATTACTTCTAGCTGGAACTCAAGTCACACAGTGTTTGCAAGTACTTAGCTGCAAACCACATTAAATGAGAGGAATCTGGGCCAAGACTGAAACAGCAGGAGCCTGATAGAAGATGCACGATCCACACCAGTCCCACTTAACCCTCACTCACAACAGCCTTTGCATAAACCTGCATGTGCTTAGACAGCCAGGAGCAGGTTAACAGCTAAAGTAAACCCTCAAGTCTGTGTTATAACACTGCCCAGTTTTCTAGGGCCAAACCCATGTTGTTTTATCTGTTCCGTACTCTAGAAAGGGATCTGAGTTTTGCAGACTGTGAATACGTCATGTACTATTGAACTTCAAAATCAGCCAAACTATAATAGCACCTGTGAAGCCTGTCAAATGATGGGGAGCCAATATTCAAAAGTCATGCAAAAGTAAATGTCCAGACATGATTTCTTCCCCATTTAGCTTAATAGCTAATGAGGCGCTTCCATTAGAAAACTAGAAAAGGTAGGCTAATTCTAGCCTTAGTGGAGGTTTCTTCGGATCTTGGAGGGGCTTATTTACTCTGTAGGGGTGCTTAGCTTTTCACCTAGACTACTACACAGAGGCTTCTAATTTAAATGTCTTAAATTAGGTGGGATGAATCTAGGAGCATTTGTTAAGATTGTCCATGATGTTTTACTACAAAATGCAAAGAAAGCACAGCTATCACAAATCGAGGCAACACTACCAGATTTCTCTTATTTATCCAGAACAGTGTAGGGCATTTCACTGACAAGTTGCAGGTACTTCTCTGGATTAATTCAAGAGAAAATGAACTGTTCCAGCCACTGGCTACAGAAGCTTGGCTCTTTATCTTAAGCTATAGCATTTCACATTTCCTATTTAATATAGACAGCTATGAACTTAACATTATTAAGATTTCTTCACAAGGGGAAGAAGAAAGTAGAGCTCACTACAGAGTCCCATGTTTCTTTAATTTCACAGCTGAATTACCACAGACTTACTTAAAGAGGGAAAGCTACAAGAAAATTCAGAGCTACTAGAAACTTCTATATGTACATATAAATATGTTCAACCCTTTGGGTGTTATTAGAGTGGAAGTAACATCTAGTATATGATAAAGCTCCGTGTAATGAGGAAAGGGGGTCATGCATTTTTTAATAGGAAATGGCAGAGGGTATTTCATCACTGCAGAACCATGTAGTTTTACCTAAGTTAGCTTTAAAATAGCTAACTTAGCTGGTGGTAGCGGAGAGCTCAGAACATGCTGAGAAAACTGTGAGCATTTACCTTTTTTCTTAAAGTGCAGTGGGAGGTGTTGCAGCCCACAGTGAACTCCCTGTGACTGACATTTGAGCCAGCTAAAGCTGCTAGATCTACTTGTGACAGAAAAGGCAATGCAGACATACAGAGAATTTGCAGGTCAAGCAAAACTTCAGGTGCCTGAAGGCTTAAAACATTTGATCCTTTGACCACTAGTCTGAAGCAGTGATTACTTGCATTTTTTTTGACACACAAACAGTGTTTTAACAGGTGGGACTGAAAATCTTAAGTATGTGAAAGCAAGTAGTGGGCAACGTTTGGGTGCCAGACAGCTCATCCAATACACTTGAAGACACAGTAATGGTAAAGACAACATTTAGCTTGTTCAAAGTTTAGGAAACTATAACCAGGACTGATTGTAATGAAAGAAATTCGCTTAAAGCATTAAAGAATAGGTTGATTCCTATCTGTGCTGTTTTCAAATTCACCACTAATCCAAGATGATTGTCTTTTATCAGCTTCAAAGGATGTATTTGCCATGGCTCCTAGGGCTGCACTTTTTTCGGAGGTAATTTTTCCATAAATGCAGTGCAGACTGGTAATGAGAATCACCGTTCAATTAGCACATGTGTGGGCTTATTTCAGTGTAAGAGGCAGGATAACATCCATACCCATGACATGGTGACAAGACAGGTGACAGGGGATATGTCGAGAGCATTCTACTAGTTACGGCAGCTAGGGAACATGCAGGGCCCTACCAACCTCCCAAAGGTACTTGCCATGCTCTCCTTGTATGTTCATCATTCCTGGGTTGTGAGTGGGCTTTTTCTTGGCAAGGGTATCACGTGTTGCAATCATACAGCTATGGTAGTGTGAGAGGTTATACTGGGAGAAATCAGTAATTGTCTCTCAAGGTTGATTTCTAGCTTGTCATATGCCTCATTACAACATTTGTGATTGCACCACAGAGTTGTGATCGAAGAGCGTACTAGAAAGACCCAGACTCCACCATGGTTCCTGCAGAGGAGAAAAAGGTATGTCTCCATGAGAGAGTTTTGCCAGGTCCTGAATCACTCAATTGATGCTCCTGAGCTGGCAAACATGGTCCGAAATTTGCCTGACCACATCACTGTGGCTGTGAGCCCAAGCCAGTACATCAGGCTTGCTTGCGGTTCTTACTGCACCCGTAGGGCTTCTGTTGGTCTCGCCATGCTGCTTTTCTGTCTGCCCATGGTAATACTGTATGACCTACACTTCCTTTTCTGTTTATTGCATTCATATCTGATTATGTCCTGCTTCTGCCCCTCCTGCTTACTCTTCAAGTATTGTTACTCTTTAACTAAAACTAGATGACTAGAGTTAAAGGGTTTCATCCTGCCAATAATTATTTTATTTTACTCAGGGAGTAGCTTTCTATCTGTATCTGGGTCAGTATTAAGCTTAGCTTCCAGTGTTAATTTTCATGCTAAATATTCTTAATTTGTTCCTCCTTTATAAGCAGCTCCTTGATCCAGTAAATCTTCTTGTCCCTCCTACAGTGTCTCTAGTTCTGAATTGTCATGATTCAGTGAATCTGCAGAGAAACTATTTTAATTATCCTCCCTTCCTTTCTTTCTGTCTTTTGCTAGGATGTCCAAGCCTCCCACGGAGGGAACATTCCTATCCTCCTTCAGCTCCCCTGAGGCAATCAGAAATTTTTCATGTCAAGTTATCTTTTCGTCTCCCAAATCACACTGGATCAGCACTTCTCAGTGCTGCGAGGTTGATTTCTGCCGGGAGATTCCAGCTGCAGGGGAAGGAAGACACAAGCTCAGGGGAGACTGTCAGAGAAAAGGGATATGTAGCCTCATTTATGTAAGACTTGGCAAAGCCAGAGAGGCCTGATCTGCCGCATTGCTCCCTGGACTTCAAGTGCCACAGATTTTAGCTTGATCCAGTGCAAGCAGAAAAATCACATTTGCAAAATCTGTAGCTGGTAGCTGGTTTTTTTTTGGGTTTCTGAACATCACCATACTTTTGGGCTGAGTGGTGGGCACTGGGAGAGGGACGGAGAATCTCCAGATCCCACACATGTATTGAATCCAGCCCAAAAACCACAGCTGTCTTTGCTCAATTTCCAATAATGCTGAAAACAGGTTTCTGGGCATCCCGAGACCCAGGAAGAAAACATCACAAACTTTGCAAACAATTAGGACTTTGCTTCATGCTCTTACTAACAAGGCAATTGCTTAGACGGCAGCTTGAGTATTAGTGCAGTTAGTTGAAAAAAATGACAAAAGCCTGGATAAAGTCCTTCCCTCTCAGGCTCAGCACTGTCAGTCAGCCATTCAGGCTTCAGAAGTTCCCTGGTGCTCTTTGTTCAGCAAGAGGCTTACTGGAACCACCACACACTGTGTCAAACTACCAGGAAATCCTTTATCAGTACATCCTTTTGAAACTGTCATTGAACTGTATGGACCTAAAGAGTGATAAGCATTAATAATACCATGTTCTTTTTATCCAAGTGTCTCTGCGTTCAGTCTCAGTTGGCTTTATCTTCAACTCAGGATTTTCAGTTTGAGCCAGTCTGCTGCAACTCCCCCCCACCCCTCCCCGGCTCTTGCCCTTTAGAAAGAGATGTTTAACCCATCTCATATGGATACATATGGCAGAAAAATATTAAACCAGTTCTTAGCTAAGTTGGAGGTCAATGTCTTTTCTTCATGACTTGAACTTCTTTTGGCAAGTGCATGAGCAACCTGTATACCATGGTCCATTTGCATAAGCCCCACAAGCAGCATAGCTAGTCAGAGTGCTCAGTTTTCTGTGTTTCGGTGTTGAGTTGGTTTTTTTTTGG
Source organism: Himantopus leucocephalus (assembly GCA_003993805.1). Classification (NCBI taxonomy): domain Eukaryota; kingdom Metazoa; phylum Chordata; class Aves; order Charadriiformes; family Recurvirostridae; genus Himantopus; species Himantopus leucocephalus. The sequence continues at coordinate 9,333,804 of RSEF01000001.1, read as the reverse complement.
GGGGGTGGTGGTGGTGTTGCATAGCTTTGCATTCATACAACAGGGGCAGGAGAAAAGGATCTGATCTGTTTCTATATCCATGGGCAATTCTGACCTTAGCATCTTCTGCCCTTAAGAACATGCATACAGCCACACCCAGCCATCCAAGCAGAACAGGACCCAGAAGGATCTGCTGAACACCTTAGTATGAAACCCACTGCTCACTGTCCAGTCCAGTTTCACTTCCCAGTGGGTTATCTTCTTTTTTTGTAGGAAGCCGAAGGAATTCAACCAGCATCCCAATAGGCATATGTGGAAACCATCTTGTAAAGAGAATTGAATCTGCAGACTAAAGGCTTGTCTTTACATGGTGCAAACAATTTGGGTGTGTTTCAGCTATACATTGCCTGCCATTCATTCAGGATGGCTTTGAGGCAGCTGCCAAGTGATGACACAGAAATGAAGATGTAGTTCCTGGTCCTGGAGCTAATAATAGATGATATATGGGCTAATCTGAAATATGAGTGTAGACTTAGCCAGAATTCACTTGAGTGCTACTCAAGTGAAATCACTCTGTGAAAGATCTTACAATTTTCAGTAAGGCAGCTTGGTTAAATCAGCAAAAGAACACAAAGGTGTAAGTGCAACATCGGGCAACTAAATCACGAATCTTCAGAACTTCTCATCTGTCTTCTATATACAGAAACAACTGAAATCTACAGAGCCTAATAATGCCCTGAAATTCTGTGGATACCTTGACAGTCTGGAGCAGCTAACCACTTAAATAAATCCTGGCAGGTGTTGGGCTACCTCTAACTGTTGTTCTATTTACCTTAACAAAAGTCTTTCTCCAAATACACATAATAGATGCTCCTGCAGGAAATACAGGGGCCGCAAAAAAAAAAAAAAAGTAAATAATGTTGTTGGCATGACCATGACTCTTTAGAATACAATAGAATAGAATAGAATAGAATAGAATAGAATAGAATAGAATAGAATATGTCCAGTTGGAAAGGACCTACAACGACCACCTAGTCCAACTACCTGTCCACTTTAAGGCTGACCAAATGTTAAAGCATATATTTAAGAGCATTGTCCAAATGCCTCCTAAATATTGACAAGCATGGGGCATCAACATCCTCTCTAAGAAGTCTGTTCCAGTGTTTGACCACTGTCTCAATAAAGAAATGTTTCCTAATGTCAATTCTGAATCTCCCCTGACACAGCTTTGAACCATTCCCACGTGTCCTGTCACTGGATACCAGGGAGAAGAGGTCAGCATATCCCTCTCCACTTCCCCTCCTCAAGAAGCTGTAGAGAGCAATCAGGTTGCCCCTCAGTATCCTTTTCTCCAAACCAGTGATTTCAGCTCTTCAGTGCTTCAAGTGGTCTTCTAGCATAGCCCATGAACGCTCATCTCGACCTGCCCGTGTCTGTCTCATGGGACTCAAAGTCACATCTTCAAAAAGATTGAACTGAATCTGACAGTAGTCTGAATGGAGGATCATTCTCTCAATCCTTTGTGCTAGAACAATGGTATCATTACAGTAATCATTTAAAGGGTGAGCGAGAAAGCAGGTAAACTGGGTCTAAAGCTGACGGGTTACAGTACTTGCAGGACCAGACCCGATGCCCAGTTCCTTGTCCATTAAACTTACTCTAGGGATTACAGTAAAGAAATAAACAGTGGCATGGAATGAGTCAAAAATTGATTTTTTAAATTTTTTTTAAGAGCTGTTGGCATAACTGACGGCATTGGGAACTCTGCAGTGATTTCACTGCTTGATTTTTCCTTTTAGGGTGGTTCCACCAGGAGGTGGAACTTAAGAACAGAATGACCACCCCATGGGTCAGCTGAGGGCAACATATCTGACAGTACAGCCACATGGCCTCCTCCAGCATGTGCTGACATACTTATAGAGGTTGGCATGCCTAAAGGCTTCTTATAATTTATTTTGTCTTTCCTACAGTCCTTGAAGCACAAATAATCAGAAAGCTATGAGGCCTTGCTACGCTCCAGCTCTTTTGTTCCCTCTTACTATATTCCCTAGGGTAAGCATAAGAGCAAAGCACAACTTCTATAGCTCACGGTAGTATAGAAATTCATTTATGCAAGGCTTATTATTGGAGACCCTTGTCTGTCCCCTTTAAGGATCCTGGATACTAAGCAATGAAATATATTTCTGTGCAACAACGCTGGAAGAGTTCACCAAGTTCAATGAACTAGTTGTATAAATTTTCTCTCCCAGACAAAAATAAAATATTCAAAGAACAATTCTCTTTTTATGCTGTAAAGGTTTGTAAAGATATTATCTATCTGGCAAGATTTTATAAGTTTAAAAAAAAGCTGCTAATAAAATATTTGCCTTAGCCATCACCCAGTTCTGGAAAAAGTTAGTCTTCAGTTTTAGCTACAGTAAAGGAGCAGTCCTGGAACAGAATAAATATACATGGCAATATTTCAACGAGGTCAACAATTAATCAAATTGGAGGGCTTGTCTTTAACCTACAGTTATGATCATATTGAATCTTTTGTCCATCTATGAAAAGGGCTTTAAAAGAAGCCACCAGGGTTTTAAAAGATTTAATTCTGAAAAATGTTAATTTCTGGGTCTTGATTTTGAAACAGAAATAATATTCCTGTAGTGTTTATGCCTGTGTGTAAAGATTTACCTACACTATGACTAGACCAACAAACAGTTACTCCACAGTTTGGCATAACAGTGATTTGCCACAAGTCTACTACAAAAGGGACAACTTTGTCTCTTCCATTTGGAAAGAAGATTGGTAGCAATAGTTCATTATGTTCTCCCACACTGCTTAGCACCAGAAGAAGCTGTGTGGTACCGTGGAACAGACAGGTCTTCCTCGGTCATGAACTCTCTGTGTATTCAGAGTGAGCTGCTCTTTCTCCCCAGCCCTGGCTGACACCATTGTGAGTCTCGTCTAAGACAGATATCTCTTCAGTCAGCTGCTGCTCCGTTTCCCTTAGTGGATTTCCTACCCAAGTTCCCCCTACCTATCTCGCTACCTGCTCCCACTACCCTTACCCTGCCCCTCTCTATTCATCACACCCAGTCTTCTCCTCTCAGCTACCATGTCTGAGCTCTTTCACATTTCCCCTTGGCATTTATTCCCAGTTTGTTGTCCTTCATCTAGGGTTCCACCTTCCAACCCTTTAGTCCTGTTTTTGACAGGGAGGTCACAGGAAATCAGACTAATTTGTCAATATTCACCTGCTCCTGTTTTCATGCTTACACAGATTGTCCTGATCTTGCCACCTTGTTGATTCCCAGTCCAGATCATCCCTATGTCATTCCCCGATACTCTTTCTCAGTCATCTCCAAGCTATAACTCTACTCCACCAACTGTTTGTCACAGTTATTTTGCCTTATACAGCTCCTGTTACTGCCTTCCTCTACACAGTCTCCTTGCTCCTTCTTCAGCTCTCCTCCCTCTTCGCATTCACATCACTGATCCTGATGTGTTCAGGGAACCATATCGGTAGGATGAGAGAGACAGACATCATGCTCTCAAAAACTGCATGGGAAAAACAGCTTCTTCCTTCCAGCCCTTCCTCTGAATAGGCAGAATACAGAGGAACTGGATGTGAACCATCAACAAGGATTTGCTGACTGATATTGTTCCTTAGCAAGGTGATTATGAGGACAGTAAAAGGGCTGATATAATAGCCTACTTCCTTGCCAAGTCACTAATTCTTGCTCCACACTGCAAAGACACTGGATCTTCTCAAAGGTTAGGGGAGTTTTAATGCAGATAAAACCAAAATTTTTCTTTTCTAGTTTCATTCTTGGAAACAGCTGAATAAAGTTGGTTATAATTATAAAAAGCAACCAGAAGCACACAGCAGTATAGAAAATGTCATCTTGAACAGTCAAATTTAAAAACATTTCTATTAGTAACTGAAAACATGGGAAATATTCTTACAAGAGGAGGTGTCATCCAAACCTAATTATAGATTATGTTTCCGTTCTTGGTGTAATCTGATTTAAATTTGTTATCCATCTGTAGTGAGAGAAGAGATGTATTTTAATTCATATGCCACATCTAGCATTGCTGAGTCCAAAAGTTGTGATAGATAGCAATGGATTAGAGGAGGTCAGTGTCTCACCACACGGAGGAGTTACTAATTATCAATTTGGTGAAACAAAAATGTTCAAAATCTTCAGAGAACTCTCTTTTGTAGAAAAATTTTCAAATAATATAATTAATTCTTGATGTAGACTCTAATTTGGTAAATACTTTTTTACTTCCTCAGCTTTTTGCAAACTGGTAGAGTTGTGTGTGATTGGAATATGACTATCTAAAGAAATAATGTAAATAGATACTTAAATCCCTCCGGGGTCATGGTCAGATATATTTTTTAAGTATAAGAATGGTGTCTGCCAACCTATGTGGTTGAGTACTCAATGCAAGCATCGTGCCTTTGCTGTGGTGTATAAATAGTGTTACATTATTTCTCGCTCTCTCACACACATACTTTTGAACTGAATAATTTAGTCCAGCTGTTGAAGCCTGTTACACTTTCCATTACAAATTATTTCAGAGGGCGTAACATTTAGGTACTTTAAACCTGGATGAATGCACTAAAAGAAACATTGCATTTGCATAAGCTCAAACTATTGTTTAGGATTTTTCAGCTATTTAAGCCGAGAAGCCTTTGTTCTTCTCTTTTCTTGTCTCCCTAGCCCTTTTTCTAGCTCTCCTTCAGTATCAGTTTCATGAGTTGATTCAAAGCATTAACATGAAACCCAGACTGGACTATAGCAATGCACAGACACCCCTCGGAGATTTTGCGACTTTTGTAACGAGTTTGAGTATCAGAACATGCTATATATAGTCCTGCGTCAAAATGTATTTTTTTTTTCATTTGCAAAAGTCTCTTTTATACAGGTGCACAATATTATGCAGTGAAAACACATTCATGAGCACAAACACACTTACACACAGAGTTTAATTGCTTTTACACAATACTCTATTAGTGTTCTTCATGAAAATCTGTAGGACAGACAGGACATAGAAATTGATATAAATTGTGTTATAGATACATCAGATATGTATGATAATTTGCACTAATTGGACATCTGACTCAATACTCCAAAGAAAACACGAATGCCCATCTGGAAAAGCAACAACAACAACAACAAAACACACTGGTTGGTAGCACCTTTCTTAATATCACGACTGCATCAGGTATTCATCTATTTCTGCAAAATGATGTCTTTGTATCAGAGCCTTCATTACCCAGTGCAAATAAAAACCTCAGCTGTCCAATAAGGATCTAGATAAAAATACAATTAGTTTGACACAGGTTTCCATCACAAACAATTGTCAGGCCTCAAATGATACCAGACAAGTAAGGACTTGACAAAATAAAGAGGGAATGCAGCCAAGCCCTTGTCAATTTAATCAAGTACAAGATGAGGTGAAAGACGCAATATGAGCTAGTTGCTGCTCAATTACTGTTGAAGTTTTGCTAAATGAGTTGACTGCTATCTTATTTACATAAGAAAATCTCCACTCATGCTTCACTGAGCCTCAGCCAGGCCTTAATTGAGAATTTATGGTTGAGTTCTCAGGGGAGGTGAAGAACTTGAACATTAATTCAAAGTGCAGTGGCTGGCCTGAATTCAATCGTATTCATGACACCGATGAGCAGTGTCCATTCACGCAAAAATCCTGTAACAAGCAAAGACTTGAACTGAAATTAGGCAAGGAGTTGCCAAAAGTTTGAAGTCAGGCTTGAATGCAACTGGATTTCCCAGTATGTATGCATAAAACAAAATTACATTTTCCCTGGCTTTTCTCTGGCTTATGTGTGGATGCTTGTAATGTACAGAAAGTTTCTTCAAATTAAGTCAATCCTTCTTGCTGGAAACAGTCAGGTCAGCCACACTTGCCAAAGAAAAAGGAGGATATTTACTACTGTCTGAAGTGCCACACAGGTTGCCCTTCTCTGCTTCTGTGTTTCATACACATGTAGGTGGGATTTTTTCAAGGAATGGTAGAAAGAGGACTATTAATGCCATAGCGGACTGTGGTACACTCAGGAAGTTCTACCATCATGTTGATAGCTGAAGCATGGGTTGTTTGGCTTCAGTTCTCTGTTGTGACAATCTTTCCTGGGTGGTCTTTGGTAAAATATTTAAGAGTCAGCACCCCAATTCCCCCTCCATCCCCCGCCCAAAGCAGATAACTTTGAGGACAAGTACCAAAACAGAAACAAAATCTTTAGGTTTTAAATATATGTCATAATCTGTTCCCTAAAGAACTCATTGGAGGCNGCCAAATGTCTAAGCAGCTGTAACAGTCGAGGGTAACCAGACTGATTTTTGGCTCCCCTGAAGTAGGTGCCTAAGTGACTGAACCACACTGTCTGGACTCCACTGGCTAGGGGCTGGATTTGGTTGCCTAAACACAGGCTGCAAGGTCATTGACTTTTCTGACTGTATGGGTTTTTCCATCGCAGGTTTTCTGTGCCTAAGGGCCACAAAACATCAACCACATACGTGATGCCTGGGTCCCAGGCAAAACACAGAACAGGGTTGGCTGACACTCATCGCTTTTTACTCTGCGACGGGGTACCCAACACTCACTAGGAAGCCAAGGTGAAGAACACATTTGTAAATATGACACAGAGGCCTTTTATGGAAATTATTTGAGTTAATGAGATCAAATGACAGTGCAGAGAATATAACAGGGAGGAGAAGAGATTCTTTCTAGTCAGGATTAAGCTATTGGACTTCCTGGATATTCCAATTTTTTCCCTCTGAGATACTGTCTTCTTAGCAAATGTACCATATATAGTTATAGATTTTAGTGTTCTTTACCAGCTGAGACTGACACTGAATCTGCAAACTTTTCCTAGTAAGCCTGGTGGGTTGTTCACTAGAATTCGATTCTTTGATCAGCAGCTTGTTACAGCCCTAAGAAAAACATGTCTTACTTCATCTACTCCCCATATCATCTCGCCCCATGCAGCAGTCCATGTTTCTGTATCAATTACTGGGGCAATCTGTTCTGAGGATACTGGCAGAGATGCTATGGCCCCTCAAAGGCTTAGGTACCACAGGGAAGCCCCAGGCACCTGCAGAGCACAGGTGTTCTCTAAGATGACTATTTGCTCATAACAATCAAAGGGAGCAGAGGGAGGAAGAAACAGTGGACGAAAGCTGCCTTTTCTGATTTCAGAAGGTCGGGACTACTTTCTACAGTGAATAGCTGACACCTGTCTGGAATAACACATGTAGAGAGACAATTAAGTATTGGCTTTTTAGAACTATTTAATTAAGATTATCTATTTTCATGGGGCTGATTAATGTGCTATATCATGGGCATGGATAAGAAATACAGGAACAAACAAGTACTCTACTTCCCCCCAGCAAATTTCGATGGAAGATATACACAGGTTGGACCTTAATGATTTCGCCAGCCCTGGGGATACATTACATTGTCACTGGGGGTACCTCAGCCCTGGGATACCTCACCTGGGCATCCACATTACTCACTGGAGCACTTCTTTTGAGTGAGGAAGCTGCCATCCCTCCAAGGGCTGTACTCTGCCTTGGCCTTGCAAGTTCCAGGCCAGAAGAGCTTCCATATTAATTGGAAAATCCCTCATGTAGTGGGAAGTCCCTGGGCTTGTGCCTTATTTTTTTGCTTACATATCCTTACTGAGCCTTCCATGCCTAGCTATCAGGTATTTCCAGAGTTTAACTCCTTCTGGAAAAACATGTACACTTATACAGGGACAGACAGGCTTTCTATATTAAATGTCTTGATCCTGTCTTTTGAGAGAGGCAATGTCAGACTTGAGGTTTTGACACTTGGAGCACCTGGCACAGCATCCCACCTGGCACGGCTCGTACCACCCCCATTGGCACTGCTGGGAAGCTCACCACTGCTCTGCATCAAGAGCACAGAACAGAAATCCCAGTACTATCACAGCCTCTATGGTGAGCTTCACTGAATCACTCTGATACCTTAGCTTGCACCCAGAAACGGTACTTCTGCTTTTGTGGGGCATTCCATCCACATGATTATTTGCTCAGGTTTTGTAATCAGTTCACCCATCTCTGCACCCATGGTACAGACTTTCCTTCCAGCAGCTGAATTTCATACAGAATTTTCAGAGCTGGTTGCTGTAGGTCTAAACACAGCTGGTGCCTTCAGCAGCACAAAGAATTACGCCTGAACATCGAAGGGGTACCAAACTCAAACCTCTCAGACAACTACTGTGTGCCAGAGCATGAGGACCTCTTCTAGAGCTCTCTTTCTTCAGAGCTTCATCAACACCTGTACTGATGGAAGCAGAAACTTCACGTTTCAACTACAAGGTTATAAAAGGCAAGCTGCACCTGGGAACTGTCTCACAGGATGTGGTGTGTCAGAAGAAGGACACACACACCAAAAAGTCCTCTGCCCTTGTGCCTTTCTTTTCATCCTAAGATTTATACTCCAGTAAGACATAGTCCTGCAATAGCAGCTTGGCATTCACTTAGGTATAGCCTATGAGTCTAACACCATACAACTAACACCCCCTATCTTTGATCTTCAAAGGGGTAAAAAATGCAAATACTTTATACCACATTATTTGGGGGCTTCCTAGAGTTCAATATATTAACACAGTTCACTCTATTCAGCAGTGAATATATTTCCTCTTTAGGAAGGTTATATTCAGCTGTGCGGGAGGGAATGTAAGAAATAATCCCAGTCCTGTCAGGCAATTAAAGCAGTATTATTCCTTGCAATTTTAGGTTTTAATTTACTGTATGAATACCTACACTGTTAAGTCAAATATTTTTATGGGAAAAATCAGTGAGGCACTACACAATAATGTTAAAACCTTCCACCTCCTACATCTTTTTCAGTATGAGAGCATTATGGTCTGGCATGCAAACAATATACTTCAATATTTAAATGGAAATTTAGGAAATGAGATGCATTGTTCTTAAACTTATAGATTAATTAATAATTTAATGAGAGTTATTTTAATGACAGAATTTATAAAAGGTATAGTTAAGGTTAAAATGTGATTTTTGTTCTGTTTCCCTGCTTTCTATGCCTTTATTTCTAGTCAGTCATTTGTAACATTTTGAAAATTGAATTGTGAGCTGGAATTTTCCAGTCTTATTTACAGCTCAGCAGCAATTCTGGGGAGGAGTGAAGATCTGAGTAAAATTGGTTTAGATGCTTATGACTTCAGACCAAAACTGAACTCCATTCTTCAGCCTGGCTACTGATCAGAAAGCTTTCATGGGAATAATTTAAAAAGAGCTGAATATGTTTTTTTCTAACTTGTCTTATGATTTCTGGAGTAGGTTCCTTTAATGACTTGCTAGTTTTAAGGCTGTAAGCATGAAAACATTTTTTCATAGATCCACAATATAATTTTCTACAAGGATTAGTTTTAAAAATTGATTTTAAGCTTAGCTTCAACAATGTGCAGAAGTAAATGCAACTGGTATTTTCTCATTACATGGTTATACATCAAAAATTACACATTTGTCAAACCAAAGTTTTCAGTGAGAACATATCAATTATGACAAATTTTATTCTCTCAGAGATGCTTCCTCTCATGCTGGTGAGAGTTTCCAGTTTAGGGGGAACAGAAAGGCTGTAATTAGCTGCGTTAAGCAGTGTCTCTCCCCAGTGCCTATATCTGAATGTGTGAGCCTCAGCTTTCTCTAGCCAGTAGAGAGAAACACTACTCCTAAGGCATGAGTCAGACAATTCAAAAGGAGATGTGTAAAAACACCGATTTCTCGTCACCAGTTAAAAAGGGGGTCAAGTGCTACTAGCTGAGATGGAGGTGTTTAAATGGTATGTGTCTGTGTTAGCTTGGGTACATCTTCCAAAGATATTTTCTGTCATTGTCTGAAAATTTGTTTGAAAAACAGAGCAGCAATGGTTCAAGTCCCCGTTTCAATAAACATAGAATCATCGAATCATAGAATTGTTAAGGTTGGAAGGGACCTTTCAGATCATCTAGTCCAACCATTAACCTAACCTGACAAAACCACATCTAAACCATATCCCCAAGTACCACGTCCACCCTTTTTTTAAGCACCTCCAGGGATGGCGAATCCACCACCTCCCTGGGCAGCCTATTCCAATGTTGAATAACCCTTTCAGTGAAAAAATTTTTTCTAATATCCAACCTAAACCTCGCCTGGCTTAACTTTAACCCATTACCTCTCGTCCTATCACTTGTCACTAGGGAGAAGAGTGTACATTTTTACATTTTATGTACACAGAGGTACAGACTAACTGTCCTGGTTTGAGGATCCCAACACAGGTGGATATGAATAATGCTTACATGGGCTAAGGAAGAATGAAGTTCAAACAGAACATGCATGTGGATCAGTCTTCAGTGCTTTGAAGGATGGTGAGCTCCTCTGTTTCCCTTGTCCACTAAGCACATCGGGTTTGCATGAGAAGTGGTGGAAATCTTCCCTGATCCTTGTAAGAGAGAAGAGGGAAGAATGGGTTTAATGTAATATAAATAAACTCAGGTCAGGTGATACGAACATGATTTCTGACTGCTAGTGATGTATTGCAAGACACTGGAAAATGATGCAGAGGTGATTTTTCAAGTGCTTGCTTCTTCTTTGTGACATTTATGATGAGATTCTGCATAACAGTGCAGTTTCCTGCTGTGCTTAGCTATTTTGAATATGTGGTTACTTCTCTAGTAGGCTAAATAAGGTGTGAATTTCCTGGAAACATGGTACCTGCTCTCACACATAGAGAGGGAAGACCTACAAAATTGATAGGTGTGTCATTTTAACTTTGATAGCTGGGAAGATACTAGAACAGATTGTTAAATAATCAGTAGATAAGAAACTAGAGGAAAATGCAATACTTAAAAATGTCCAGCACGGATCTATCAAAAGAAAATAATGTCAAACCTATCTAATTTCCTTCTCTGATGAATGATCTTGCTTAGCAGATGGAGGAGAAGCAGAAAAGGTGAGGTATTCTGACTTTATTAAGCTGCTTGATATTCTGCCTCAGCAAGGTAAGGAATCACTGTGTGTGGATGTGTTACTGGCTGAAAAATGGCACTTAGGGAGTGCTTTTCAATCCTTTTTCTATCAAATGAGTAGACATTTTAGGTAGGGCCCCCCTGAGATCTGCCTTGGTTTCAGTTCTGGTCAATCTTTTAATTTGTGGCTTGGCTGAGGGAATGAAGCACACGTATAAAAGTTCTTGGGTGACAGGCTGAGAAGGGTTGTGTGTACTTAGGAGGAAAGGATCAGAATTCATAACCATCCTGCTAAACTGAAGCAAATGTTTGAACCATGAGGATGAAATTCAATAAAGACAAGTGCCATGAATAACAATATCTGTGGTGGAAACCTGAAGCACACAAATACAAATGGGAGAATAACTGGAGGAACAACAGTACAGTAGGAGAGGTCCAAGGTCATCATGGCTCACAAACTGCATATGAGTCGACAAGATAATGTGGTTGCACAAAAGGCAAATCTCATTCTGGGCTATATTAACAGCATGACAAGGGAAGTAATTATTCCGCTGTACTAAGCCGTGGTGAGACCTCAGCTGGTGCACTGTCCCCACTCTGAGAACAGCATTAAGATAGATGTAAATAAATTGGGCAGTCTCTAAGGGAGAGAAAAAAGACAAGGCATAGAAATTCTATTTATCCAGTAAAAAGAAGATCAAGTGGAAACACGATGATACATGAAATGGAATAAATTAGTTTAAACAGGATGATGGCCATTTTTTCTCCACAACCTCTGCGTGTATGAGATACTGACTTAATTCAAAACAAAATATTTCCGGCAGAATTTTGAATACGAAGTTGTAAGATAGAGATTAGGAAAAATGGCTAATTAGTAGATTAGTGAGGCCTTGGAACAGATGGTTGGGTATACTGGATGTCCTCTGCTGAAAGTTTATAATAAATATTGGACAACATTTCTCAAATATTGCCTAGATTTATATTTTTGTGCTTCACAGAGAAGAGCCAAGTAAGTGACCACTCGATATTCTGTCATTCTTCTGTTTCTACAAAAAGATTACTTGAAACAAAATTATTACAATATGATATTTAATAAAAGTCCGTATGCTTCATTTTCCCACCTGAGTGCATGGAGAATTTGTCATAGCACAAAGAGGGTTATTTGAAAATGCTGTAAAATTTGTGATTTAGGATGTCACAATAGGATTGTGTTTTAGAAAATGTCAGTGAAAACAAAAAAACAAAACCTCTGAAGAATAAATTGCCTTTTCAAGTAGAAATCTCACATTTCCCCAAAATTTTAATTTTTTTAACAAAAAGTGAAAACTTTTGTAGCAACAGAATCAGTGGAGCTGAAAGTATATTTTTGAAAAGTTTCATCTGAAACGGTTTTGAACAGTTCTATTATTATTTGTGAAGCCATTGGTATTTGCAACCACGATCCTGTGGGACAACAATTTTATCCTTTTTCCAACCTTGTTGCCTTTGAATTTCTCTGAATATTCAAGTTCAGGTTATTTTTGCTTTTGCCTTATACTACCCCAAATAATTCTCCCTCTAAATGACAAAGGGAAATTAAAGAAGGCAAGTACAGACAAGCAGATAACAAGAAATCAGGGAACACTTCCACAACGATGTCTTTGTGAAAGCACTCGGAAATCTATCCTTCGTGTCACAAAGCAATCTATCGCTGTTGGCAGAAATGATAGCGTAGAGGCAGGTAGCCTTGTGGGGTAATGTATTGATCAGAGGCTGTAACACTCGCTCACTACTACCGCTGCTATCGTTATCCCTGTGTTGGCATTTCCATTATAGTCCTCCTCACGCATGAGTTAGAAACTGTTTTACATTGAACTTGAATCTTGTTTGCAATGCATATTCTTTCTGGGTTGAATTTAGCAGGGTCGTTTCCAAACTGAGACTGGGTACAAAATGGACCCTCTTGCTCGTTCTTGTTCAGATTTGGACTACTTGTCTGAAAGCCAGAGGTTATAGGAGGCTTCACTAGCACACCTATACCACACTGACAGCATCTGAAACCCCCTGAGCACCTTCCCTCCTCCTCCTCCTCCTCCCCCCAATCACTCACACCTCTTCCGCTGAGGCTGTGGCATTCTCTCGGAAATTAGGTTAATACATTAAGGATTAAAGTCACAGAAAATCAATGAAAGTAAGCTTAGGAAAGGTGGTTGCTAACCAAAGAAGCTCAAGTCTATGTTTGAGAGTAATTCCAAAACAACAGAATGGTTGAGGGTGAAAAAAAAAAAAAAAAAATGCCAGGGAAAGGATCAGAAATGTTGTGCTTTGAGTCACAGAATAATGGAGAGAGAAGACATGAGTTATAGTCTTACTTATAGTGTTAGGAAAATTAGCTAGCTTTTACATCTTTTACAATCTCACTACTGTCTTTATAATCTCAAATGAATCACTTCCCTCTTCCACAGTACTTCCACAGTAAATTATTTGTAGTAGAGACCCTTTTTCCAATATTTTATGACAGTCCCTGCTATGATGGCTCCAGGCTCGTTAAGAGATGTTTTCATGCTCCTGTAATATGAATAAATATCTTTGAATATATGAATATATTTTAATTTTCATATAAATAGATGAATAAACCTTTATCCTATCAGAGTTACACTGGCTTGAAGTGGAGTAATGCATGAGTGACTCAATCAAAGACTTATTGCTAGCTCGTCTTAACAGCCTTTAATTTGTGCCAACCCTGGGAGAGGGAGTGTTATTGTTCCCATTTTTCCTGTGTCTCTTGTTACACTTGGAAAAACAAGAGATAGATAGATACTAAGGGAAATCTCTAGGTTCACTAAGATTAATCAGGACAGAAAAGGCAGTGAGGTCTTAAAGCTGTTAGTGTTTACCGCTGAACCCTCCTCTTCTCTGGCATTGAATCTTCAAAGGGAGGACAATAGCAGGGAAGTATTCCCCAAATACGAAATAAGAAAAAATATTCTAGTTCAGTTTTTCATTTGGACTCATACTCTGACACTGTAGGGATTGAGTTTCTTGTGTGTGATCAAGCACTAGCATGTTATATCAATGAAAAGTAAATAATAATAGTATGACAGAGAAGGTCCTTCTGCAGCCATCAGCAGCTTTCAACTCTGTTTCAGCTATTGTCCAACTAGAAAAAATAATAAAATTAGCCCAGATGTTGGCAATATTTATTTGTGTAATTATATTTCTCTCTGACCAGCTCAAAAAATGCGTGAGGATATGTCCCAGTTGCTCAGCACCTCTAAAGGATTACATCAGCTTTGAGAGTCTACCCTGAAGGACAATCCAATATTTATGCACAGCTCCTATTTAGGTTGCATCCAAATATGAAACCTATCCAGAAAAGCCCCCACTTAAATCCATTGTTATTCAGGTAATCTTTTAAAACTTGTTCTTCACTTTAAATAGGTGTTAAAGTCTCATTGACCTCAAAGAAATTTATACAAATGCTCAAATGAAACATGGTGCAAAGGTTCTTGAATACAGGGAGCTCTTTTGTAAAACAGGCCTGGCTTCAATTGCTATGCTGAGCCTCTGAAGGCAGATTTTAGCAACAGTAAAATAATGCCCATGTTTCAGCCAAAAGGCCTTGTTCAAGTTTAATTACCTCTCAGCAGATTAAGGTTCTATGAAAGCTGTTTCCTTATTTTTAAAAAGGTAATTTACCATTTGTTTTCATGGTAATGCTGTCCTGACAATCTGCACGTACTTTATGCTTCTACCATACTTGCATTTCCACATATCTGATATAGGTGAAAATATTCATTCTACGTGTTGAGTCATTAGGAATTTTAAAGCATAGATCTTTTCTGTGAAAAATCATTCCTGACCTCTATTCATTTTGGGAGACAACAATTCCGTTTTTAAGCCATAGCTGCTACTAGCTAAGAGCATAGATTCTTGTTATTGCTGATTTTAATACTTCATGGAAACTGCAGCTACTCAAAAATATTCCAAAAAATGATTCAAAATTTAAATCTGTGGAAAACCAGAGTTTTATCTAGCTGCAAAAGAACCATTTCATGGCATTCATTCTGTTTAAATAACAGTTATTAGGCTTTTAACAGTTTTATGCTTTAAAGAAGGATAAAAATCCTAATAAATTAGTTCTCCTGGACCAGTTTTAATATCAGCTAATCATGTATGATTAAGATAATAGATAGCATTTATCACCATAGTAGCTGGTGACAGTAGCTCTTACTGTATTCTGCATTTCCAGTATCTATCAAATACTTAGAAAATATGATGAGGTAAATAATGTATCATTACACATATTAGAACTTTAGAAAGGTGCTCAACAATGTTATATTTCTCATGTCTCCATCACATGTGACTTATTCTCATGACTCACATTTGATATTTTCTGAAAGCCTGAGTTTCTAGAGACTTGGATTCTAAGACACTGTCATTTTTTATGCCAGAAAGCAAACAACCAGAAGGGTAAAGAAAAATCTTAGAAAGATGAAACTCATGACAAAAAAGCAAATGTAATTAAAAAAAAAAATTATGAAAGAATGCTAATAAAAAATAACATTTTCCTACAAATGAGTGGTTTTGTGGCTGTAACACAGACATTAATATCCTTGATTTTTGCAATAACATGCAAAAACCAACAAAAAAAATGCTACTTATTTATTCACATCTGGCATCCCATGCAGTTTCCAGGTAAGCATAAGTTAGCCAGTGTGCGTATGCTGTATGGTGACTGAAAACACACAGTTCTACTCAGTGCGTATCTTTCATCTATTCAATTTTGGCAGGTCTTGGGTAAACGCTGCATTGCAGTACAATACCAGGGCTCAAAATCTATAGAACGAAAGGATTGCTTTTATTATTTCAGTCTGTGCTGCTATTTTGGGGTGGGGGAAGGTGTTAAAATAGTTTAGAGACAGAGAACAGTGTTCGAGGTGATCAATTTTTCTACTTACATTAAAAAAAAAAAAAAAAAGTAACTTATAGCAACTGCATCAAAGCTGCTAACAGCTCCTGTTAATTTTCTGTCTCAAATCCACAGGACTTCTCCTCCAGAGTTTGTTTACAGTTATCCACTTGATAACAGAAACTCCAATGCATGCCTTATGCCCCTCAGCAGAATCCTCAATCTTTGTGATTGATGACACTATGGCCATTTATTGTCATATATTTTTACACAAAGCACTGAAATGAATTCTTCCAGAGTTGGGTTGGATTGGTACAAGCATATTCCACAGCTGGTCTCTGAGGCAGACACACTAGTATAGATAACTCCATGCCAGTTTTTATCTAAGTAGCTCTTTAGACAGTAAGCATGACAACCATAGCAGCACAGACATCAGTGCAGCCAGAAAGTGCTACCCAAGGAGTCCTGAACATGCTCATGAGGCTGTTCTGTATGCACCCACACACTGACACAGCCGGTTTGCCAAAGACATGTGTTTGGGGAGTTTTGCCATGTGTGCCTCCTGCAGTATGGAAGTATAAAAACTGAGGCACATGCCTGTGCCATGATAACAACTGCGTTATCCTACTACTAGTGTCTGACAGGGGAATCTGACAAGCGTCCCAGATACATCATTAACCGTTTAAAGTTTAAAACAACAACAATAAAAACCATCCCATTTCCTACCCAAGGATTCAGAAGGTGGCAATCAAGTTGGAGGTTATTTCTCAGCTAAGATGTGGTCTAGACTGACCAATGTTGTTGAGCCTTTTATTCAAGGGTGAGTAAAATTGCCATCATCGACTGATAAGTCAACAATCATGCTTCTCTGCAAATAGTATGGCTGTGCTAATGAATGTCAATAAACAAGTTGCCATGGTCAGAATACTCCTGTATCCCTGTCCTCTTCGTTGTATACTGTAGGGGATGGTGTAGGGACACCCAAGCCAGAGAAGAGCATGCTAGATACATGATCAGGAGTGGAATAGCCAGCTAGTCACAAAACTATGACCATGAGTGTCAGAGGCTTCGGTTCAGGATCACACTTGCATGACATATGGCTTTCAGGTCTGAGCTGGCTTCTGCTCGTGTGGAGGCACTAGCTTGTGTTGATGCTGCATTTGGGAGCTCTGCAGTGTACTCTGCTGCTTGGATTCATGCATTCTGAGCGCACTCCATCAAGCTTTTGCTCCTTCTGCCTCTCTGAGAGGGGCGTATCATGATTCTCCCTGTCCTGAACTGGAATCAATGCTTAGTTTCCAGTTTCAGTCTGATATGGATACATGGGACTGCAGTTCTCTGGAAAAAAGCAATCAGCAGCTTTCATTGACAAGCACCTATAACAGTATTGACAGAGACTTAAAACTCGTAAGAACCACTGAAACCCTTCTTGGTTAAGGAAACTGCAGATTCAGTTCACCAGTAAGCTCTGGATTCCCAGTCTTGGTTTCCTTTTATCTAATTTCCATCAGCTTGAGAGGTTACCTCTGAGTTGCTCCCCTGCATTTCCAAGAAACTAAATTCCTTTCCTTTTCCTGAAGTATTTTATGGGAAGCAGAAGATACCTTTTCTTCCTACACCCATGTATCGGGGGACTCAAAAAAGCACACCAAAGACTAAACTAAGTCTTGTGGTAGACAGCTCCCTACTTGGACATGGTATATCCTTTTCTGATATACACATTTTAACAAGCTACTCAGAAATATTTCAACAAACACGTTCAGTCACTATCTTTATAATTCTCAGTACAAGCACACAAAGCATGAAACTTTAATGGTTTGTTGCATATGTCCAAGGATATTAAAGTACCTTTATTGCTTGTGAGTCTTACAGTTCAGTCTAGAATTCAATCTGGTGCAACAGGAGAGCAAACAGTGAAGTTTATTAAGGTGGAAGAAGTAACCTGCTGTTTACGGTAAGTCACTGTGTCAAAGTACTGCTGCTCAGAGCAGGATAACGGCAGAGCCTGTCTGTCTGCCAAGCAGCCCTGGCTGCTAATGACAACATATACTCGTGGTGACTGTGCTAACGTTGTGACTTGTGAGGGTCCTGGGAAGAGGCAACCACCATTAAGGTCCTGCCCACTCCCTTCCATGGATCAAGAACAAAAGATATATGAATCTAATGGCTATCATATCTACTGGCTAGTTTCAGCCTCCTTGAAAGATAATTTCACCCTTCATCCCCATTCAGACATATAATATGGGCTGCGTCTCCCTTAAAAATAAGTTTTCTAAACATTAGTATAGGTGCCAATCAGCCCTTTCATTACATTAGCCGTATGAACTTCTTTGCTTCCTGTCCCATTATTCCTTAGGGCAATGATCCTCCACCTTTACCAAATCATGGAAACAAAAAAGCTTCCGTTCTTTGTTTCAGTGTATAGCACAAGCAAGTTTATACAAGTATAAATAAGATGGTGAAGCTATAAACATTGACTAGTGTACTACCTAGTCTTTCAAGTAAATCAGTATTCCATAACTTGTCCAGCTGTTACGTGAGCATGTGCAAGTATCAACTTTTAAAAAATGAGGTAGTCTTAGCCTAATGAAAGTTACAGCAAAATTTCAATGTTATCAGGATTCAGTACCAGTTTCCCCATTGTTTTCAACTTTTAAATTGTATTGGTTCAAATAAAAACAATATGTAATTTGCTTTTCATGACAGCTTCCTCTGTTGTCATAATCTTGACATGTCTTCAATTGTCCTTATCAAAGATTGACTTCACAATCTCTAGTGTGAAAACCATCCTGAAGGAAACAATAACACCTGTCCCACACATACATCCAAGAAAATATCTCAACAAGTGACCAATGCCCTTTTCAAATAACAGACTAGGCAAAAAACTGGTTTATTTCCTGTTGGACATTGCCTTTGAAATAAAATCATGGTGGTTTTGGAGAGATTGGGAAACCTCTTCCTTAGGGCCTGTTCTAGTCTTACAAGTCATTCCAGCTTATGCAAATGCATCACCAACACATATGCACCTTGTAATGGATAAGATTTCACTATGTTCAGTTCTAGATTAGAAGTTGTCCAAAGTACCATAAAGATGATTCACAGAGCACAAATGTACTTCAGTAACTGCTCTGAATACAGCTGGCATAACTACTGTACCCCAAACTGGTCAGCAGCTGAGAGGTGGCTGTAAAAAGCGGAATAAGAACTCGTGGCTAAGTTGTATCCTCCTACCATGACAGTTTGAGCTTTTCCATTTAAAGACAGATCAGACATGCTACATGAGCTGCAGTCAAAGAAACACAGAAACTCAGACCAGGGTTATTCCTGTTTATGTCCTTTGTGGTCTCTCTAAGATGTGGCTTCACCAGGTCTTGTCTACGGCACAAATGGGATTCAGAACAAAACATTGCAGACCAGTTGGGCAAAGCATGGGTGGTGTTAACTAGCAATGAGTCATGTCCCAAAGGAGAGTATGTTCCCTTGGGAGAAAAAGTCAATGATCTACAGGAATGTCAGATGAAAGTCAAGCATGCTGCCTTTCTGGTCTACCAGAGAAGCAAAATATTCACCTTTGTGCAGCACAGTAGATATCAAAGTCAGGTGGTGAAAGGGAGGGGAGCAGTGTGTGTGAATCTCCTCTTTTAACAGAGCTGAATGTGCTTTATAAATGGGTAGGAAAAGCTTCTGGAAAAATCTGTCCTGATATGGCCTCTTCCCTCTCTTCTTTCTTGTTCTCTTTCTGTGGCAGTTGGGTACAATGGGCCAGTTGGGATGGGAATAGAGGGAGGATAATGGACTGCAAAAGTTTCTTTTTGGGGGGAGAGGAAATGGGTAGGCAAGACTAACTGCATGAGGTGGAGGATAAATGGGGGTTGGGGGAGGCATTCTGGAGAAGCTAAAAAGGAAGTGGAGAGAAGGACTGGAGCGCAGGTGGGGCTAGGACAGCTAATGGTACAGGCACTAACTACTAGAGAAAAGAAGGGTGACCAAATCTAAAATGTGTGAGATTGTTTAAAGACAGTAAGTATATTTTGCCTTTCTGTCTTGCACACTTATGGCATACACATTAAGCCAGGTTATCTAAAAGTATAGGGCTTATTTGATCACTCTTCGTTTGTTTGTGTGTAGGTACACGCTGTTATTTTTTGAACCTTTTGGCTAATTTCCACTTCAGTCAAGAGAAAGGAATAAGTCCCAAAAATAACCATTATGAAGGTGTATGAGAGCTGATTTTCAGGAGAGACAGAAATCTTGGTAGTGTCCTGGATGTCCAGGCTGACTTCGCCCACAACTAGACCTCAGAGAAACTGCACTGGACGTAACTCAACAAGCAAAGCTTGAACTAGTGCTTGTAATCAGCCTCATCCAGCTTATTCAGTTCTGCTGCTCTTGGTATTATTTGTTTCCTAGTGGGACAGATTTCCCAACCTAATTTGTGTTATCAGGATTTGTTTTTCCTCCTATTACCTTCCCATTCTTTGCCTCCACACAGTAGGTGCCTTTTGTTTGACAACAAGTGATTCTAATTAATCATTTTGTGCTGCTTTTGAATTGTGCAGCTCTGATTAATTTGGGGGACTGAAATACTGGCTATCGGGTAGAGCTGAAGTGATAGCGAGCCATGAACACAGGCTCTATTGTCTGCAACAGCACAAAATGCTTGTGCATAGTGGTTTGAAAATTTAAGTATTTCTTTTGTCTGTAATATGCTATGCTTGCTTAAACCTTTCAAAACAATGTTCCTATTACGTGCAATGAGAGGTTACCCAAAAGTTCAGAAGATGATTACTCAGGCACTGTAGCACATTATAAGTCAGAGGTCAGTCGATCCACTACTTCCGTCTTGTTGAAGATTGGCATTGTTATTGTTATTATTACTTATAAATAAAAATAATTTAAGAACTGTATCATATTCAGAGTCTGAATGATTTAATAGCTATAATGCTGGGTCCTCTGACTTCCTAGAAAGTTCCTGCTGTTCCAGTCCAGCAAAAACTGTTTTCCCTTTATACAGACACACCGGGATAACATATTAACTTATGAACTCATATAAGTATCTAACTCGTCTACTGCTAAAAGCTGACCATCAAAATAAGAGGTGTGAGTACTAGTAGGAGTAAGAATTATAAGTGTGTAAGTTTTTTACACCTCGATTCAAGTATGCTTACCTAGTTCTGCCTACGTACCTAAGTGCACATACACATATATACAACTATGTAAACACACATGTAGAGAAATAGCTACAGATAAAAGACTTTCTCAAAATGGACATAAGCCTCAATATGGAACTGTACAGCTGTGTGACTGCAACTGTGGAAACTGGCAATGGATAAAACCTCTCTCCTGATGTCCCACTGCTCCCATCTGTACAGGTGAGGATAAAAGGGGAGGTTTTCCCTGGTAAACCTCCATATCTTCAGGCCCCGGTTTCGCGGGGAAGGAGTCTACTTAAGTTTTTACTTAGAACTGTCTGTGTTTGTGCAGTTTATTCTGGTGCATAACTGGAACCTCTGGGGATTAGTGGAGTACAAATACTAATGAATAATGAACCATGAAAAAACAAACAAGATAACTTCAAGATTCAAGAAATCTCTCCAAGTTCCCCTGCAGGAGTCTTGCACGCCTATGGCAGTATGGAAAATCTCCTTTACTTCTACAGGACAGATGTGGACTTTAACCTTAGCTGCTGTCATGAACATTAACTTTATATGTTTTCAATTAAACCATAAAAATTATTGATTGCCATATTTTTCTCCTCGTAAGTTGTTGTTCGCTTAGGTGAGTGGCTGAGGTGAAGGCAAAGGTGTCAGGCTGACTAGGGATCTAAGGGAACTGTGGCATGGCTGTGAGTCTGATATCAACATAAAAACTTCTGGGATTTTGCTATCTTGTCAGTTTATGGTACTTCCCTGACAGAAGGTCAGCGGGCTGAGAGTTTGTTTGGAGACCATGGGCAGAACTGCTGAAAAGCAAAAGGCATCTCTGAAGTCTCACATTCTTATACCTTTTTTGAAATTATAATTCAGTCTGCAAAGAAACAACTTTTAAAAAAACACAGATAGACAGATAGATAAATAGCAAGGGACTACAAATACAAATCCTTGTGTCTTCCTTAAAGCCATTAAGCACAAAATCACAGAATGAGAGTTATTTTCTGAATATCTAAAACTTCATTTATTTGCTATAGATAATATGCTGAACACTGTTAGTGCAAGTAGACTTGGCTGCATTAGGAAAAATCTGGAATGATTTTGTTGGCTTCAATTTTATTACAGGGCTTTACTGATAGATAAGAATAGGGTGCTGAGGAATTTGCAGGGTTGCTATTGCACAATGCTAATATAATATTATTAATCTAATAATTATATAAACAAATTAAGTACTTTACAACAAAAAAAGAGTAAAAACAAAAAGCAATGGTATACAGGGAATAATAGGATAATGTAGGTTGGAAGGAACCTCTGGAGGTCATCTACTCCAACCCTTAGCTCAAAACAAGATTAATTTTGATCACATTAGAATTGGAACACAAGTGAAACATGTTTAGAGTTGCAAAGCATGTCTGTAGTGATGGTACAGGAAAAGATGGGGTTGAAATGATGATGCCATTGCTGTATGTGGCACTAAGCTCCCTTTGTGCGTGTGGTCTTGAAGCCATCCTGCATGACTGACCCATATGTTTCTAGGTAAACTGGACGCTTGTCAGATGTAAGTACCATAAATGACTGAGTATTTTTCAATGAAACATTTTTTTCTCTTTAAAATTCCATTTTTTAAGTAGTTTCAGGACCAGAATAGGATTTCTAGTGGAAGTTTGGTTGAACCATCTAGTCTGCTTCAACAGCACTAGGGAATAAAAGGAATAAAGAACAATTATCACTCCTTGTGTCACTTAAGTAATTGAAATGAGTAGACATAGCAAATATTCAGGGAACAAGATCTGTTGAGTAATAATATTCTGACCTTTTGTAAGTCAAAGGAAATTTTGCCATTGAATTCTCTAGGACTTTGCTTCTCCCTCCACTTTATTTGAATAAACACTCATTTCATCCTCAATAAGACTTTAAATTAAACTGTGAATTTGGCAAGAATGCATAAGGTGTAAAATACAGACTCATCTGTTCTGTATTGATGTTATTTGCTTGTCCAAGCAGCAGAGTTATTTTAAAACTACATTTTTCCATCTGTGAAGAGATTATTAGGGATCTCTAAAAATATGCAAGGACTGTTCATATTTGCTGGTTCAGTGGTGTTATTTCAGTCCTAGTTTCACGGAATGTTTGACCAGGATTCATCTAAAGATAATTTTATTGGTGTCTTATGTTTAATGTGCATATAAAATGACAATTTCCAGGCTATTTAAAAGATTTGAATGTCTCAGTCTTGTTAAAATATATATGAAGCGTGCCTCCAAACTCATTTGGGTGATTCTGACTATT
Organism: Himantopus leucocephalus; assembly: GCA_003993805.1. NCBI lineage: Eukaryota > Metazoa > Chordata > Aves > Charadriiformes > Recurvirostridae > Himantopus > Himantopus leucocephalus. The sequence goes on along the minus strand of RSEF01000001.1, from coordinate 9,310,487 downwards.
TTTTTTACAAAGCATCTTTAATTATGACTAAGGTGGAATGAAGCATTATGGTTTAGAGTGTCGGTCTCTATTGTCTAACACAGCAGGCAGGAAGCCTGTCCCAGGCAGTCCTGGGTAGCCCAATGCAAGCCCCACTCTGCTCAACATACTCTGCAAAGTTGGTGGTATTGTTACGCATGGTGTCCCTGGGCTTTTTAGCAGACAGAGACACAGACCTCTCAATTCAAAACACTAGAGCTCTGAATTACTCTTTAGAAATGTGCCCCTCTCTCCTCTCCTTGGACTATGGTAGTAATTTAGCATGATTATGCTCCTGATTCAGGAATCTCGCTTAGCTGTCTAAAGGAAAGTGAGCTTTTGAGACTACCCAGTGAATGGTTCCAGAAGAAGATGGTGATTTTTCTTTCGTTTACAGAGGTGAAAAAATGGTAAAAACAGTTCTCCTGAAGTGGAATGGTATAATCTCTGCAATTAGTGAAAAAATGGCTTTTTTTTTTTGAAAGGTCAAGGAACTGAAATGTTGTTGTTAAAGAGTCATTATGCTGCTTGCTATAACACTGTGAGAATAACTGACTTAGGGAAAGCAGCATGTAGAGTTTTGATAAACTCTGTCAAACAGCTTAAATCTAAACAGTACCAACTCATAAAGATAAAGAAACATACTGGTTTCTGGCTGTCAGAAAAAAAAACAAACAACAACACAGATTATTTTAAATATTGCCCTAAACTGTACTCAACCAAAATATAGCATTGAAGTATTTAAAAAAAAAAACAAAAAACAAACAACTCAGAAAGGTCAACTCATATGGAATAAACCATTTCATTATCGCAGATGAGGGCTTGGCCTTGCTGCTCCCCAGTTTGACTTCCCAAACAAGCATAACTTCTTTCCATGAAGAAAAGAAAACCAACCAAACAAAAATGAGATCTTCTATTGTGAGGCGGGATCTAAGTGCCTTTAAATAATGGATACTCCTTGTCAGAACATGAGATCAGAAGGGAAGGGAGAAGGGTGAAAGCCATAGTCCAATATTGACCAGTTAGTTAGGTTTACGATAAACAGCAAAGAATTATTTATATGGGATTTAAGGGTAGGAATACAAGTGTAGCAAATGAGCTCAGAGAGACCAGGTGAAGATCAGATGAAACATATGGGCCAGTAAGAAAGAACAGGGATATATGGTCTCCATATAAGAAGTGGACAATTAAGATTTGATCTCTCTACATCCAGATCTGAGACTTTATACAATTTTGGGGGCAATTCCAATTTGTTCTATGAAGAAGGGATATTATTTTAGAAATGGCATGTTTCCCTGTTGCGTATTTAGATATTCAAACTGGTTTTCCCATTCCCTGAGTTCTCTGAAGTTTCTGGTTTCTCTCTTGCCTCTGACATATAAATGCTCCAAAACAGACGATCCAGAGCTCAGCCCTGCCATTTACAATCAATCTTCAGGGAAAATCCCTTTGCCTTACATGGTTTAGCTGCTGCTAAAGCACTGGCAAGCTAACCAACACTTTAAGCAGTAGCTCCTCATCTTTCTTTGCAAGAGGCGACATTTGATTGTTCCTTCTTTCAGTCTGAGTGCATGGTCTGCTGCATCAGTTGCTTGCAATTGATGTCTGCCTTTAACAGTGTCCAGAATAACAATAACTAAATGGATTCCAGTCCATAGTAGCAAATATCTACGTAAATTAAAAATAATAAGATAGTTTTCAAATGATCAAATGCTATGCCAGTTTGACACGAGGCTGATCTAAATGTCATGTTCAGTGCAGTCAGTTTGTATCATAGAATCATAGAATCGTCTAGGTTGGAAGGGATCTTTAAGATCATTGAGTCCAACCGTTACTGTAACATTGCTAAAATCAAAACTGAACATGGTATTCGAGGTGGGGCCTCACCAGTGCTGAGTACAGTGGGATGATCACTTCCCGAGTCCTGCTAGCCACGATATTCCTGATACAGGCCAGGATGTTGTTGGCGTTCTTGGCCACCTGGGCACACTGCTGGCTCATGTTCAGCCGGCTGTGCACCAACACACCCAGGTCCTTCTCCACCGGGCAGCTTTCCAGCCACTCTTCCCCAAGCCTGTAGTGCTGCATGGGGTTGGTGTGACCCAAGTGCAGGACCGGGCATTTGGCCTTGTTCAACCTCATACTGTTGGCAGTTGCCCCTTTCCCCTTGGTCCCAGCCATACATTTTGTCACCCACTTTCCACATATGAGCACATGTGTTTGCTCAGTCAGGCCAGGAAGTTGGAGTGTGCCTGAAAACAAATCAGCTTTTGTAAGTGTGGTTTTTAATTGGATGGCCTTGGAAACATGTAGCTAAGAACGCGAGGAAAGAAAGAACCATCCTTTTTTTCCAAGAGCCCATCCACAGACTGGCTTAAATTGGTCATGAAACTGCATCCCAAAAGTGAAAAATCTATTCTAAAGATTAGCTAGCAAGCTACCGAGTACTTCATATTTAAAGAAGTCAGATCCTTAAACCCTAATGAACTCCCATGGATTTTGATGAGAATTTAATCAAACTATGCATCTTGAATCTCTTACTCAAATTTATTATACCATTTATCTTTCCTACAAGGCCTGTTCAGATAGATACATTTTATTAAGGAAAATTTGCTTTAATATATCAGTAAGACAGATTAAAAAATGCAGCGATTAAGTTATTTACAGCTCATACAAATAAATCTAAAACAGAGCCTAGGACATTTCTAACCTGTGGGGCATGGGGTGCATGCTTAGTGTTGATGTAACAATATTATTTCTCCTTCTGAATCTTCAAGCAGCTACTAAAAATATCACGTACTCAAAGGTAACCTTAAATTTGTCAGACTGTCGTTTGCAGCAGCTGCAATATAACAGACCAGACAAATAGAAATAAGTTAGCATTTCTGTGTTGGTACCTTTGCTTCAGACTGGCACTTTCCAGAATCTTTAGCACAGAAATAACCCATGATCTGATGGTATTACACTTATACTTCATTCCTGAATGCTGGAATACCATTCAGAAATAAAGACATAAATTAATGTATTCTTTCTTCGTCTTACATACTGAAGAGCCATTGAAAAGTAAAGCTAATAACAAAGAAGTACAATTGCAAGAACTCTGTTTTGGCTTAATTATAGATTCAGGACACATATGAGACATAATTTGAAAATAATTGAAACTGAACAAATACTCCAACTAATTCATGGATGTGTGAATAAGATGTGAGCGGAGAACTGTTATTAGTTATATTCCTCCAGGTTTGGTCTTGAAAACAGACCTGCTGAGTATACTCAACAGAGAATATTCTTATATCTTGGTATAAGAATTAGGTATGAAATCTATATCTGATTGCAAGTTGGAAGCTATTGGCAAAGGACCAGATTATCATACATGGAAAGATTTTTTTGACCAGAAAAATACAAATTATGTACAGTGCAAAGTCCTTTATTTAGAGATTCATCATATAACTCATACTGTAGTGGTTGGGTGGCAATAAAAGAAATTAGATACCCTTAGAATCCCTGTTGATTTTGAGAAAACTATGAATTATTAAGGCAATGAGGCCATGAAAAGGGATAATGGAACCATTGGATGTATCAAATTAGGTGGCTTTTTCACTACAACAAGTAATATTTTAAGACCACTACATACAGCAGAAGAAGGCCTGATGTAGAACCATGTGGGTAGATCAGATATTAAACAGAGACTGAAAAATCCTCTTTGAATGATTGGGGAAATAGTAAATACACCTTAAGAGATTAATCAGCAGAACTTGGCTTGTTCAGTCTGGTGAGAGGGAACCGAATTACTTCATATAACTACATCTTGGCATGAGGAGAAAACATTTAACAGTATCAACAGAGTAGAAATATTTGTTAGAAGATAATTCTGGCAGAAAATCATATAGACAAACTCATCATGGATATGTTTACACCAAAAATTAACTGACATTGCAAGAATTGAAATAGCTTTCCAAATAAAACCAATAAGGTAAGACTATTTCATTGTTCCAACATAAAGCTTAGTAAGTTTATGGGGAAAAATGACAAGAGAGGGATGAACCCGGAATGAAAAAATTTTCTGTGAGTGGTAGTTATGGATTTTTAATCTACTGATATTCCCCAAAATGAAATCAGCAGGATATGAAAGGAGGCATAACTGCTATCTCTCGTGATATATTTATACACGATAAATCAAAATTACTGTTGCTTGTTTCCCAGGGCCAGGAATATTGTTTTTGTCTTCTAAATAACTCAACCATCATTATTTCTTCCATTGGTCCTTTATAAAGAAGACGAGTGACACAGCTGAAGAGAAGATATTGAGTGAAGAGTGTTACCCTTTCTAGTGCTAATGAGAAGAGTCTCATGACCATGATCAGTGAGATTTGCTCACAATAACCCGGTCACTCAGTGAATTTTCCCATGATCAAATTGTCTTGAGGTTTTCTGCGCTTATTTCAATATGGCTCTAGGCTCACCCTACAAATCACGTGCTGTGGCAGGAGTCTAAAATATTGGACGTGACAACATAAGAGGCAAACAAAAAGTGTCTCAATAATTTGTCTCTTATAGCACCAATGAATGCTTAGAGAACAAGGCATGAAATGTTTCCCTAGGTATGTTTAGGAGTTTTCTGAGGAAGGATTTTTATTCTGTAATAGCTCTAAACGGTTACGTCCCCCATGCCTTTAAATCAGGAATGCCCTAGATTTCTCAGGCTATTTTCCAGTGTCAGAATACAATTTATTGTATCATTTGATCTTTTCCATAAAGGTCTGGTAGCTTTGAAGGTCAGAGAGATGAGAAGGAGTTGGAGTTGATGTCTGAAAGGCCCATTGGAATAAAGATTGCAAGCATGGGGGCTAATGCTGATGATTTATGAGTCATACTAATCTTTTGTTCCTGCATCATTTAAGTCAGTCAGTCTTCAGGCCACCCACATCTCTTTGCTTAATATGGGTTAGTAGGAGCAGAAAATAATTAACTTAAAGGAGATCAGATAAAGCAAAATAGTGACACAGATTACCCGCATATACATGTGGCTCAGATGTAAAACTTGCCCTGTAATTTTTTTTCTATCTGGCCCAAGACGTGCTGTATACAAGAAGTACGATTATAAAACCATTAAATCAGTAGCAGTTGCTGTACCTAATAAGAAGTGATGAAGTGTGACGGCAGCATATCTTCTACATTATCATAATAATTTCTAGACACACTGGCTAGAGAAATGTGTTGAGTTATAAGGCTGCCATCTCTGAGTGAAGAAAATTGTTGTAAGAGCGTTTAAGGGTGATTAGGGCATTTGGAAATCAGTGCTTCTGCATAGGCTGCACTATATGCTCTTCAGCAGCACGATAGTGGATCTACACCAGTATAACCAAAATAATGGCTGTTATAATTATTAATTTTTCTTCTTTCTTTCTTTCTTGTTGAACAGAAATAAATGTGATTGAATATGTACTTAAAGATTAGTCTCTGCTTAAGATGTTGTACTGCAGTTTTCATGGTAAAAATTGAGAACATAAAAAATAAAAAAAATATTTGATTATCTTAAAACCACACTTCTTCATTTCAGCCACCTAGCACCTTTTTCCCCCATGAATCTCAAAGTGTTGAGGGAAGGTAGGCATGTAATGTTATCCAACAATTCACTATAGAAATGTTTCACTCTTTATTATTGCACATTAAATGTCTGAGACTGAAACAAGTCTAATGGAAGTGAAACCTTGCCAAGTTGTCGTTCCAAACACAGGTTAAGTATGGAAGGGCCAGCGAGCAATAAGGATGGCATATTATCCAGCCCTGACTTTTGCTTACAGTTGTTTTTTTCCTTCTCATTCAGTCTTACATTTTGAAAAAATGGCTAAAGTATACAGCAGTCTCTTCTTTGTGAATTAACTAGTTTTTAAGCAGTGTTGCCCCAGGTTCTTTTCCCTGTTATGGCTCTGCAATGTGATACAATAAAGTCTTACCAAGAGTAAATTCAACCAGTAAAGTTTTAACAAACAGTTTCTGATCTTATTTGTACCCAGGGAGGTCCATGTTGCACATCAGTTCTTAGTTCATTTGAAGTCAGCTCCAGGAGCAGCAGCATATGGCTTTTACATCGTTGACGTCAGTGAAGTTAGTCTGTGTTTACACTCATGCCAGTAAGATCAGAATTTGTTCTTAGTATTCCAGAAGTGAAAATCCCCAGACATTCTAAATATCATTTCTATACAAGCCCCATGTACCTCAGAATGAAACACAGGATGAATTTCAAGAAATGCCAGGTTACCACATATTATAAGCTTCTAAATAACCAGTTTAGGCCACAGCAGTGCTTCAGTGGGAGTTTCTTTACTAAATAAAAGTGGGTAGGTTTACCATAAATCCTGTTAACAGATTTAGTAACACTATATGGAACAGATAATAAATCACAGAGATCTCTTTCTTTAGAAGGCTACTTGTGCTGCTGGACAATACCATAAGAAATTAGCAGAGACCTTTAATCGGTTCATACGGGTTAAAGAGTTGTCATTAAATATATTCACCCATCAACTGGAATACATGCATGAATGAGGCAGAGGACTGCAGGCAGAGAGAGCAGAGGTTCACAGAGAGGAAATTTTGTCTTTGCTAATACTATAAGGTTACTGTATAATACAAGTCATATTTTAGACCACCTCATCTAAGTTGATTTAAAGTCAAGCATCTTGCCTAAACTAGTTATCTGCATTTCTCTACAGCCAACAGAGAAAAGTAGTATCTCTAGTAATGAATTATTATGCCTAGAAGATGCATCCAAGATGTAATGAATCACGTGTAAGAGGTGTCTTTGTCCACTATGTACTGTCATAATGTTACTCAGCTTGCTTAGCCTGAACTGCTAACTTTAAGGTAGATGAATTAAGGGAAGTGTATCTCAACCTTAATCTCATCTTTTTACATCTTTGCACATGTTTTTCACTTCACGTGTTCAGCTCGAGACTAGAGATAATTTTTATTCTTTTGTGGAAGAGATGAGCATTTACATCTCACAGTAGCAGACGCTATAACTGAAGCTGAGGAGGACTGTGCTTTGACTATTTAAAATTGCAAGTAAAGCTGGTTCTGTGGGGGAAAAAAGGGTATTTCCAGGTCCTTGGCCTCTTTAATTTAGATTACCCTCAAGTTCAGAGACATTTTTTATTTTAATGTTGCAAATTCTGCTTCTGTTAATGAATAACATAGTTTTCTATATTGGAGGCTGAGCTGAGCCTACCAGGAGACAAGTGACAGAAGCACCCTATTGTGACTGGCTGGGTGGGTCCATGTATCCTTCGCATAGGGTACCTCAGAAGAGTATGCTTCCAGGACTCAAAGGGTAGTGGTGGGCCTTTGGTGTAGCCACCATGGATGCAAAGAAGATTAAACAGTTGTCTACCCTGCCTGACCTCTTGGAGGATCCTTGTGTTGTGGGGTTGCTGCATGTTGAAGTAGAGAAATTGCTGATTGCTACCGTGATGACGCACCAGTGGTGGTATGGTGTCAACCAAGAATTCCTGGTCAGAGCGTTCATTATCTGACTCCTATAATAGCAGACCAGAAGTCCCTTAGATGTCTCTCTGAGGCTAATGTCACACTTTGACCTCTCAAGATGCTCTGCATATGTATAAATTAATGTTTTTAAAACATTCTCATATGATAGTGATGAATACTTATTTTATAAAAAAGGGAAGGAAGGGAGGAAGGGAGGGAGGAAGGGAGGGAGGAAAGAAGGGAGGAAAGGAGGAAGGAAGGAAGGAAGGAAGGAAGGAAGGAAGGAAGGAAGGAAGGAAGGAAGGAAGGAAGGAAGGGAGGAAGGAAGGAAGGAAGGAGAGTGGGAGATAGGGAGATAGGGAGGGTGATATGTAAAGAGATACAGAGAAAATTTGACTTTATTTGAATGGTATAACTGAAGTTTCACTCCAGAAAAAAAAGGAGGCTTGTGGTTTTGGCCTCTGTAGATCTAAGGCTGCAGTAGTTATGGTTGAGCATTCAGTTGCAGTAAATAATATTTTGCCTAAATGCCTTAATCTTAAGTCTGTTCAGAGACCTTATTCTGGGCTTGAAATTCTCTTCTTTCCAAAGCAGGTGAACAGATTGTTTCTGACCAATTCAAATAAATGTCAGACGCCCTGGCTCAGGTTTTTACATCTCCTTTTCTCTATGTTTAGTGTGCATTTGCTTTGTGTCCTTCCCATGTGCGTGGTGATACCATCTAGAGGAGATATTTACATGTTGCTGTCAATTGCAACCACAGAATATGACTTCGTGTATATATGTGCCCCACACGTGCATGGCATAACGTAGTTCATTACCATTAGTTAAAGGTGACAGACTGAGACACAAAAAGGTTAAATGTTTCCTTCAGAGGAATTATGAACACTATTCAGAAAGAAACCAATGTTTTCCAAACACTTCAGTCAGTGCATCATCTCCTTCTTCTCACTGAATCCTATCTTTTTACAAGCTGGTTATAGCCCTGTTGGGCCAGTTTAGGGATTCATCCCTGACCCAGTTTTGACCTAAGTTTACAGGTACAAGTGTCAGAAGGTGGTAGATGTTGGATATTTCATAGTAGGGGCTGACAAACTAGGTGTTTGGAGCACAGGTACATTAAAAGACGTATTTGAGAGACACCAAAGTTCCAGGTTCAGACTGAAAATCTACCAGTACTCTTAAAATCTGATTTGGGGAAAATAAGGTGCAAGTTGTCGTATTGCTCATACAAAATTGTCAGCCTTTGAGCTTCTTAAGATGTCTTTCAGACGTATGTTTCTATGAATCCACAGGCAAGTCTGCACTGGTGTGTTGGATTTATCCTGGAGTTCCTCTGCCCATGCTCTGAGATGACTGAAATTCAGCTCACTCTTGTCTGTAAACCATTTAACTGCATTATCATATCTATGTCATATGGAAAACTTAGTCTGTGCCTGTGGTAATAAGAATGAAATAACTGTACCTGCAGAGGAAACCAAAGATGCAAATTACTTTTACTCAGGGGATTATATCTCTGAATTTCCTCCATTTGTCGGTTTATATTCTCGGTGAATACTCTCTCTGCTTTTCACTTTATGGTTCTTTTTTTTTTCTTTTCTTCCTAGTAGTCTGAATTAAAGGTAGACTGTTCTGAAGATTTGGTGGGTTTCCGCTTGTTCTTTTTTTTGTTAACGTATGTTGCCTGTGGCATCACCCATTGCAGGCACATATGAAAGCTAATGCATCATTATCAACATATTGAATGGAGAGGCTGTCTTGTGGAATTGTGTAAGTAATACACCTGCTTATTTGCATCGTAATAAGGCCTTATGACAAAAACCCCTCCAGGTCACTTTGTCTGAGTCTTTGCAGAATATTAATATAGCTGTAATGAATTGCAACTTGTACACGGTAAAAATGCACTTGGATGCAAACAATTCAATTACTTCAGCAACCTGTAGAAGCCAAACCCCATCTGTGTCCTTTCAGAGGCTTTCAGTGGCTTCACTGGGCTTTGAATCAGACAGATATATACAATTGGATAACTTAGTGCTGGAATTTTAAGACTATATTCATTCAACAAATTGTAATTAGTACCAATAAAATTACTAACACTGGAAACGAACATGACACTACGAAATACAGTGTTGAGATTAATCTCTCTTAACTTTAGATACATAGGTTGTCCCACAGACGCACCTGAGTGTTGTCTGGACTCCCTTTTTTGTCAACTAAAGGAGCATCACTCTTTGCATCTTCTCTTGACAGCTAAAATAGGTCCAACAAATTACACTTTAGAAGTGTCTATTTGTGTCCACTGATTGAAAGGAACCAAGAAAAACAGCTCTGATTTAGACATATGCATTGAAAACATTTGGAGCAGAGTGGGATGAATTCCACTTCAACTGCTTTTGAAAGCCACAACGAGACTGGCACCTGAATTTTTGTACTTCTAATGTATATTACGCAGACCATTCACTCTCTAAAATGGATGGAACTCATTTCACTTAACTTTAGACAAGCTTAGTAAAGACATCTATGTATAAGTGTATCAACCTAGGCTCCAGTTACCACCTGTGGAGACAATTAGACACTTGCACTACAGACATTTGTATGCAGTCAGATGAATCCCACCCAAGGAATCTTTATTTGCCTGTTCTGTCTGTGGAGGTCAGGCATCCTGGAGAACAGAAAGCTAAGGGACATCTAGTTTCAGTTTTCCACAACTTAAATGAAGTTCACAGAGAAGATGGAGCCATATACTGACGTGCATGATGAAAGGATCAAGATGCAGTTGTCACAAGTGGCAGCAAACAGAATCCTGGTTATAAATAAGGGAAAAAAAAAATCTTCATTGGTGACATTTATTCTAGTCTGCAAGGTTCACAGAAAATACTTTGTCACTGGTGGTCAGATGAAGAAATACGTTGACCAGAGAGTCTGAGAAACCTGTCAAAGTCCTGCTTGGACTAGGAAGTGGGCCTACCAACCTGACTTATTCTGTGACTCTGAGATATAAACTGCTATGAAAAGGGAGTGAAGGGGGAAGATGCTTTGATACCTGAGACATCTCCCCATGGAGTACTCCACCGGTACCTTCCAGATCTTGAGGATAGCTTCCACCTGTTGCTGAGCTGAGGTGGGATCTGTCTGATTACCTGAGGCAAAAAAGTTAAAAAGCTTCCCTTAGCAGCCAATGAATGCAGTAATTACTTCACAGCAAGGACTCTCTTTTCCTACAGCAGACATCTAAAACAGGTTAGATGGATGCACCCAGGATGCGCTCTTTCAATCTTCCCAAGATAAAGGAAGCCGGTCACAGAGTTTGAAATCTCCCTGGAAAAACGCAGAGGCTCAAGGAGAGGCAATTGTGCTGTGCCTCAGTGAGTTACTGTGGTACGAATGATGCTCTGTACTGCTGCTGCTTTAACTGGCCCACAGTTGGTAGTATGAAGATAAGATGTTCTAAAATGCATTTATTTCCAGTACTTGTTAGATTTATTTTCTGTTTGCACTCCGCAGTTGAAACTGGAGCTGTTTGCTGCTGGTTGCTGCCCTGGGCAGCCCCTCTGAGTACGGAGGGTTACACAAAATGTGAGCTGGGGCATAAGGTCGCCCTTTGCTTTAAGGGCCACATGAACCTCCAGCCACTTAGGTTCAAAGCAGCACGAACCACTTACAGTGTCAAGAGCTGCTAGCAAGGCAAGGGGAGGGTTGTGTGCAGCACAAGGCTTAATTTTTATGACTTCCAGGGTCTGTTATTCATCAGTGGCCTAGCAGACAGCAACCTCTCCTTTATCTTCTGTTCCTGGATGTTGCAGAGGAAGCAAAATTGGGGATTGGATTTACCTGATGCAGAAAATCTGATTTGTTTATCAGGAGATGTGAGAAATGGGGACTGCAATTTGTGATCGTCATCTCAACACGGTAGTGTGCGGAGGAGTTAACTAATAAATTTTCAGACTGCATTTTCAATCTCCTCTTACTAAATATGTATGAACTTTTAAATTCGGATGATTTCTTCTTAAGGGTTACATCTATAATCAGCTGACAGATCATGATATCCCTAAATCATAAGAATGAAATGGGACCTATTCTTGGAACAAATACTGTTCAATGGGGCTATGCAGGAGAGGCTGAGATGCAAAAAGCTGATAAAAATCTGGCATTTCTTTCAAATTTCAAAATAGCGTTTTATTCCTGGAGGGTTGATGACATTTTGATGGAGAGTGACAGCCTGTTAGCCTCCCTGGCAACACTTCCCCATCCACCTCTGACCCACCAAGAGGGAGAAGTCAGGGCTTTTGTTCCCCCAACTGATTTATCTGAACCTCTCGAGCCTGAGGGAGGACATCTTTTGCCCTGCTCAGTGCTACATGAAATCCTTGTAGGAAACAGTGAGCAACCTATTGTTTTTCACAGATGCCTCCCTCCTACATAAACCCCTCAATAATTAACCAGCAGCATCTTCAAAGCAGTAATGTGTGAGATAAATACGAAGGAGCAGGAATGACAAAGTGATAATACCCATGTGTTTTGATGCAGAAATGACATGATAGTAGTCTCAGAACCGTTCATCATCCTTTATGATCTTGCTGGCATTTATGCCAGTCTTCAAGCTTCACAGAAGATACCTTGTCACACATGCATCATGTTCACTGTATCTTCCTGTTCCCACCACCATATTCTCCTCTCCCTACTGCCAGAATTCAGCTGAGGGCATAGAGAGAGGAGAGGACCCTGTTTACATTTTCCTGGCACCCCAATGGGAGACAAACAAAAATCTTTTATTGCTTAGCTTGTCTTCCAGCTTCCTCACTGAGATTAGGAATGTACCCAAGGAAACTGGTGCTCAGAACACATTTTCCTCCAATTTTTGCAGCTATAATTTTTTAAATTTTTACCAAACAAAAGAAGGTAATATCCCGGTATTTGTGCTCACTGCACAAAAACACTGCTTCTGAAGCTGTAATTTGCATCAGATACCTTTGTCAAAATGTTCATAAGAGGGTGGACCATGTACAGCTTCTCTCAGTGGTGCAGGGGAAAAAAGACATCAATTTGGTAAAATAATGCCGCTTAAAATGAATTCTGTATCTGTTGCTTTTTGCTTGTATTTCTCTGAAGAGACCATACAGACATATCTAGGCCCATATAAACCATATTTATGAACTGTATTCATACTTGACAAGTTGCTTTGACTAGTGTTTGACAGCTGCTAGATCAGAAAATGCACAGGGCAGGGGGCTCACAGAGTTTTTAAGGGGATATTATTTTAATATGTAACAATGTTCATAGCTTGTATCTTCCTAATTTAGCATGTTTTCCTGAACTCCCTTATCACTGAAAAACATTGAATATTTATACTCACAGATCATTGAAATATCTGTCTATATCTGACTGAGTTTACATATTGGGTTATATTTCTCCTCTCCAGCTATCAGCTGGAGCGTTGGAAGTAAAATCTATTCTGTATCCTTTTAGGGGACAGGGCAGTCAGAACAATAATCTGTGGTAGCTTCTTGGCAGAAATAAACAGATACATTCACAAAATTATTGATTCTATTAACCCATGTTCCACTGTAAACTGACAATAGGTTAGCTCAGTCACATTTCTCCTTTGTTTTATTGAAAACAAATTTAGAATAGATTGCAGGGAGTAAGGACACTTATCTCAAGACACCTCAAGAACTTAAAAGTCAAGATTTCTGTTCCCCCAAATCACAAAACTGCCTTAAAACAAAAGATGGTGATATTTAGGATTTAGATAAATGGTGTTCTCTGTGTGTGTGTCCTCTGTTTTGAAACCTTCAGGGTTTGTATATGTCACCTTGAGAAGTTTTTCACTGAAACCAATAGAACTAGAAAAGATTAATGGCAGGCCTAAAACCACACATCAAATCTACACTCCAGTTTTTATATGAGTCTTCCTTTTCTCCAAGAAATTCTGAATCCTCACTCTTTCCTCTGGCTCTTGGAAAATGTTTTCTCCCAGATGTATGTGCTTCTGCCTTGTCCTTCTGCTCACGCCCTCCCACTTTCAAAGATAAGTTAAAAAATGTTCTCATAAAGAAATGCGGTGTGTTGCCTTTTGCCATCACCACTTGCTAGCTTTCATTATTGCTGCACCTATTCTTTGCCTGGAGCAATATTATTTTAATGTTCTGTTAAAAAA
>RSEF01000001.1:9281374-9296727 GCA_003993805.1 Himantopus leucocephalus | reverse complement strand
AAAAAAAAAACTATATCAAAGTTAAGAACACCAATAGCTAAACTGAAAGGAATAAATTCCTTCACAACAAGAAGGTCATAGAATTTTAATTTGATCTACGTTCAGGACAACAAAGAAAAATACCCATATCCATGTGTAATTCCAGGAACCACTAGCAAAATTTACAGCAAATAGAGCTGTTGCTGGTTTTCTGATGCTTGCAATAGGTTTGCTATTTAATTTCCTTGTTCCTTCTTAACATTTCCTTACCTACAGAAATTAGTGTAGCAAAAATTAGGGAAATAGCAAGTTGGCTGGGAAGATTTTGATTTTTTTTTTTCCTCAGAAAATACTGACTCAACAAAACAACAAAATTTTCCAGAGAGAGTTAGTTTTTAGAAATTTTGTTTCCAATCAGACAAGGCAAACAAGGAGATCTTAGGAAATTTTTTCAGAATTGCTCACACTTTGTTTTGAAATTTTCAAAATGAAAAATTCTGCTTTCTTAATTCAAGACATTTTTTATTTTATTAGTCAAAATAGAGCAATATCTGACCATCACTTATCCTTGCACAACTTTTTGGAGTGAATATTGTGCTGAAGGCATATGTAACTCTATTTATGCTCCAAAGGCTATGTGCAGCTGAGTTTAGATTCCAGAATTCAGCAGCCTTTGAAACCCCAAGCATAATTTTTCCAGTTTTGCAATAAAGGAGGTTTCTCAGCAAACACTCGCAGTTTAGAGGAGGAAGGGAGGTTAGTCCCCAATTAATAGAATTAGTCATTGTATTGAATAATAATAGAGTAGGAACACTTCACAACACCAAAGCCTAAACATTACTGTTCAAAATTAGTATGTCAACACCAGCAGTTGCATGACTCTCTGGTCCCCTGGTTGTCCACAAATTCATCAGCCAGGATTTTTCTCTGTAGCAGATCAGGTAGGTTTTTCCTTAACAAAACTGGAGCACACACGTATTTGGCCGGGTATACATAATGCAGCGTGTAAAGAAAGGTCTATGAGGCAGTGATCAAGTCAAGGACTGCTCCAAGTGCTATGCAAAGAGGGTGAAACCAATTCACCAACCATAAGCAGTACAGGAGCAAACAATTCTGCAACAAGAGGTCCAGAATATAAGCATAACTTCTCCTGGAACAGAGTGTGACGTCAGTATAGACAAACTCATTAACACCATGACTCTGAAGAGAGCTCTAGACTGGAAGATGCACATTTGCTTGGTTTCCTTGTGTGTCTCATGTCTACTCACTAAGAATTCATTCCAGAATGAAGATTGTGTTGTAGGGTGTTGCTAAACATTAGTTTGATACAACACACTGTATCTGTTCACTCGCTGACTGAGGAATTCCTGCATTAAAACTCATATTTTTAAATGAAATTACTATTAATATAGTTCATCTGAATTCAAGATTTATCAGACTCAAGAAGAATGTCAATCATTGTTCAAATGAAAGAAGTGTGGTCTGGGACAGTGTATCTAGTCAGCGAAAATAAGTTAAAATATTAGATGTTTGTGTGTAATACAGATCCAATGTTCTGAAAGTGCCAATAGCATACCTTCATTTTAATTTTAAATACAACAGGTACACAAGGGTTAACTCTGATAATGATGTTTGGGAGTTATGCGCATAAATCGTATTAGCATATAACAGGATTTGTGACTGCAACGCCCACGCACCAGTTCTTATATTTACTGCAAACATTCTAACTAGGTTTCTCTTCCAAAACTATTCTCTAAGTCTGATTTACTTCTCCATGAACTGTCATGGGGCCAGGCTGGCTTGCGGGGTTATAATACAGTACAATGCTTTCTCTGGTCTATCGGTGTTCCTATTTCTCTTCCAGAGAAGGATTATAAAGACAAAGAACCAGTTTCTCCTAATTGCACCAGCATGGCTGTACACACTGGAATAATTTTTGAGACCACAGCTGCAACAACAGTTGTAATAAAGGTAAATGATGTACCCTTTAAATATGTGCAATTACAACATTTTCCCATGGAACATCTTACCACTTAATGGATATACAAGTTACTATGTGAAATGAGTAAGAAAGAGAATTGCTGTAACAAGCAAACTCTGTGTATATTTCCAAAAATACCATTCATGTGTTGGACTATGAGTTCAAACAGCAATGCAATCCATCCTCTTAGGAATGAACGTGGATAGCAAGAGCAGTTCTACTGAAGTTTGTCAAGAAAT
Organism: Himantopus leucocephalus; assembly: GCA_003993805.1. Classification (NCBI taxonomy): domain Eukaryota; kingdom Metazoa; phylum Chordata; class Aves; order Charadriiformes; family Recurvirostridae; genus Himantopus; species Himantopus leucocephalus. Next base: position 9,294,528 of record RSEF01000001.1, on the reverse strand, counting down.
ACCTAGAGGACCTAGAAATTATTTATACGGAGCCCCTTTTTAAAGCAGTGTAATGGGTTTTCATACAAATGTGAATCTGGCCCACACTGTCTGCTGTAACAGCAGCAACAGTCTGCTGTGTTGCCCAGAGGGGACAGATTCTGTATGGGACTCAGTGCCTTTTCAAGTATGCTCAGCTTACTACCTACATCCTCTTATGCCATTCTCCTTCCGTCTTTCTTTCTTGGAATATGGATTGGAAGCCAGCCACCCACTCTTCTCATTGCCTCTTCTATGTTTTCTTTCTTTTGATTTCCCTATACTTGAGGGAGGGAGAGCAAATATAGAACTGCCATTGGCTGACAAACTTTGTCTTTGCTTCCTGATAGCTGGAAACATGATGCCGGTTTTCTAGGTTGTCACTAGCTAAAAGAGGAAATAAAGCAGCTCTAATTAAATGAATTACTATTGCGCTGTCTTTCCTTCACACCGAATTCACACAAAAGAACCCATAGGAAAGATTTGCTGCATAAAAAAAGTCAACAAGACACACTGAACCTATGAAATCCTCTTTATTTTTATTAATTTGAACATTTTGAGGCACAAAGGACAATGGGAAGGAGTAGGTTTGAAAAACTGAACAATTCCTTCCCTTGAAGCAGAAAGAATAAACTGACCTGCCTAAATTTGTGATTACTTTCCATCCTCACAAAACAAATGAGAAGAGCATTTTCACCTCTTGAAACTATTTTTTCCCCCCCTGAAGCACACACAGAGAAGCTGGACACTTCAAATCTATGGATGTGACTCAACTGGAAGAGCAACAATGTATTCACAAGTTGTGCTGGTCACTGAAATTAGTTGAAATGCATCACTGCAGAAAAGGTTACACGGCCATTATTCATGTGACGACACCTTGTGTAGCTAAAACAATGCAATTTAAAATTAACTGATTTGAAGAACAGTGTGAGTCTAATTATGGTACCAAAAAGCTCAGCACACCTTACAAAACACACTTGGTAATCTGGGTAATTTCGAGACCGGCTGGTCATCACTGGACTCCAGGCTGATCTCAATACCCAAGTTACGAAAAGCTACCTCAGATACATCATCCACCTTGGTCACCAATAAGGAGCAGTTACACAAAGAGGTGCACTGTGAAATACCTATGTCTTCAATGATCTATCATCCTCTGTTACTACCTCTCAACACTATTTAATGGATGGAAGGTAGAGAGTAAAGATACCCACTGACTGTGGTAACTCCCCAGTAAATAGCAATATTATTTTTAGACCATTTACACTAAGGATGTTTTTAGGGTATTTTAATTTAGCCAGTTCTCCTTTACTTTTGTATACTTTTTTGTAATATCTTGATGGTACCTGAATACAGATTTTGTGATGCTAATATCTAATAACTCCAGTACTAGATTGAACTCTCCATGCATATGGTCAGAGCAGGTTATTTGCACCGTCATCACAAACTCAGAGAAATTTGGAAGTTCAGTTTAGTGGATTTAGTTCAGTTCATTTGGAAAGAACAGATTTACAGAGGAAAACAAAAAAGTCTGGAGATATCCCATTGAAACCACTTACCGTTACATGTACTCATCATGTGAAGTGAACACAACATGTTTAATGAATATAGCTGACCTTTCTCTTCCTTGCTTTTGTACCCGGTTCTGCACCAACTAAGCTCAGGTTCTCATTTGTACTGCTTATCTATTTTACTTTTTGTGGTTTAGTTTTTAAATGAAACCTTTAGACTTCTTCTTTTCCTGGAAGGCCAGGTTGGCTTGGAGAGCGGTGTTTGTATGACTTTAAAAGAACAGCTTCAATCACTTTAGGAAAGTAGGATGTTTTTTTCTCTCTCTTTTTTTTTGTTTTTTAAATTTCTCATGGCCTCATACAAAAGATACTTCTTCTGATAACATTTCAAAGTGTTCCCTGAGTGGAATCAGATTTCTATTCAGCCTTTACATTATATTATATTGTAAAAAATAAGAGACTTTGTGCCCTTTCTCACACACACAAATATAAAAGTATTGTGCTTTGTAGAAATCTCAAATCTGAAGTGGGTGACATCTCTTACCTCTCTTATCATGCTAATGCATGACAACTAACACGTGCTGTGTTCCTATTTATATCACCATTCAAACATTAAATAATGAGTTACCAGAGCAACCAACTTGACATCCACTGGGGACTGCAATAATACCTCAACAATTCCTTTATCTAAACCTTGTAGCTGGACACCCACCCGAGATGCAAGGCATACTCCACTGTAATCCATGGAAAGTCAGTTCTGCGTGTTTTACCCAGCCTGGATTTTGCTTTTGCTTTTGGAGAAATGAGTAAACAATCTTGGCTCACAGAAGTGAGATAGACTTCACAGAAGTCCACTTTGCACTGACATTCAAAGGAACTCTTCACACTCTATTTAGTATGTTGTAAATAGCCATCCTGTCCATCAACTTTTTTTTTTTAAGCATTCCTTTGCAGATAGCTCAATTAAAGAAGCTGCAAATCATAAAATGGTGTTAACAGAGTATCCCTTGAGCCCAGGGTGCTGTTTGTGTACCACACTTTGCAGAGACAAGAGCTTACCATGCAGCTTCTGCAAAGTACAAATCCTATGTAAGTGTTGAAAAGGATTGCTACAGCCTCTGTCAGCAACTTCCTCTGTTACCCCAAATAAGTTTGGATAGTATCTAGCCATTTTTTTCTGGATGGCTTTAGGGCACATTCTATATTCAGCAAGTATTGCTTGCCGCCTTTCTTCAACATACAAGATACAGCTACAAACAATATGCAAACATGAAAACTATGTGTAATAACTAACAGGGGAGTCATCAATTACTCCACAAGATTTGTCTTTAAATGAGTAACACTAAAAAAATTTCTATAACAAAACCACCATCAAATTAAGAAGACCAAGGGGCTTGCAGGTCAGCTGCCCCAACCTGAACTTAAGGACAGAAACTCGATAACATCTAGTTCAGAAAGACATTTGTAAGTCAGAATAGATCCAAAGATGTCAAGAATGCCATACAAACAGTACAGATATTGGCTAGCATATGTGTGTGTCAAATCCAAAAGCACAATTTCTAGCCAGTTAGCAAACAGGTAATGCAATCCCTTTGAATGTATATTGTGCTTATAAAAAGTAATCTTTAGATCTCTGTCGTATTTACCACTGTGCCTGAATAAAGAATTTCTGCAACCAGGTGTTTATAACACAAAAAGTGCAGCAGTAGCACTGTCTAAAGAAGTTTGGTTTTCCTTTCACCATAGCACTTACTATTGTTCCCAGGACATGCCTGTCACATCTTCAGCTGTGTCAGGGAATTTATTTGGCTGCAAACTGTTGCATACACGTGTAACATTTTTTGTACACACACCCACACATTTTTCTAGCTTACCAGTAACATAGACCAGTTCCCCATGGATCTAATGCAATAAACAAATTTTTAAGGAGAAAAACAGAGGACATTAGCGCTCAGAATCAGTGTCTAAATATCTTGAGCTCTCAAGGCACGTTACGTCTCCAGAACATATCTATCTGCACTTCTAAATTGAAATTCACAGGGACAAGAGAACAGAAATCAGAACAACACAGGCTGAGCCACAGAGCTTTTCAGTATAGAGATCACAAATAAATGTCCAAGAGTTATTGACCTCTGACACTAACTCAAGTGCTGAGATTAACCCTCTGCAGCCTGATTTGAGCATGCCTGTGGCTGTGAGTACCACTACAGGGCACTGCCAGCTGGGAAGAATCCTATCTGCTTGCCCTTACTCTTCCTTCCTTTTATACGGTGAACTTCAGTAGGTCCCTACTCTTCAGTCTGTCTCTAGGTGATGTGTTGAGTAGGACAGCCTGTGTCTGCTTTCTTTGCTTGTCCTCATCACAACATCGGGTAATACAGCATCTGAGTAGGGGAAATTTAACTCTGCTTTTTCAGGAGCTAAAGTGGGTACATTTCATTTAGGTAGATTAGCTGGTTTTGTTCCAGGTGGTCTTTAATCTTATCTGACACCCTGGTTTTTATCTTTGTAGTAATTACATTTGAGGAGTCCCATTCTAACCCTACTACTTGCACTGAGTGATACCCTGCTTAGCAAGGAGTCTTACTGAACTGACTTGTTCATTTAAGAGGTAACACAGCTTATGAATCACTGTGACATACTGAAGATTATAATCATCTGTCAAAGGGGTAGAGAGCTTGCGACCAGGCAAACTCTTATGAATTTAAAAAAAAAAAAAAAAAANCAGGATTACACAGCAAATCTCGGTCAGTAGAGAGAAGAGAAGGGAAGAAAAAAGATATAACGTCCAGGTCTACATGAAAGTCTAAAGGCTGGAAGAATATTTTTATCTAGAGAATATCAGGTCACCAGTGGGAAGACTTGTTTCCATAAAATCTATGCTCTTACTCAGCCACGCTGCTACAGGGTCTAGCAGCTGTAGGAAGAACTAAAATAATCGATCTAAATAGCTGCAACTATGGCTATGGGGATAAGACAGAGGGGATCCAAAAGGCAAAGACAATTTCAGGTCGAAGGACCAAAGACCCCAGTGCTCCCAATACGTGGTCTGTGTGCATTAAGTGCCTCAATCCCAGCCTGTTCACTTTGAAATGGCATCTGCCCTGATGTGCTTGTGGAAGTCACACTCCTGGGAAGCTGAGAACACAAGAATCACGGGTCCATTGCACAGTGCTTTGGACCTTATGTCTTGTGACAGGACTGCTCTGAGCTTTTGAGGTCAATGGTCTACATACTCTTCTACTACAGGGAGCTCCTCAAAGGTTTTTAAAATTTAAAAAGCCAGGCTCTGTTAGAGTAAAACATGGGATAATTAACTTACCAAATTTAAAAAAAAAGTGCAACAGTTAGATCAAACGAAAAAGAGAGAAAAAGTTTTTGCCCAGCCCTCCCCTGACCATAGCTGAGTTCTGACTTTCACTGCTGGTGATCAGTAATTTGGGGATGGATTTGGCGCAAGATTAGACACATAATTTAAAGGTCTATATGTAGCTGTCAGTATATGAGCTAAGTATTTAAGATTCATTATAGTTGATGGAGATCCAGTTAATGCAATCTAATTGGGGCCTAGGGAATATTTCAGATCATGAAAGGAGACATACAAGACAGGCTTCAGTTATGCAAGCAGAAGCATCCATCTATTGCTATTTTAGACACATGGAAGTATGTAAGACATTCAGCTAGACCCAGCAGACATAGCAGACCTCTAAGAGGCACATAGCTTTCTAGAACAATAGTTGGAAGCCAGGCAGGTTCCCTTAGGGCACCTGGAATGGCTACCACTGCTTTCAGTCCTCAAACCTCCTCTGTCGTAAACAATCTCAATGTCTCCCCCAAAACAGGACTGACCTTCCCTGTCCAGGAGGTTCCACTTGGCCCAGTTACTCCTTAAAGGAACTTCAATATCTATATCTGAAAACACTGAACCCAAGACTGAAGGGAATAGTCTCCATCACACCTTTGATCCTCACTAGTTACTATCACCTCAAAATGGTTAGACCTAGTGACTGTCAGTTTTACTAAAAAGTGCAGATATTCTAGAGCATGGAAGGAATGCAAACCCGACTCCCCACCAATTACAAAGATGTCACACAGTACCTTTTGCCTCTATAACCTATAATCGCTGACTGGTATAAGAGTTTCAGGAATTTGTGTAGGTAAAGCCAAAGAAACCTAAATACTAATGAGAAGACGCTCCTATGAAAACCGCTGTATCACCACACTCCTTTCTGAGTGTGTTGAATTTAGCCTTTTCTGACAAGGCAAAACATAATCTCTCTCCATGACTGGATACAATGGGAAGTAATTAAACTTAACAGCTGTGCTCTGGAACAAATAATTGGTTTTCAAAAGAAGTTGGCTGGAGCCAGAAGATGCCACTCCTCCAGTAGTTCACAGAAGAGTGGAAAAACACCAGTCCAAAAATGAGACCGATGCTAATTTGAAGAAATATAAACTCAAAAGACTTGCTCTGGCCAGAGGAGAAAAGCTGGCCCAGGAGGAAGGAGGAGATACAAAAGCAGCAGGAAGCAAACGTCTTGGACTGTCACAGAGAACTGTATTTCAGCCCAAAGGCTGCATCCAGAATGATGAAGCTATTGAGGCAAGAATATATATGGAGGATCTATAATTTTTTTTGTGCAGACCACTACTATATCTCTGATTCTATGCAGCAAATGGCAGCAGTGCTTTAGAAGCCAGTGGGGAAAAATATTTCTAATTTAGTCTCTAGCACATTATTAAAAGGTTAAATAACAAACCAGAGCTCTTACATCCTTGATGAAATGCCATGGGAGGTGCAAAAGTCATTGAGAGTGAGAAAAGCAGTATTAACTTTTTGGCCCGCTGGAAAAAAAAATAAATCCACTGTACAAGGAGGGTGTCAGGTAAATTTTATGCAGGTGGTGATTTTTTTGCACAGTTTGAAATACCATTTCATACACCTGTCACAGCTGGAAATAAGAAATTAGACCTTTTCTGGCTATTGAGAAGTTCATTGGAAAGATACTTTGATTTTAAACACGAAAAGGTGGGAAAAGGTTAGGTGCAGAAGAGGAAGGTGATTTATCAAAATTCAACTTACCAACAGCCCAGTTTTTGTTACTCTTTATCCAGTTCTTTGGCAGAATCTTCTTCCTTCTCATTAATTTCTGTTGTTCTCCCTCTTCCATTGCCAAGCTGCCTCCTGCAGAAGTCTACTGGAGGAGTCTGGGCCCTAAGGTGCAAAATAGGTAACTGTGCCCGTCCCGAGCATGCTAACGTCTCATGGGATTCCGCAGATGGATCCCTTCCATATTCAATGAGCACAAACACAGCCAGACAAGCAGCAGCAGTCCCATTTGTGGAGCGCAATAAAAGCCACTAGAAATTGTTAATAAAAAAAGTATGTTACCTTGAGGTGTAGAACTAAACACCCCATTTGAAAGCCTGCTTCTGTATGAAGAGCACACATCTGCATGACAACATGTATAAGAAGCAGTGACCTCCATTTTCTCTCCTATTGTTTGAGATTGAGGGCTTGGGGTCATAAAGAAAAAGACGACAAGCACTACATCATGCTCCTGCTTCATTGGATAGAAAACCAGATTAATTTAAATATAGTGTTTGATTTTTCAGTCTATGTTTTTTAAGGACCATCAACAAAAAGTGATCAACAGAAGCTTTTTTTCTTTTTTTTTTTATTTTCAGAAGAGTACTGTGCTGATTAAATATTAGTTCATTAGCAGGGAGCATTTAATTTTGTGGCAGCTTGTTGTCTTTTAATAAGCAGAATGACACACAGAGTTTTCCATTAGTGACTTAAACTTTATCTTTCATGTATTTTTAGCATTTCCATATTGGTTAATTCCATTTTTAAATGGCATGAAATTCTCTTGAAAGTGCAATCTGTCTTTGTGTAGGATCTGTGTCAGCTTTCTGTACTGTATCGATCTGAAATATGATGGACCGCAAATCTAACTTATAGCTTTAAACCACAGACTCGCGGCAGGGCTTTTCTGGAAAGCGTAACCCAGCTATTACTCCTGGAAGCATTATTTTTAAAAAAGACATGATACCTGAAGAAATGCAAGGCAAGCTCAGACATTTTCACACATTGGTGATAGGTAAGCTCACTAACCAAATTCCTCTCCTAAAACATAAAGCTGCAACTAAAATTGGGCTTTCAGCTCAAAAGATCTAGAAAACATAGATCAATAGCTTGAGCTGAAGAAAAGTGCATGCTTGTCGAGTATACTCTTCATCTTTTCTGTAGACTGGTGAGCAGAGAGCCCCATCATACACTCCTCAACACAAAGACCTGGTCTCACAATGTTGCTGCCACAGCTGCTTCCCTCCCCTGATAAATATTTGTCTACTCAACCCACCAACAGTCAGCGTCATTTGTCCCTCCCACCAAAGGTCTATGGAAAGACCCTACATTTACCAAAACTTTGAGATGTTTTTGCCTAGACCATCTCCCAAAGTAAGGCTTCAAAGAAACCTGAAAACCCAGGTTTTACTGCATAAGAACTAGAATATTTCACTTTTTAAGCAGAGAAATATCAAAGTGCCTAAAGCAGAAAGAGGAGAAACTAACAGGGTATATACACAACTCTCTCCCACCCACCTGCATCCCTCAAGACATATTTTTGACTTCATGATTATTTTCAGTTCATGTAATGACTTCCAGAGGTGTCAGTAACTCTCCATGATCATTTCTTTTTTTCAGGAAGCTCCTGTGTTTCCCAGCTCCCCACGGTGATTCCCATCCATCCTCTCCCTACAGTCACACCCAATGTCTCCCTGGATTTCCTCCCCTCATTCGCTCGGTGCCTGTCAGGTAAAGAGAAACCTCCCACCCAAGCAATCTTCTTATGTGAACAGAAAACAGCTGTGAACAAAAAAGTATCAAAGTAAGCGCTGTCACATTAACCTTCCCTGTATCCACACAGCTTTGATCATCCCAAAGACACCTGCAGCTCACAGGGCTTTTTTTTCCATTATAACTCGCTCAGTCACTCAATTCAGAGACACTATCTGCATTACTTACACTTGCTGCTGCCTGTCTTTGACTGATGGTGATTTACTGTGCCAAAGTTGCAGAAGTTAGGCATCCGATCAGCTAGGTAAGGACCTAGTAGGACCAGTAGTGATAGGACAAGGGGTAAAGTTTTTAAACTTTTTAGTTTAGGGGAGATTCAGACTAGATATAAAGAAGAAGTATTTTATGATGAGGATGGTGAAACACTGGAACAGGTTGCCCCCAGGCATGGTAGATGTCCCATTCCTGGAAACATTCAAGGTCAGATTGGATGGCACTCAGAGCAACATGATCTAGTGCAAGATGTCCCTGCTCATTGCCAGGGGAATGACTTTCAAAGGTCTTTTCCAACCCAAACTATACTATGATTCTATGATCACTGTAGTCCACAAAAGAGCTAATTTAGGGTTACCTTAACCTTAGCAATCCCTAGGTTTGTGTCACTTTTTTAACATAGGACAAATTTTATTCTTGTAAGGGAGGGGTTCCTAAAGTGCCTCTATCTGTCTAGCATGTTACTTCCATGTTTTTTTCACCACCTGACACTTGCTAACAAATTTGTTACCTCAGCTGGCCAAACAAGAGAGAGGCAAACTTCTGCTTTTGGTTTTGATGGTCACTAATGGTTATTCATGAAGATGGCAATGGCCATATGGGTACGCGATGCCAGTTTCAAAGGATGGTGTATCACCTGTGTATTGAGTGTGATCTGAGATATTCTGTGTTTACAGAGCCATTTGTGCATTTGTTAGATTTCTTATCTTGATTTTTTTTTTTTCAAAATTCTATATGCCATCTGAGTCAATAATTATAATGGACAAATAACATAGCAGGGGATGGCAAAATACTTCTTCTTGGTGTAGCTATCAAAAGGAAGGGAGTTTGGTTTTGTGTTTAAGTGAAAATGTCAAGGGAAAAATATTGTGAGGTTATTTGGTTTGTTTTTTTTTTTAAAGTAATTGCAAAATCTATAATTTAAAATGTGTAACTGGAGACTATATATTTTAATTAAATCTACCCAGGCCTCTAATTTTAAATGATGTCTGAAAAATAAATTTAAGCCAAAGAGGACACATTAGAACAAAGTTAACTGAAAATTTAAAATCAGTTTTCAACCTGCCCATCCAGATGGATGATTTTATCAGCCCAAAAGATTAACACACCCACAACCCTCCCAGAGAATGAAGAGAGTTAAATTAAGTGTGAATATTTTTAAATACGAGCTACCAAGTAACTGATTTTTATCTAATGCACATAATGTTCTACCTACAAACTTGTCCTCCTTCCACCTCCATTTTATAGTCATCCAGAGAGGATATGATATATGTTGTGATACATTTCCATTATTTTGAGAAGTTAAAAAAAAGAAGAGTTGTAAGTGGCTTGTTTTATATATAGGCCTTGTTTCAGCATACATACCACTAATAAAAATTGCCCCAGGATGTATGGTTCAAATGACAAATTAAAAGATGGGTAAGAAAACAATCACAGCAATGTTTCCATTTATTTCTCTTCCCCTCCCTTCCTCCCATCTTGTATCCTGTGTTGTTGGAGAGAACAGATGGTTAAGTAATCAACTAGGTGTGAAAATATACAGTAATGTTGCTTCACACATCTGATAACAGCAAAGACCCGTTTATGGATGTCTCTTGGAAAAAAGAGAGGTGACAGGATTTTTTAATTGGATTTATCTTGTTAGGAGAAAATCAACTTTCTATATGTAAGTAATTGAAATTGACCTAATTAATGAATTATACTATTTTTATTGTATCAACTGAACTTACATGCCCCTCTGTGTGAAAAGTTGAGACACATATATCATCTGGACCTCCCCTAGAACAAAGATTCTAGCATCCCCTGTAAATAGATGAAGAAAGGGCTGCTGACAAGTAACTGGAGTGCACAGAAACAAATGCCTCGGAGGACGCTTCGATGCCTACCTGTCACTTTGGCTGTGAAAGTACAAAATTTAGAACCTCAAAATCACCAGTGCCAAACCCAAAGGGACCTCTGTGACTGTGCGGAAATGTCTCAGGTGTCTACATTGCTGCTGCTGGGTATGCAATAATCCTCAAAGCTGTGACACTTCCAAGCTGCTTAGTGCCTGGGGGCTGGCAGGATTAGTTTCTCCCCTGCCCGTTTACCTGCCTGTAAGGAAAGAGCTAGTGGTGGTGTTAGGGGATATTCAGAGATGCAATCTGATGTTATACCTTTTTTTTTTTTTCCTACAGTCATAAAACACATGGGATCGCAGAGTAAGGCTCTCTGCTTCTTGCTCTCCTTTTTGCCCTGGGAGTCATTCATTTCTGTGCAATAACATGAGCAGTAGCTCAGCTGCTATAGGAGAAACGGAGGGGGATGACACCCCTTCACACCATTGCTTGACATGAGGGGCTGTCTTTTAACGGCATGGCTGGGTGGTTTCAAACCTCCTTTTCTGAGAGGAGCAGAAGCTGCTGATAAAGACAGTTGCCTAACATTTCAGATGAGGCAGTGAAAACACAGTGATCTCTATTCAAGATAAATTATAAAGGGAGAATTTCTTTTTGTTGGTGATTTCCTCCAGTGTCATCGTTAGCCCAAAATCCAGGTTTCCCACTGTCTGAGGATGCTTTCCAATTGTGACACACCTATGAAATAGGTAAGAATCACCAGCTCCTCCACCAGGTAAGTTTTAAAACAAAATCATGAGTGCATTATTTCTCCCTGTCTACCCTTTTTGCTATTTGTTGGCTGCCTGGCTTTTTCCACATCTCAAACTTCTGTGCTCAATTCCCTATTCACAGGAATTAAAGTACTAACTGTGAATACTAACTCCAAGGCCAACATCTCCCTTTTAAGTTATGTAGGCTGAAATATCTGTGAAAGTTTGGTATTGGGGGGTCAAATCTGAAGACACACACCTTTTGGAGACCAAAATGAAGGTCAAATAGGGAGGGAGACAACATCAATCTGACATGGGTGCTGAAAGTTCTTGTATATGAGCTTGACCAAGGATGAAAAAAATAGTGTTTTTCTGTTATTCAGTATGTTCTGTCTGACAGCTCCTGGCTGTTTCCTGGAAAGCAGTTGCTTTACTATTAGTTCAGGGTACATATTTTCCCAGCAGTCTGGAACAGGGGTTAAAAATGGAGTAGCCAAACATTCATCACTCCTCCCCAGAATCATCAGTGCCGTGAAGCTTCCTTCCTATCCTTTCACATATTTTAAGGTACACCTCCATACACACTGCAGATTATGATATACAACATAGAACCTCTTCCAGTCAGAATGAAAGATTTTTGCAACACAGTTAGGAAGCTTTCATTCCACTGATGTTTCTCAAAAGTTATTTACTCGGAAGACTGTGTAACACAAGGGACTGCAATACGATAGTCTTTCATCTGTGTTTTACCCAGATAAAACCAGCATGGATATGTTTTAATGTTGATGCTTCTGGATCAGTTTGTTCATGGCAATGCTACAAAAGAAAACTGGGGGAACAAGTGTATAACAGAACTTCCATAAAGAAAGACAAACACTTTCAGGCAGGCTACGACACACTGCAAAACTAGTCATGTAATGACTGCTCAGATAGTGGTGTACAGTAAGGGCTCTGAGTCATCTGCTCTAAAGCAAACATCTGCAGGGGCTTAGGACCTTACTACCACTCATTATCTGCCTGTCCTCTTACTAATGATTACTGCTTTTAAGGCAGAAGCTGCAGACTGGGATGTGTCCGTGTCTCAGCACAGCCATGTTAGCATAAACAGTTGTTTAAGGTGCTGTGACAGATGGGTACTGAGGCACATGGGAAGTAACCCCTGGCAGCGAGAAACATAATCTTTTTAACCACTGTGGCTAGTTGGGCCAGTGGTCATCTGCCAGGATCCAGAGGCTGATGTCCTCACACCGGTTCCTGTTTCCAGGGAAAAGCCAGCACCACCAGCATGAGTGGGACTCCTTCTGACAGCCTACCTGGAAGAAACCTACAGCACTTTTGTTGGTAGTGATACATTTTGTTCTTATTTTCTACTGCAGGATATTATTGTGAGATTTAGATGATCATTTCCACTTCACCTTTGAGCCCAAGATGGCTCTGGGCATAAGGAAAGTAGACAGTTACCAAGGAAAACAGATTAATGAGGGTGGTAAAGTAGCCATGGCCCCAGTAGCTATCCAAACCTCTGGATAGCTAGACTTGTCCAACTGCTAGCGCCAAAGGAAAGGTGAAGGTCAGTGGGTTGATTGCTTCTTATACCCATTTCCATCAACATGCATTATAGTTCCAATCACTTTAAAAGGAGCAGCAAACGAGGCTATCTAGACTTCTTGTGTCCTCTCTGTTTCAGCTTCCCTGTCCTGTGGCTGGAGCAGCCTGTTCTCCTCTCCATCCCCACTTTCTCTGTATGTCAACTTCATCTTTCCATACACCAGATAGAAACCATGAGTCATATACGATGGTAGCATGAGGCATTTGATTGTTGCCCATTCACTTTTTCCACATATAAACTGAGTATCTTTTTATTCAGCCAGTGACCGTATAAAAATGTTCAATGCTTCCCTCTAATATTATATCCATGTCTTTCACACACATCCATGTGATGGTTCCTGTGAGTTTCAGTTGA
>RSEF01000001.1:9232864-9259023 GCA_003993805.1 Himantopus leucocephalus | reverse complement strand
AGAGAGTTGGGGTTGTTCAGCCTGGAGAAGAGAAGGCTCTTGGAAGACCCTATAGAGGCCTTCCAGTACTTAAAGGGGGCCTACTGGAAAGATGTCGAGGGACTTTTTATCAGGGGGTGTAGTGACAGAACAAGGGGTAATGGCTTTAACCACAAGATCATAGATTTAGATTAGATATTAGGAAGAAATTATTTTCTGTGAGGGTGGTGAGGCACTGGAACAGGTTCCCCAGAGAATTTGTGGATGCCCCATCCCTGGAAGTTGTCAAGGTCAGGTTAGATGGTGGATAGCACACTGTCATTGTGAAATAAAGAGAGTGATATCATTATGAGTGCACTGAGAGTTAGTCAATTACTTGGAAATCAAAAAGAGATTGTAAACGTGGAAAGATGGTCACATTATGAAGGATCAGTAAGAAGAAATACATAAAGCAAGTGATGATAAAGCTCGAAAGAGTATGATCCAAAATGAGCTATATTAGTAAAACAGAGTTAACAAGTTAACAAGTTCTATATATAAGTAAACAGATAAGAAGAGTACAGATAGAGTACAGAAGAGGAAAGGGAAAAAGGTAACAGATATGGAAATGTCTTCAATAGCTTGTTACATTTTTTTGGTTCAGTCATCACAAAAAAAAAAAAAGGTTACTTTTAATCATATACTGCATACAAATAATTTTGAGAAGGAAATAAGAATGTAGGCCAGAAGAACGAAAGAACAGGCAGCAAAAGTTTTCTGTTATCTCAAGCAGAGCAAAGCATAAGGAAATTGACCCTAAAGCAACAGAACTAGTCAAAAGGACATTTGAAGTAATGTTTGTTACATTATAGAATTTATATAAAAAGAATATGTATGCCCTAAGGACTAAAGAAAAGGAGGATTGAAGGAATGAAATATCTGTCAGCCTAATTTTTATCTGGGAAATTACTTGGCAATACATTATTAAACAATCAATATTCAAGTATGTAGCATTAGAAAAAGGATAGCTTTGTCAAAAAATAGGAAATTAATACAGCTTCACCTAACTATTTTAATGCATAGAGGGAACTATGTATGTGATACAGCTTTTTATTTTCCATAGCTGTCACTGTAACACATGTTATCTCATAACAAAACCTAGAAAACATGGTTTAAATATAATCAGAGTATGATAATATGTAAGTGGTTGGGGGGAAAATACATATTCTAAGTAGTATCAGTGATCACAGTCAAATTAGGAAGGCATTTTGGTTAGGTATTGCAAAGATCTTTCTTCACTGTAGAGTTTGATATTTCACATCTCGTTTCAGTCTACATTTCCAGCAACCTGTGTATTTCAGGTACTTTTATCATATATACCAAAAGGAAAATTGGATTGATTAATTAATCTGCTGGAAAAATACAGGTAAAACTTTTCTGCTTCTGAAATCTATGAAACTTCACATTCACATCTGGGCAGGGCAGGGCAGGGCAGGGCAGGGCAGGGCAGGGCAGGGCAGGGAAGGGAAGGGAAGGGAAGGGAAGGGGGGAAGACTAAGTATTGCATGCAACAGTGGATTATGCACAAATGTATCCCTGAGATGTGATCTTCCATCAAGAGTCTTTACCTGAGTTGCATTCAAATTACAGATTTTATGCTCTAGAAAAGTTTAATTTCAATTAAGTAACTGAAATTAAAGCCAAGGGATTTGTAAAGTGTAGGTGTCTCTGCCCATGGCAGGGAGGCTGGAACTAGATGATCTTTAAGGTACCTTCCAGCCTAAACCATTCTATGAATCTGTGATTCTGTGATATTTTTGCATTACAAAATATGGCCAGTTTGCCTGAAAACAGATTGTTGCATTCAAATTTTAACAACTAGTTCTCAGGGTTGGAGTACCAGATTACATACTCTGCATAATTTAATGTGGGCTACAGAAGCACACTTAAGACGTAAATGTCGGTGTATCTAAGTCTATACAATGCAGTTACAATGCAATCACAAGGATATAGGTCATTTAAAAAACTCATCATATTGCAACTGGCAAACATAAGTTGACAAATATAAACTCTAGTACTTACTCCTTTCTCCGGTGCCTGTTCACCCTTCAAAAGCTGTGTTATTTCAAGTAGCCACAACCCCACTTCCTCACCAGGATGAGTATGAGAGTGATGCTTGGTGTTTCTTCCTACTTTTTACTGTGTGCTATATGTTCTTGATGATGGTGGTTGGATTTGCTTGGGTCATTTCTTTAAAACATTTGTTAACACAGTTTACTTACTTCCTCTTTGTTCTCTCATCCATAAACTTCATGTTGTATCCAACTTTTACTCTACATGGTGTGTTTTACAAATGCTTGAGATTTCTTCTCAGTTTTCTTTTTTAACCCTGAAACAGGTTTCACCCAGCTGCCAAGATTGTGTTCCTTTAGTCATCAGTAATTAATCATTAGTGATTTGTGTTTATAGCCTGGGACCTTGGCTATTGTCCCATGTTTGCACTTTCAAGGCTATTGCTGTCAGCTTGTGCTTGCTTTTTTGGGAATCCCTGATACAATCCCATATTTCTTCAGTAGCCTGTAAGCTGTGGTTTTATTAGCACAACCCAGTCACTCATGAGTACAGCTCTAAGGTCACTGGAAGTCTGCTGTACAAAATACGATCCTTTAGAACACACACATGCATTTAAAAATGTACAGGCAGACAGATGATACTCTCATATTCACTTGCAATTAATTTTTTGCTAATTACTACAAAAACAATGATTCACTATCAGAATTACTTATTATAATTTTCAACAAAACAGATTCTTGAACATTCCATATCTTGTTATTGTATTTCCTCATCTAACCTTTTTCATATGAAAAATAAAAAAGCATTTGTTTCTCCATTTGTACAAAGGAAAATTCAAATGTCAGGATACTTTTTCTCTTCCTCTTCGGGGTTTTTATTTCTCAGGTTCACTACCAGTTACCAGTATAATTCATCACAAGCTATTTATATCTGCTCTAAACTCTGTTGGACCTTGCAGAATCTCTTTCAGTGTGTGTATCTTTGCATCATACTGAAATGAAATATGTTTTTGAGGTAGGTTGTTGTTTGGTTGTTTTGGTTTTTTTTTTTACATGCTATCACAAGATTTCCGAAGTCTTACTTGTAAGTATTTTTTTGGTCGTTCATCTGTTCCTGTAAGCATCAGCTTCACTGAAGAAGAAAAAAAGTTTCATAAGTTTCTTGAGACATGAGTTTTTCTGATGTTAAAAATGGGACAACTTGTCCTCATTCCCTTTCTTGAAAGAGTATAGGTGGAAAGAAGAAGCAGACATGTACTTAGAGTGCTTCACATTGTTAAATTAGCTTCTGTTATGGCCGGATTATACAACCATACTCTGGTTCATCGCCAGAAGATAATTCCAGAAGAGAGAGGGAAAAGAAACCCTAATTCACTTTCATTTCCAGCTGTGGCTTGCTTTAAAGTTTGTCTGTGGTTGAAAAAAACTCCTGATAGACCCAACTTGTCTTTTTTCTTTTCTTTTGCAAAGAATAACAGACAGAACAGCAGTGGGTTGTTTGCCTGAATTTCCCAGAAGAAACCTTGGTGATTACACCTGTAGATAGTCTTTCAGATCCTTGGGCTGGAGAGGGAAGAGCTAGCTGAAAGTAAAACAAACCTGTAAACCAGTTTTAACATCCTAAATTAAATTTCCAATTTTGGCTTTGTAACATCAAAGATTAGCTTCCCACTGGTAACTAGTTCTTTGCATTCCTTATTTAGGTGTTAATCAATCTCTATTGTAAGTGAAGAAAACTAAACATTTTTGAAGGCCTTGTCAGGATTTTAAAGAGAATCTTTCCCTTTCCATCCACTAAATGTAATGCTAAATGCCTCTGCTTCATTTAATGCACGACAGGCAACTAATAGAAAATAAGAAACCAGAAGGATGATTAAAACAGGTCCTTCATATGTGGCTTTGTAGTATACATTTCTTTCTACAGGGAGTTTAAAACACTGAACTGCCTTTTGAAGGGAAGACACTTAGCAACAGAGATAAAAAATAGATTTCTGTAAAACTATAGATCACTGAAAGTTAGGACACCTAGGATGTCCCAAGGAAAAAAAAGTTTTAAAAAAATAATTATTTTTAAAATCCCATCTACCAGCAGACAGCCTAGGCACTACTTTTTTGAAACTGGGTCACTGTGAAGTCAAGAACATATCTGAGTTCAGAAGGCAGCACTACCGAAAGAAGCCTGAGTTTTCTAATGGGTTCAACACATGATTAAGAATTCGTAGACCTGAGGTGTCTTTCCTACTCTCAGTTTTTTGCAATTTATATTTTACATTCTTTGGACTAAAAAAAAAAACCAAAGAAGTTAATCAGAATTAAATCTGTTCTGTCACCTAAATATTCTAATGACAAAATTTCACAAATTAAGAACAATAGAACTTAGGCACCTAAATCCCAATTCACATGTTTCAATAGTTCTGTAAATGCTTCTCCTGTTAGTCTACCAGAGATTCTAAACCTTTATATGGATTTCTGCTTGCCCATCTCTATCCATCTCCTGCATATCTAAGTCAATATACTAGAGTGTGATGATAATTTCAGATAATCATGACTGAAAGATGACAGGTCATGGAAGTCAGTCCGCTCCCTTTATTGAGTCTTTCCATCCTAAAGATGTGATTAGACATTTCTTTTAAATCCGTCTAAATCAGGATAGAACAGAATGTCATATAGTCACTGGTTTGTAGACTCCTTGAAATCATATTGTATCCTGAAATTGCTATCAACAGATGACTGCAAAATAGTTCCCTCTCATGCAGCTAAAAAAAACCCCTCAAGATTCTTTTGCATATCTTTTACCTATTGAAAATGGCATTAATTAGATTGTATAAAGGGTGGTACTGAGAAGGAGGGACTGCTTACTAACTTCTAAAGAAAACAGAAAACCCATGGATAGAGAAGCAGGACTTAGAAACTGTCTTCTTCCAGTACAGGAGAGGTTTTGTGGAGGATTAGATGATTTGCTGTGTCTCAGATAATGAGCTCTAGTCAAAGAATACTTCATTGGCAGTATGGTGTAATACTGCCAATATGTAAATCATATCTAATCTATTTCTCCAGAAGCATTAACTATACAGGCAAAATTAATGGTGGTTCTTTCTTTACAGCTACTAAACTGCTATCTCCTAAATAAATCATAATGGAATAAGGGAGGAAATTTACTCTTTCTCAGAATAGCAACGCTTGAACAACAGGAACTTAATGTAGAATGTTTACCTGGAACTACCTCATACAGGAAATGCAGTGAAGTTTTTTGAATAATTGGATGGCCTGTATTCTTGGTTAGCCAACAGCATTCTTTCCCTTATAATTAAGTCCTCTGATAAATATGCTACCGGGCAGTAGGTTTGAGGGTAAATTATGTTAATGTTGACACTATTTTATATGCTTCAGCACATCTCTTGAGCCACTGCTTAGATTCTGAGTTTCCAAGAAGACAAAATCATGTGTCATTTAGCACTGGAAGAGAAATAGTACCTTGTAGATATTCCTGAAGCTTACATTAAATACATAAATGAATTGTTTCCTTACTTTTGCATACCTAAGAATTAAAGAAAAGTCAGCTTAATTTCAAAACCAAGGAAAGCTAATGATGATGGCAAATCAGTACTCAGCTTTTTTATTACTTCTGAGTGACATCACTTCCCTTTAAATCACTATAAACTAGAAGTATTATTGAATATTAAAGGTATCCTTTGTCACTGGTATATATCATCTGATCCAACTACATATTAAGCTGATTTGATTTCAAACAATTTATATTTAGTTTCTCTCCAGATACAATACAAATGGAAGATCCATGACTTTCTAAATAATGTAAATAAATATTGTTTATGAACATTCTTCTTACAGTAATAATAAAAAACCCAGACATACTGTGTCTAAGACGTATTTTATATTGAAAAACATAATTTCTTATGCTTTCATTCTTATGAAAGACCCTGATATAAAAAAGTTCATAAAATTTCAGCAATAAAAATACATACTGTGTTATCTGAATTGTACTAAAAAAAGACAAAAAAGATAAAATGATTGTAAGCATAAAAAATCACACATCCTGTAACTTTTGAATGACTTTTGTGGTATCCAAGCATATTAAAAAAGAAATATATTTGAATTAAGGATGCTACTTTTGAAATATGTGCTTTTTTAGTTTAAAGATCATAAATGCCTATCTCCTGGTAGCCTCTATCTCTTTGTACTCAGCTGAAAATAATTGCAGATATAAGACCAAAGTGAATGCATTTCCACCCAGTGTAAATAGATATTTTACTATGTAACTGTGTTTTTCTGTCCTTTTTTTTCTTTTTTGTTTTCCAGGTCAGTCTGAAAAATGAATGCATAGAAAAATATGCTGCAGAAATATTGCACTGCCGAAGCCAGCAAAAAATCCTTTTGAGTAGATGGGAGTATTGTCTGAACATTCCACTCAACAAAGAATGCTTTTCTGTTATATGTTACATTTAGGAAGATACGTGAAATTAGTAAAAAATCATAATTTCAAACTCCAGCAAGTTTTCATGCTAGAAGTAGTACAGATCTCCAATAGAAGCCATCAGATGCTACAACAATAAAAAACGGCAAATAATGATTATAAATTCATAGTACACATATAGTACATTGCCACTAGCATTTGACAGACCCCATTTGCATATCCAGCTTTCAAACCTTAAAAGCACACAGCAATGTCTATGAGGAATCATTTCTTCTTCTTGAGACAACAGTAATAATTTTGTGTAAAAGTTTTAGCCTGTGGGAATAGTTGTAGGCTAAGACAGGGAACAAGGAATTGATCTGTGTAATAATATTCTCTAGGAAAATAATAGATGTGTGATTCAGCTCCCCTTGCATGGTTTCATACAACAGGCCATTTACACCTCTAGACAGGACAACCGCAGTCATAAATCTTGAATGATTCCAGCTTTAGAGGTGTTTCAAAGAGTTTTGTAGCAGAATTAGTAAGTTTTCAGAATAGTGATGTTATGAGAACTATGCACAAACCTCTGCTCCCAAAGGACTCAGGATACTTAAAAGCACTCCACCCTGCCTAAAGAGATGAAGTATCATTTTGCAAAATTAATAATGTAGGTTCATAATTTCTGTGAGCATTTTTCAGTACTAGGCAATCAGTCTATTAGTGGTATAGTGCTAGAAATAAATGACAACTCAAATTTTGTTAACAAATTGTCATCTATTTCCATAGAAACAGTTCTCTCTTTCCCTTTCTGTGCTTATAGCTATGAAAAACAAAACAGGAAAAAAATTACTGTTAACGGTAGAAAACAAATAGAATGGTCTGGGCATCGCCATTTTTTCCATGCAGGGTATGAAGTGGTGAGCGTGATTTCAAGGAAGATCAGTGCACTTCTGAAGATTTAAAAAAAAGCAGGATCCTCACCCCCTGTCACCAGCCCCAGCAGGAGCAGGGTGGGTGTCTCTCAGGGGGCCGAGGGGTTGGTTGGAGCTGGTTGCTCCCTCCTGCTGCCCTCCCATGTGGGAACCCCTAGTAGGCAGCAAGTGGAGGGCAAGGAATGCATACCCAGACCTCCAAGTCTAAGAACCCCTCAGCTAAGGAGTAATTAAGGACCAATATCAACATCAGCATCAGGGTCCTCCAAGCAGATGACAAGAACTCCATTGAGAGCCTCACACCCCTCCAGGCAGGAGGACCTGTGTTACTGAAATTTACTGCACTACTCGAGGCCAGGAACAAATATTTCTCTAATTGGACTAATAATTTTGACTATTATACTGTTAAAAGATGAATTGGACTGACAATAGATTCTCAGCTCCACCTATAAGGTGTGCTTCATTTTTGCCTGCAGCAAGATTTTCAGTGTAACAAACACAATGCTATCAATGATTTGGGAATAGAAGGCTGGGGCACCAGTGAGAGATTATACTTCACCATAGTAATTGTTCTTTCTCCCTAAATACCTCCACAGTTAATCATCCACAAGCCAGTGAAATTGAGAATGATTTGTGTTAGGGATGTTATGACTGTTGCTGCCTTCTCCAGTTGCTCCAGCCCAGGACCCCTCCTGCCCCAGTAGGTGGAGCCCAGCCCTGTGCCCCAGAACCTGGGCGTGAGCTACAGATGCAGTGGCTGCTTTGCTGTAGCTGACCCCACTGGCAAGGGGCCCCCACCCTCCGGTCTGACTCCAGTAGCTGACACCAAATTTCACTCACAAACGCTCAGGTCTCACCAGCAGCTGGCACTGAGTCCATTGCAGCACACACACACACACACACACACACACGATAGAGAGTGAGATTATGGTGAGAGGGAGTTAAGAAAAGATTTAATAAGAAAATATAAGAAGACAGGAGACATTGTGATGACCAGGTGCAGGACTCAGCCAGACAAACGTACTGACTGGTCCAGTTTTACACACAGCCTCTTCTATAC
Source organism: Himantopus leucocephalus (assembly GCA_003993805.1). Taxonomy (NCBI): domain Eukaryota; kingdom Metazoa; phylum Chordata; class Aves; order Charadriiformes; family Recurvirostridae; genus Himantopus; species Himantopus leucocephalus. Next base: position 9,250,587 of record RSEF01000001.1, on the reverse strand, counting down.
CCCTTTCTACCTAGCCCCCTCTCTGTTCCTCCGTGCTCCTCCTTCCCCTGCACGTTGCCTCACCAGTTGGTACAGTCCCGCCGACACCCTCCAACATGCAGGACTCCCAGGTTTGCATCCATTGCAAAGTCCTGGTTTGCCTGGAGTTTCTTGGTAGCCCATCAACTAGTGTGACTGACCAGGTTTGTTTCTGGTTATTGTCTTTGTTGATTCCAATTGGCCAGGGTTTACATCTCTGTGTTTGTCACTTGCTCTGTTCTTATCCTTCCAGCTGAAAAAATAAATATTTTCACGCCCCACGTACTCTTACCAATTCATGCCACTGACCAGGTTTGTTCTAATCAGGATCTCCCTTAGCATTTGTCGGGTCAGACTTTTTCTCTGTGTCTTCTGGTTTACGGCTCTTTTGACTGGGTACCCTTAAAGGAGCAGATACTCTCCTTCTACATACCTTTACAATTTAGAGTTATCTTGTGTAGAAGTAAAAAAATTAAGAAAAGAGATAAGCTACTGTGGAATAATAAGAATGAAAAATAATACATGCATAATGCTTTAGCAATGAACAAAAAAAAAATCTTAATTATGTTTGCATTTGCAATAAAATTGTTTTGAGCTTCAAGCCTTACCTAAATGTGTGCTGTAAAACATTAGGCCTTGCGGTTGTCTTGGGTTTGTGGTGTGGGGAGAAAGGGTGAAGTAGGACTACACAAATAGAAAGGAGCAAAATGGAACAACTATAAATTCTGACTAGAAGAGTTTCCTGGGTAACACTTCTGAAGCTGATTCACACTCAGTGTCCTGCAGCTTCGTTGTTTTCTATGAGAAAATAAGATTGCAGGAAACAAGACTCGGCCTACCATATGTTCATGTTTGCCAAGTGCTTTCTTCTTCTTTCTACAAATAAATTTTGTTCAAGTGGAGCTTGAGGACTTCTGACATGTTTTTCATAATTTGCGGTTTTGACAAGGCCACAGGACAACCAGAAATGTCAAACATGTTATAGTACACAGATCGCTGGCACAATATACATGAAATATATCTAATATGTTGGGAGTAAATCAGATCTGCTTCTGATGCCAACAATCTGTATAAGTTGAATAAATCCAACATGCCCTGAATACGTCAAACACACTAGGTATGCACCAACAGAGCAGGAAATGCAGAGGAGGGGTCAATGTCTTTTTGGATTAATCCAGCTCATAAAAAATGGGTGACACAGAATACAAACATTCTGCAGTAGGTATGTGAGACTGATGACTATATTTGCCTTTGTATTCACTATTGTCTACCTGGAGATATTATGCTTCTAACAGGTGAGACACCCTCAGTGACACAAGAAAATTGCAAAACTTTTAAACTTTTTTTCATAAATAAATGGAAAATAGACAGTTTTTTCCTAGTGATATTAATTTTGTTTATGAATACTTATATAGTCATGTCTATTCAAGGAAACCTTCTTTAGAAGAGAAAACTTCATTCCCAGAAGAATTTATATGGAGATGTCTCAAGAATTTACTGCTTTTAGAAGCAAATCTTCAATGGATTATCGTGATGTTCTTGCTTAAAACCTAAGGAAACAATAACAGTTGTACTTTTATGCATACATCGGGCAGTATAGTCTATCTTGACCCTCTAAATTTACAAAAATGACTATCCAGATGGCCACTAACTGAATAATTTTATATAATCTATTTCAGAAACTGCAAAGAGCTTCAGTAGAGAAATACAAAAAGTGAAGCATGGTCCTAGAACACACTTTGTGCTTCCTAGGATCCACTGGCTAGTCTAATTATCATGAACCTTAAGCTTAAAATCTTTTAACAGCAGGTACTAGAAGATTGCTCTAACTCTATTTTCAGAAAAGATGGATGTTTCTTGGAAATTATCTGAATCAAAGCAAAGCCAAAACAGACTAGCAGAATAATAAGTATATTTTAAAAGTCCAGCCTTAGAAAAAAATAAGTTATTTCAGAAAAAGACAGCCAGATGTTAATTGTTGTCACCGAGTGGTTTCCCCTAATATGACAGGACTTTGTACAATTTACTGACAAGAAGCCCAAGCTAGGGGGGGTGTACAGCTAAATGCTACATTGACTGTTCCACCTGAAAAAAATAATAGTTTTAAAATAAAATAAATACTTAATGTTTACTCTGTAAATGCAAAATATTTACATTTTTCTTAAGTACAAAAAAAGCTAAAATTACTCACTTCAGCCGTGAAAAGGTTATTTTTATTTCTAGACTAATTTGAATCAGGCTAGATACATTGGCTATGCAAAAACAGCAAAAAAAAAAGAAATTATTTCAGAGTTCAGTTTTCAGAAATGTATAAGGGAGAATAAAAAAAATAAAATTCACCATTCTGCTTTGGTTAATTAGCTGTAAAATTCATTGTGTCTGCATAGTTTATACAAGATTATCATATAACTGATTTGTACACACCTAATTGTGTCTAAACCAGAGATGGAATAGGTTCATTTCATAGGATCAGATGTTTTATGGAAAATCACATTTGATTCCTAAATTGATTGTTTAACACTGACTCCCATAAGCTCAATTTTCCAATGGAGATGTTCTTTTTTCCTGGGGTGACATTGCTTATTTCAAATTGTTTCTCCTCCTCTCAGACTCAAACGAAAAGTCCTTGTTACCATTCTGCCTGGCTCCTGCCCTCAAGATCTCTTTGTTATTAAACAGATCTTTTATATCTTCAGCTTTCTGTTCAGGAAGGATACACAGCTTTCATAGCTTGTTTGTATTTAAAGTTACAATTTTCAAAACTACTAAGAAGATTTTTTTTCCTGAACGCGATAGTTTGTTTCTCAGTGTAGAGCTTTTTTACTCTCCTAACACTTGCTTTTATATTGTAAGAAGAAGTGAAAGGCAGCTGGCATGTTACCAAACACTTCCATCAATGTCATCTTCATCTCCTTTTAAAAACTCATTCTTCAATTAAAAAAAAAAGAAAAGTTACTGAAAGCCTACTGCCAAAATATATATTCGGATGGGAATCTCCACACTTAACATCACTTCTCCAAAACACAGGTATCTAGACATTAAAGCTTTCTATATTTATGGGTATAGAGATGCACAAGAGAATTAACAATTCTGAGCCTCCTTGGGAAAGCAAGCCCTGTCTTTCTTCACGGGAAGAAGTGCAGAAGACGTGCTTTGTCAAGATGCCCAAGTATGACTAAGTTTCAGATGATTAAAACTAAATAAAGTTTCTCCCCCCCATTTTTGTCAACTGGAAATGATTTGCATGCTTTACAGGATAGAATTTAGTCCTTTGCTTTGTAAGTTTAATTTTGCAGATCGCAGTGGTCTGCCCACAGATGGATTAAATGAGTAGCTTCAAATTGACTATGTCTTCCACTAAAAAGTTTAGGGATTATCCACAGTAATCAGAGAAAGATAATGATAATTCTATTTTATATTTTTTTTAGCTATAACTAATGGATACTATGAAGAAAAAGCTGAAGCCATCTCCTTTTGAAAGTCTATTTAAGGGAGAGAAAATGGAAAAGGCAGCGCACTAAGGGTTATTTTATGGAACTGTTTGAAGACGGTTGCATTTGTTCCCGGGAGCATCTTAAGAGGTCAGGAGAATTAAGACTGATATCTCCATAATATGCCATAAAGCCCTCTTTTTGTTTATTTTGACCATGGAACTGAATGTATGGGAACTTGTTCCATAGAATCCCAGAAGGTTGTCCTAACTAGGGAGAACCATCTGGAGACTTCATCTTTAACAAAAGGGGAGCACTGGAGTTTCCCAGAAGGTGTGTGACTGTGGAAAACTAGAAATCCAGGCTGTAAAGTTTGAATGCACCTGTAGCTGCAGTACGTGAACAATCATTTTTATGAGGGGGTTTGGGACAATTTAGAATTAATATGGGGTTTATCACCATCGCTCTTCAGTTGTCCACATGGCAGAAAAAAAATTCAGGACTGGAAGTGTATCAAAGTATGATAAATATTTTCTTTCCCATCTCACTATGCATTCATGATTCTTTTGAAACAAACGACTGTACAGATTCATAATATTGTAATACAATCATGTCATATCCTACACCTCTTGAAAGAGTATTCAAATAATATTCTCAGTCTGCAGTGAGGTTTTAGATGTTATTCCCTCTTTGAGGCTCAATTTTCTCTTTTCTCAGTGTTTCCTACAGTTCAAAGGTAACTTGGACAATATGTATGGTGTGCAGTTTAGCTCTATTTTCATGCACAAAATAAATTATACATTAATTTATTTGTGTTACATTATAAAGCATATGTGCCATTGTTTTACAGTAAATTAATTATGAGGGCTTACTTCTTTGTCTTTTCTTTAATCTTTAATGCAGTTAGATATCACATTATCACTTATCTCTGCACTTTGTTGTATCCCTGAATAAAATAATATCTAAGGGACTCTTTGCTAAACATGCTTTTAATCTTTTCTAATTCCTGTTTCCCTGTTCTTGTATATAGCTAGCAAATTGTTGATAATAGGCATGAAAACAAATCTGCAAACATGCTTCAAAATAACTTCTATGCTATATTTCAGTAAAACTGATGTCCAGTAAACAATTTTTTCAATGCTAAGGACAGAACTGCGAATCTCAAAGAGGAGGAAGAGATTAGAAGTTTGGTTTTTTTTTTTTAGCTGGCAATTAACAGTGTAGACAGAGTGGGTAAAACCGATGTTAAAACCATTAAATGTTTAATTGTCCATGTTGAAAAAAGAGAAGAAAGAAGAGGAAGAGAAGGAATAGAGAGAGGCAGGAAGGAAGGGCAGAGAAGAAGGGAGAGAGACAGAAAAGAAAGGAAGGGAGGAGAGGAGGGATCACATCAGCATTACTTGTCTTGATTGTTCAATTGCTGCTCAGAAACCCCTAATTCCATTGATTTGCATCCTCAAATTTACTGCAGAATATTGGAATCTGCTGCTGTTATTTGTCAACACAAGACTGAAAAACTTCTTTGCATTTGCTTGGTGCCTCTGCAAGAAGATTGGGAACCTTAGCCAAAATTCTTCTAATGCCCTACTTTTTCTCATTCAGCGATTCCCTTTTAGGCCCAAAATTGTTCTATTAATGTGATAGGATATATGATAAAAGGTTCATCTCCACAAACATGAACAATGGCAAGCAGGAAAACCCTAATAACCTAATCAGAAAAACAATAACCCTGATTCTGCTGCTTCGGGATGGTCACCCTCATGGGCCAGGAATGACAGCCATCACCAAAAGCAAATGGAAGAGGTTCTCCAGATCACCCTACAAACTGAGAAGGGTTACTGCCTGGTGGGTGTGGGACACATTATGAGGTGCAGGGGAAGGGCATTTTGGGATTGTACAGGACATATGGGATGTTTAGAGTAAGAATCAGAGGAAGGGAAGAGGAGGCATCGAGGTCATTTGGGATCAATCAATCATGGGAAAATTGATGGATAAAAGGTTAAAAGGGCTGTGTGTAAGCAGGTTGCTTGTAAATACACTTGTCTGACCATGGTCTGCACCTGATGACCAGTTTTTCATATTGAACCCCACTTCTTACTATTTTCCTGGGTGAGATCTTCTTTCATATACTCTGTGTAACTCTGTGTGTGTGTCTGGAGGTTTATAAGCCACCAGATGGAATGGGATCATGGGTCAGAGGGAACCATGTGTCTCTGGTACCAGCAACTGGAGCAAGGGAGGGTATATACACTGGTGTGTGATCACTAGCAAATACCAAGCCACACTAGCCAACTATCAAGTTGGATAAGAATCTTGGGAGCCATAATTTTGGGCCTGACCAGTTAAAGGAGAGATGAGAGGGTCTGCAAGTTGGCTAGTAGAGGGACCAGGAGGTCCAGGTCAGCTACTGGAGAGGCTGTTGCATCAACTGAGAAACACATTTGCCTGTGTGTGTGCATGCATGAGGCAACCGGAGACAAGAAGATCCAAGGGCCTGTTACTGGGTAGACAGAGTGTCTGGTTAAGGGGAGTTACTAGAGGGATCCTCTGCGTATGTGTGTACACATTCAAGTTGACCTTTTTTCTAGGAACTCGAGTGTGACTGTAAGTTTCAGTGCCAAGATGCCAGCAACAGGGGAGAAAGAGGATACAGGGCCAGACTGAATGTCTGAGTCCAATTATCAAATGGATCCACTGATAGACCTTCATTGTGAACTGCCATAGAGGAGAGTGGAACAAGGCTGTTGGTGTTGTTTGTGTTTGCGTGACTGCTATGTTTCCTGAATGTCTTAACCTGTGTGTCTCAATGTACTTATAAGCAGATGTGTATTGTACAGATGTGTTTGTGTGTGCTTACCGGGAACACATGCTCAGCCTCTCTACTGGTGGCACTTGGGAACAGGGAGTTGAAAAAGCTGTGCCTCTACCCAGCTACCAGATTTAGCAATGCCTAACTAGTCTACTCTCTATTTCATCCTAAATATCTGCTTAATTATGTCACAATTATATTTTTAAATTTACCGTAACTGCTTCGTATTCTGTGCCTCACAAAAGTGCAAAAGAATTAGAAAAAATGAAAACAAAGTTGTATTTTCAATGACTTAAAAATACAAAAGCTGTTTTCTGTATATTGAAAAAAAATCCACAGCTTCTTTTTATTTTCCTTAAGCTTAATTTTATGTAGAATTCTATATAATTATATATAATATAATAATATATTGTAGAAACAGTACTGAAACAGAAATCTGTACAAAACTCCAAGAAAAAGAGATTGTGCCTTCTGTAGTACGATATGTTCTTTTTAAGTATGCATCACAAAAAGAAAATAAATTAGTATCCAGGTATTAAGTATTTGAAGAGTCACAAACTAAAATGAGGACAGGAGTTTAAAAATATGGACAGAAAAAGAAATTGAATCATTAAGATAGGTCAAACAGAAGTACTTGAAATGGTTTGTTATGAAATTTACCTTGTATATTGCACGCATTCCTCATTAGAGATGTGTTAAACAGTTCAATTAAGGTGTTGAAAATTTGATCTGATTCTTAGCTACCTGAAACAAATCTGAAAATTTTTAGATGCCTCTTAAATGGAAAAGATTCAAAATTTCTTAACACTTAACACAGGCTGGAGAAATGGGCTGACAGGAACCTAATGAAATTTAACAAGGAGAAGTGCAAAGTCCTGCATCTGGGGAGGAACAATACATGCACCAATACATTCTGGGGGCCAACCATCTGGAAATCAACTTTGCAGGAAAGTCCTGGTGGACATCAAATTGAACCTAAGCCATGGACGTCCCCTTGCTGTAAAGAAGGCTAATGGTATCCTGGGCTGCATTAGGAGTATTGCCAGCATGTCGAAGGAGGTGATCCTTCCCCTCTACTCAGCACTGGTGAGGCCACAGCCTTGGAGTACTGTGTACAGTTCTGTGCTCCCCAGTATAAGACAGACATGGACATACTTGAGAGAGACCAGTAAATACCCACAAGGATGATGAAGGGATGGAGCATCTCCCATATAAGGAAAGGCTGAGAGATCTGGGACTGTTTAGCCTGGAGAAGAGAAGGTTTGTGGGGATTTTATCCAGGGTATTGCTCAACACACTGAAACATTCAGACTGGTCTAAGCACAGCAGGAGCTGCCTGAGGCAATCTTCAGGACAGCCCAAAATTCCTACTGGAAGAGTTCCTACACCAGGCAGTAAAAACCTTTATTGTGGAGGTCTGGAGTTCAGTCAATCAACTTGTCTCACATCCGTTCACAGTATCAAACAAGTCCATTAACTCATCTATGAATTTTACTAGCTGGGGAGATCCTGGACCACTCAGGGAAGCAATGACTTAAGAGCGCTAGAAATGTACACAGGCACAGTCATGATACCCAACCACACCACCATTATACTCATAGGACAAACCTGAGTTTCACTCCCGTAACTTAAATTTCATAGTTGTTGCTTCACTATTGGCAGTGGAGGAACTGATTAAGTCAAATTTCCATCCTTTCTTTCATAATCTGGTGCAGACTATTTTTATTTTTATTTATTATTTTTATTTATTAAGACTTAATTTTGTATCAAAATTTAAAAACTGCAAGAATCAAGAATTCTAATATCCTGTAGAGACTGTGTAGCTAAATAGAATAGCCTGAATATTCTTGATGATTTACAGGTTTGTTTTATTTTCATGAAAGAACTTGTAGTTCTTTACAGAAAGTGTTGGGTTTGACATTGTATTCTGTCCCCAGTACAACTTGTATTAAGGGAAATAATATTACTGAAATTAGTAAAACTCCACACAGGTAAACACTACTCAGATAAGAAGGGTATTGTGATCAAAATTATTGTCCATGGGTGTATATGTACCTGTGTACATTATTTGATATTTTTTCCATGTATGCTGTGTTTTACAGCAAGTAAGTGAACAGGGCTATGTGAGACTCCCAGGGGATTTTAAAGGAGTTAAAATATGCCATCAAGATCCCCACCTTTTTTTAGCAGCTTGAAAACTCTAAGGTTTTTGTCATCTCAAAAGAGACTTTTCTTCTTGTAATACTGAATCATGCACCACTAGTATTAACATTTCCCAGCTGTAATTGCAGTTTATTACTTTTTTTTTCGAAACAATATTGCACATAATGCCATTTTGAAGAGGAAATGACAGCATGTTAACATGAGCTAAAGGCAAAGACTAGAAACAGATTATGTGTGGAATAACTTAGGTCATAGAAAAAAAAATGAAACTCCAGTATACAGAGGTATTCTAAGAATTTGACGCTACATCCTATGATCCTATCTTATCTCCATAGTAATAACCTCACTTAAGGTCATGACTGCCTGCAAAATTGGGACCTATAAATTTAAGCCCAGCTTGGTTTCTGAAAAACCATGCAGGTTTTCCTAAGATTACCCTCCTTTCATTGTTCTGCTTACTCCATAAGAAGACTCCTTCAGCGAGATTGTGATGTGCACTACATTTTCATGTAGCTAAATAAAGGAATATGGAGCTACAGATCTCCCAACCTGAGGCATCTGGATCACTGAATCAGTTTATTTGTGACCACTTGCCTTCCAGATGTTGTATTATTAATTGCACATTAGTCCAATTTAATACCAGGTAGAGGCTCATCCAGAATATTACATGTATGAGTGGCTGGAGCAGTATCTTGAAAGGCATAAGCTACAATTTTGAACTCTTTGTGTTTCCTGTTTTATAAGTATATGTTATGACCAGTCAGGTGCTTTGTAAAAGATGCAACCTAAGTATGAGGTTGCTGCAGACAGTGTGATGGAGTCAGCTGTACTTTGATAATAATAGGTTTTTCTGACAATTTTTATTGCATGGCTCTCTGCCTAAACATGGATAATAGTAAAATTTGGGTTGACATTCCTCTATCTTGCCAGTCTTCTGGATATTTCAGGAACACAGATTGGAGTATGAAGGGAAAAAAAAAACCAAAACAAACACCAAACCCACAGCCCCCCCCCAACCTAACCAACCAAAACAAATGAAAAAACCCAGCAGTCCACTAAGGAAGGTTTTAACTCAGCTGCAGCAATTCATAGGGTTGCTAAAGGACAGATCATGTGGGTTGTTGTCTGGGACTTACAAGGGAACCAGACACTTACCTCCCTATTTGGATCTAGATCTTGTCCATGATGATAATACTTAACATTGCTTCTCACTCCAGTTAAATATGACCCATTATATTTTAGATATTGAAAATGTGCTATTTCAGTGTCCCTTGCAGTAAAATAAGTCAACCCTATCCATTTTATAAAGTTAACAAATTCAGTTCACCTTAACTTTAAGTGTCTTTAATAAAGATGTCTGTATGTGATCTAGGTCTATTTAAATTCCCCTTGCAATTAATGGAGATGCATGTAGTGAATCTAGTTAACAGATCTTAGAGAGCTATCCAATTGACCCATGTAGGTGCTCACATTATGATTAAATGGATCGGTCTTGAGATTGTTGACAGTACAGACTATATCTCAATATTGATATATTAACTATATTGATTATGAAGCCATCTAACTCACATATAGACACAGGTTAGTTCTATGAATCTGGAACTAAATGCTGTTGCTAATTAGTTTTTTTTGAATAACCCATTGCCTATATTTGGTTTCATTGTCGTTTTGTATGTTAAAACTTGTGACCCTTGAAGCATGGAACAAGGCTCACATTCATTTTGTGAGCTATCCATAAGCACTTCATCAAGACATCTCACTCAGTATTCTGTTTGCAAGCTCCCTCTATGGAAAGACAAAGTTAGGTCTCAAAGCAATTTCAGTTTTAGGCATGATGATTGTCTTCTTGAGATGCCCACATATTCATACTGACTTGCTGAAGGTGACTAGAGCACTAACGAGATTTTTCAGTGTGTAGCCTAAATTTAGATAGGTTAAAATAAACCCAGTAACAGTATATGTACATTTTTGCCTTCCAATTAACACATATCTTCTCATTTTAGTGTAGAATTGTATGTGTTACTTGGGTTAATAGACTTGCTCTGATATTGCTTAAGTAGACAAAACTTTGAATTGAAAGTTTTTAGCATGTTTACCATTATTTTCTGGGATTAATCTTCTGTTGCAACACAAGCTATTTATTTTATTATACTTCAGAAAGCAGTGGTAGATAAAGTTTAAACATATATTAAGAGATTGCAATTTTACTTTAGTTCATTGTAGACAATTGGTTTTGTCCTGGATGTTAATTTGAAAAAAAAGAGCATGAGTTGCAGATTTGCTTACAAAACAACCTTACAAATGTTTTCATGAAGAAAATCATTGAAGCAAGCATGACAATTAACTACTCTGGTTCCCAGCCAGCACTTGGACTGACACATACGAGGGTAGATGTGAAATTACTTTACACATTGGCAGACACTCCATGCAAACTACAGTTGTACAAAACATCACAGGCACATCCTCATGTTGAGGAAGGCAGGTAATTCCACCATAAAACACACAAAAGTAATTCCAGGGCAAAGTAAGTGTGATCAAAATTTTTAAATTTTGAAAGGAATGAATGAAATATTGTGTTCATTAACATTATTAATTTAATAATTCANGAAAAGTAATTCCAGGCCAAAGTAAGTGTGATCAAAATTTTTAAATTTTGAAAGGAAGGAATGAAATATTGTGTTCATTAACATTATTAATTTAATAATTCATTTTGATTAGACTTCGACAGCATATGCATGTTAATTTCAGTAAGTATGCATAGAATTTCTCACTTCCCTTCTTTACTTTTTTAATGCAAAAACTCCATTCACAGCAAGTTCTGAAAAGCTGATGTGAGAACGAGGATTGCATACACAGTCTTTCTGTTTGCTTGCTTAAATTGTAAGTAAAAGAGTTGTTGTATGGTGAAAGAAATGGAGAAATCTAGAATGGAAAAATGCTTTTTTTTACCCAGGACTATTCTCAGACAGCAGTTATTGTGATATTTACTACTAATTATTCCCCGTACTTTCAAGAATAGTATCATAGCGAATCTTGTTAAATACTTGTGCTATTTATTAATCTAATTAAAAATAAACAGTAAGTACAACTTATTATTGTGATTATAAACAATATTTTATTCTGATTTTGATAAATCTCTAGCTGTCCAGATCAATCTGTATTTCTTTATACACTGTAGCTTTAAGTGCCCTGTCAATTTCAACTTTTCTCTCTGAAATTATATTCCAAGGCTGCAAACAAAATGGTATTTTATCCAAGGAATTTCTACTGTCTTGGTTTATGACCTCTGCATCATTTTGTCCCACTTTTTCCATCTGTACCATGAGGATAATAATTCTAATATTTCCTTGTCTTTTGACATAATACATGAAGAATGACATGGGGGAGAAAGAGGGTTGGACAGCTGAACTAATTAAAGTGCTTCAAATGCTGGCTGAGTGAAGTAATACAAATACATGCATCACCATCTGCTTGCTTATTGATCTTACTAGTAGCACCATTATTGTGTTTTCAAAATCTTTTGTTAACAAAGATTGTATTATGTTCTGTACTTATTTGCACACATTTTTGCCCCTACCATGATGCCTTTAACAAAACATGTTGCTTGTTATCTCAGTATTTCAGCAGCTCTGATGTATTATTATCTCAGAAAAAAAAAAATCTCTCCCACTACTCCAAGTTTCATGTTCAATATTACCAAAGGCTGTTCTATATTTGAAGTATCTATAGAGCTTCTTATTTTCCTTATCTCCCAGTCTGTTATTTTAGTTTACTGTATCTTCTTGGTTGGCCTTTTTTTAACTAGTGCTTGCTTGGTTGGCAGCTTTGCCCTTGGGCAAGGGTTTGATGAGCTAGTGAATGGGCATGATGCCATCCAAACAGATGTGATAGAAAATAATCAGCCAACAGTCCCTCTGTATGTATCAAATATGTTTGTAAAGGGCAAGATTCTAATCTGGAAATGTTCAAATAGCTGCTTACAGTATGTAGCAATTGGATGAAGAATGTACTATTGCTGATCTAGTTCTGAATTCTACTTAGACACTTTGCTCTCAGAGAAAATAAGAAATAGCTTTTGAAGTCACATAGCTGAGTATTTTATACTCTTAAAAACAAAAATCAATTTGCTAGTAGAGCAAAGGGATTCCCGTTCTTTCTCTCTGGGTAAGAAATTTCATACAGTTTGCCAAATCTGATTTCTAAACCTTAGTTTCCAGTAATAGTGAGTTACATAACAGTTTTAAGCATTAACATTGACTTTCATCTCACTTAAGTTTAGGCACCCAAAAAATTAATCTTTTTTTGGATTAGTTATACAGAACCTTTTTATATTCAAAGGAAAAAATAGCTTTCTCCAGATGGTCATTCAACCTAAGTATCATAGCTGTCTAATAGGGAAAAGTATACCTTACCTTCTAGAGTATCCTGTCATTTCTATTTGTTTTTCCTGCAGCCTTGACAAGTAAATGAGGCAAAGCTTTGGGCCACTAGCACTATAATTTATTAAATAAATGCATAAAAAAGATTGGTTGGAATAACCATATGAAATAAAACATGATACAATATGAAATGTTCATCAAATGTAAGTAATCTCATTAAAGATATAAGTACTATTTTCAACAAAAAATGCAATAAATATTTATAGTACAAGCAAAAAATGATGCTTGATCTACTTCAAATATGAAATAGTTGAAGTTTTAAGTGGTAATGTTCCTCTTGATTTTTATATAAACTTAGTTTGTTCTTTTTGATGGCAAATAAATATAGATAGATATCCATCTGTATTTATTTATCCATCTCTCTATACATCCTGACAAGGGGAGCGTCAAAGAAGAGAGTCAACAAAAGCATGCTGCTCATGGCCATGTCCAGTCAATTTTTTAATAACTCCAAGAGTGGAGACTCCATAACTTCTCTGAGTAACCTGTGCCAGTGTTTGACCACTCTGATACTAAAAATGTGGGTTATTGCATGTTTAAATGGAATTCCTGCATTTCGGATTGTGCCATTGTCTGTTGTCCTTTCACTAGCCACCACTGAGAAGAATCTGGTTACTTTCCCCCATTATGTGTTTAGACTTATTGATAAGATCCCCCTGCGACTTTTCCAGACCTAAAGAACCACAATTGTCTCAGCCTTTTCTCATATAACAGATGCTCCAATTCCTTCATTATCTCTGTGGCCCTTCTCTAGACTCACTCCAATCTGTCTATGTCTCCTTTTTACTGGGGAGCCCAGAACTGAACACAAGACTCCAAAAATGGTCTCACCAGTGCTGAACAGAGGGCATTACCTCTCTTGACCTGATGAAGATTCTCTTCCTAATGTAACCTAGGTTGTTGTTGGTCTTCTTTGCCACAAAAGAAAATTGCTAGCTGGTGTTCAACTTTTTGTCCACCAGGACTCCACATCATCACTGCAAAGTTGCTTTCTAGGCAGTCAGCTCCAAGACTATCCTGGAATGTAGGGTTACTCCTCCCCAAGGGTAGGATTTTACACTTCTCTTTATTGAACTTCATTAGATTCGGGTCAGCTCATTTTTCCAGCCGGTCAAAGTCCCTCTGAATAGCAGTATAAACATCCAGTGGATCAACCACTCCTCCAAGTTTTGTATCATCTGCAAATGAACCTTTCTGAGGATGTACTCTATCCCATCATCGAGACCATTAGTGGAGATGTTGAACACCCCTGGCCCTGGTATTGACCCCTGGGGTACACCTCCAGTGACTGGCCTCTAGCTGGGTTTTCATGTTGTTGATCACAATTCTTTGGGCCTGGCAGTTTTCAATCCACTTCCCACTCTTTTAGCATTGCCTCAGTTTGCTAATGAGGATATTATGGGATGTACTGCTGAAAGCTTTGCTAAAATTGAGGTCACAGAATCACAGAGTGGTAGGGGTTGGTAGGGAGCTCTAGAGATCACCTAGTCCAAACCCTCTGCTAAAGCAGGTTCACCTAGAGCAGGTTGCACAGTATCACATCCAGGCCGGTTTCGAATATCTCCAGAGAAGGGGACTCCACAATCTCTCTGGGCAGCCTGTTCCAGTGCTCAGTCACCCTCAAAATAAAGAAGTTTTTCCTCATGTTGACATGGAATTTCCTGTGTTCCAGTTTGTGCCCATTGCCCCTGGTCCTGTTGCTGGGCACTACTGAAAAGAGTCTGGCCCCATCGTCTTGACACCTGCCCTTTAGATATTTATAAGCATTGATGAGATTCTCTCTCAGTCTTATCTTCTGCAGGCTAAACAGACTCGGATCTCTCAGCTTTTCCTCATAAGAGAGACGCTCCAGTCCCCTGTCCATCTTTGTAGCCCTTCGCTGGAGTCTCTTCAGTAGTTCCTTGTCTTTCTTGAACTGGGGAATCCAGAACTGAACGTAGTAATCCAGATATGGCCTCACTAGGGCAGAGTAGAGGGGGAGGGTAATGTCCATCAACCTGATGGCCACACATGTTTTAATGCACCCCAGGATGCCATCGGCCTTCTTGGCCACAAGGGTACATTTCTGTCTTATAGTCAACTTGTTGTCCACCAGGACCCCCAGGTCACTCTCTGCAGAGCTGCTTTCCAGTAGGTCAACCCCTAACTTGTACTGGTGCATGGGGTTATTCCTCCCTAGGTGCAGGACCCTACACTTGCCTTTGTTGAACTGCATTAATTTACCACATAATGCTTTCATCTCAACACGTCCTTGTTTGTGTGCATATGCTTAAGCTGGGCACACTTCTGTTGTGGTTGCGGGTTTTTTTTTTTATTATTATTATTCTCAAGATCTCTTTTGTCCACATCATCCTTCACCCTTTGCTTTCTAACCTGGTCTGCTGTTTCCTCATTTAACTGTGAGTCATCATCTCCCTCCCTTGACATGCCTTGTTCAAAGCTCTCATCACCCAGTTGACCAAGTTGATAAAAATGCTTTTTTCCCCACTTGTAGCTGAATTGAGTCATGGGCTCAGCATCCAGACCATACACATCTAAATTTGGACTCCAAAATTTACAAATCTACATGTAAGATTGTTGTCCACCCTCTTAGTAAGTATTTACTTAAAAGTAGAACGTGTAGTGTTCCAACTTCAGCTGTAACTGACTATATTGACTATCAACATTAATTGCAATGAGATTTGAGAGACCTGGATATCACATAGAATCTTATATTCAGTGTTCTATTTAGGTCTTCCCTAAGCATGCAGTGCCAACTGGCGTGTCCTAAACTATCCTTCTTGACCTCCAGCTACCAGCACAGAAGCGTGTTGGTATATTCTGTATGTTCTGTGTCAAATCTTCTCTGATTTCTCAGATATTCTAGGAAACTTAGTAGATAGTAGGAACCTGCCTTAAGGTAACTAGTTTGAGTGATTAGAGATCTAAATCCCACTCTAAATGTTTTCAAGGACCATAAGAACTAAAGCAGAGCATAGAGCTATTATTATCCTTGCACTGGGAAAGGAATTAGGAGAAATAAGAGTCCTCCTTTATTTTGTTTTATACAGATATTTGCCAGGCAGGCAGAAGCACAGTTTCAAAGAACACACAGAGATCTGCAATTGCTTGCTTAATCAGTGGAGGATCTTGAAGCTTCATGCATTCTGTAGCATGGACTGAGGGGCATGATAAAAAATACCATTCTAGGTATAAGATTTTGTCATAGGCATCTGGCTGCATCAGAGCATGAAGGGAATCGAGAATATAAACCCATAACAAAATGGGCTTTATAAGTCCTATGGCATAGAGAACAACATGTTTGCTTTTTTTAGAAGGCAATCTTATGATTCTGCAAAATATATAATAATATTCAAGGATCGCCTCCTCCAAGCCTAGGAGCGATGCATCCTAACAAAGAAGGCGGCAGGCGGAAAAGCTAGGAGGCCTGCATGGATGAAGAAGGAGCTCCTGGACATGCTCAAAAGTAAAAAGGAGGCCTATAGAGGGTGGAAACAGGGGCAGGTAGTCTGGGGGAATACAGAGAAATTGTTTGAGCAGCCAGGGATCAGGTTAGGCAACCTAAAGCCCAGATAGAATTAAATCCAGCCAGGGACATCAAGGGCAACAAGAAAAGCTTCTATAGGTATACTGGTGACAAAGGAAGACTAGGGAAAATGTGGGCCCTCTCCGGAAGGAAACATGAGAGCTGGTCACCTGGGATATAGCGAAAGCCAAAGTACTCAATGACTTTTTTGCCTCAGTCTTCACTGGCAAAGTCTGCAGCCACACTACCCATAATGCAGAAGACAAAGGTGAGGACTGGGAAAATGAGGAATCACCCACTGTAGGTGAAGATCAAGTACGAGACCACCTGAGGAACCTGAGGGTGCATGAGTCCACGGGACCTGATGAGATACACCCGTGGGTCCTGAAGCAACTGGCAGATGAAGTTGCTGAGCCACTGTCCATCGTATTTGAGAAGTCATGGCAGTCTGGTGAGGTTCCTGCTGACTAGAAAAGGGAAAATATAACCTCTGTTTTCAAAAAGGGAAAAAAGGAAAACCCAGGGAACTACAGGCCAGTCAGTGTCACCTCTGTGCCTGGCAAGATCATGCAGCAGATCCTCTGGGAAACACTGCTCAGGCACATGGAAAATAAGGAGGTAATTGGCAGCAGCCAACATGGCTTCACCAAGGGCAAGTCATGCCTGACGAATTTGGTGGACTTCTATGAGGGGGTTGCAGCGCTAGTGGACAAGAGAAGAGCAACTGATGTCATCTACCTGGACTTGTGCAAAGTATTTGACACTGTCCTGCATGATATCCTGGTCTCTAAATCGGAGAGACATGGATTCAACAGATGGGCCACTCAGTGGATAAGGAACTGGCTGGACGGTCACACTCAAAATGTTACAGTCAATGGCTGGATGTCCAAGTAGAGATAAATTATGAGTAGTGTCCCTCAGGGACTGGTACTGGGTCTGGTTCAACATCTTTGCCAGTGACATGGACAGTGGGATTGAGTGCCCCTCAGCAAGTTTGCCAATGATACCAAGCTGTGTGGTGAGGTAGACATGCTGGAGAGGAGGGATGCCATTCAAACGTACATTGACAGGTTTGAGAGATGGGCCTGTGCAAACCTCATGAAATTCAACAAGGCCAAGTGCAAGGTCCTACATCTGGGTCGGGGCAATCCTAAGCACAAATACAGGCTGGGCAGAGAATGGATTGAGACCAGCCCTGAGGAGAAAGACCTGGGAGTGCTGACTGACGAGAAGCTCAACATGAGCCAACAATGAGCGATCGCAGCTCAGAAGGCCGAAAGTATCCTGGGCTGCATCAAAAGAAGTGTGATCAGCAGGTCAAGGGAAGTGATTCTGCC
>RSEF01000001.1:9211855-9231864 GCA_003993805.1 Himantopus leucocephalus | reverse complement strand
TGACAATAAATTGTTATGGGTCTCTCAAACCATAACAACCAGGATTCACATTGACTAATAGGTATCCTGGCAGATGAAGAAAGTGCCAAGAGCTA
Source organism: Himantopus leucocephalus (assembly GCA_003993805.1). Taxonomy (NCBI): domain Eukaryota; kingdom Metazoa; phylum Chordata; class Aves; order Charadriiformes; family Recurvirostridae; genus Himantopus; species Himantopus leucocephalus. The sequence goes on along the minus strand of RSEF01000001.1, from coordinate 9,231,769 downwards.
GATAGATATATAGATGCAGTTTAAAATGTGAAGAATATAGATACATAGAATCCTTCCTCCCTTCATTAAGTACAAAAAAATCAGTGTGACAAAAAATGCTAAAAGATAGTGATGTCTCTTCTCAAGTTCAAAACCATAGCCAAATATGCCATGCTGTTAATTCTGAAGCAAAAGAAAGGCCTGATTTAGACAATAAAAATTTTCTAACAAAATTATCCTAAATGCTACATTGTCACCTGAGCTTCTATTGTTGCTAAAAAGCTCTGTTGCTAAATTTCCAAGTCAACAGCTTTAGATTTTAGACTTAGATAAAATGGCATGGCTTTCTGATTAGCTAAAATATCAATTATTAGTGATATTAATGTATTTCAGAGGCATTTCTTCCTATTTGTTTAGCCACATTCACATAGCACTTTAAATAAAGGCCTTCAGATATTGTAGAACAGGGCTTTTCAGTCTGCTTAATGAGCTCTTAAACAAATAAGGAAAATATTGGCTTTTTTCAAACCTCTAGCTGCTTGGTCTGTGACATGAGGAATACAGGGCACGGTGGTGACTAATAGGTCTCGGTGCACTTTAAGTGCGACGTAGTACAAAAGTTCGTCTGCTTTCAATAATTCTATTTATCAACTTTTAATTAGATCCTTTGCAGCTACATGTCCTTTGATCTGAGCTAATTGATCATGCATTGTGTTTTTAATAGGTTTCATAATAATAATGCTTGGCACTAATATAACGCTTCAGATTTTCAAAGTGCTATATAAACATTAACTAATTAACCCACAGAAAGCCCCTTGGGAGGCAAGAACAGTAAGTAAATATTTTACTCACTTTATAAAAGGGGAATCTGAGAGACACAAAATGATTTGCCGAAGATCAGGGAGTAAGATGAGAGAAGGTTCCTCAAACAGAATGTAGGAGAAGCTGGTAAAGTGGGTTGAAAGTCAATATTTGCATTTTACTGGAAATGTTGATAATTTGAAACATGTTTTATTTCCAGATTTGAACTAAATCATGGTTTGGTTTCTGCAAGTAGAATAAAAGTAGGATACAAAAAATACAGATTTAACTTAAATCTTAAATATATATGTTAATTTAAAATATAAAGATTTAAATTATTTTAATTTTTATCTGTTTAGCATGTCTATTGTAAAGATTGTTCTTATGCTATTCTTCGTGGCACATCTGTAGCTTTAAAATACTCTGTCAAATTACACGAGAACATTGTGATAGTATCATTAAATACATTTAGTTTTATTTAAAAGTAAGAAAGGAAGCTGCTACAGAAAGAAATATTTTATTTCTTGTACTCAAAGAGTTTCATTTATGCACTCTGGTGAAAGATCTTATGCCATGGGACATTTGGTTTAAAATAATGAGATTTTAAAAAGGTGCAGAGAAGCAACATTTTTTTTTTGTTTAATTAAAAAAGCACTTTAATGGTGAAGTTCCATTACAAATCCATAGTGCCTTGATGTCAGTAATAAAAGTTAACTTTCAAGATACTCTTATTCTTACAAAGAAAAGTTGTTCTTGACAGTATATTTTTTCCTTATGTGACTTTTACAAAAAGAATGTATTTTCTGGGCACAGTTTAGAGACTATAGACTCCTATATTTCAAAAACTGAGATGGCAGGAAGGATTTAAATCAAACTGCCATGCTATTTCTATCCTGAGAATTCCTCTGTAGTTGCTGGACAAATGGACTTTTGGTACCACTCATATCACTGTACATTTCTCAGCTCAGTTGTCTAATCACTATTTCTCCTGCCAACTCATATCTCCTTTTATACGGAATCAATTATTGGTCTGTAATTAACTATTTATAGTTTTCCAGGTTGTGCATAGTGTTCTAGAACAAAACAGGAATATACACTTGAGACTTTGCAATTTTATATAATGTTGCTCATACAGTGCGATAAGAAATGTGAGTCCCAGGGTTGCAAACTCTTTTCTCCCCCAAAGACCAGGTAAAGACTAGCTCTTGTAGATCTAATATAGCTAAATTACCATTTTTTTAACAGAAAATATCTATACAATGCTTTAGTATTGTATTTTATTGTAAAGGTTTTGTATGTCTGTTCTAGAAAGGAATGTGATGAAATGATACATGATGTGTATAGTGTATTTCTGAAAGTTGGCATGAATATATAACTAAAATTCAACATTTATTTTTTATTGAAAAGTAATGATTAAAATCAAGGTTGACTTCTGATTGTGGATACTTATCCTTCATTAGTCTTTTATTGCAGCTTCTGTCTCCCGTTCTCCCTGTCCCCATTGCAGCTTTTTCTCTCCATATGAATTTCGATGTTGGAAAATTTCCAAGTTATAACTGGAGGCTGTAACAAGAGTTGTGTGATGAAAAAAAATGTGAGAGCAAGGAAGGAGATAACAGCTGAAACAACTAGAAATTAAAACCTGACAGTCCAGGCTAAAGAGCCACTGTGGCTCATCCTGGGGAGAGCAGCAAGGCAAAAAAAATCAATGTTTATTGCTATTTAGCAATTAAAATCTTACCCTTTTATAGCTTATTAAAACAGATCATATAGAACTAATGGCTATTGAACTCCCAATGAGAATTGCACAGTACTTAAAGCAACAAAGATTTTTGTTAGGAAACAATAAATCTGTATCACGATTCTTTGCTCTGTTCTGGGTTTCCTAACGAGAGTTCTGACCTCTGTCTAGATATTCCACTCCAGAAGCGAACCTAGCAGCATTTAGGATGACAAAATTTTCTTCAAGAAGTGGGGTCTGATATCAGTGAAACAGGCTGGCGTCTTGTACTAGTGGTTTTGTAGAATCTACACTGACAGAAAAAGACATGGCAGAGAGACTCTTTCTGTTGCCCAGGACTGGCAGCAGCCGAGATGGAGGAGATGACTTTGTGAAAATAGTGAGGACATCTCTTCCTGGGAGTAAGAGACATTAGTATCAGAATATATGGTAAAAGCCTGTGGAGCCATTTTTAGTACTACTTGACTGTATTCCTGAGGCAGTTTAAGAACTAGAGGGAGTTCTGAGCAAAACAGGCAACTAAGAATAGTTACACATATTTCCCACTCCCCACTCTTTAGGTTTTCCCAGTTCAGTTTATTATTGAAACCAATGTTCTTCCTACCAAAAATTTTGTATTCCCACAGCTGTAAGAGCTGTAAAGGAGGAAGGAAAAATATTATATGAATGATCACACTGCAGTTAAGTTGAAGGTTGCTAATGCCTGGGAATGGATGGGTTTTGAGAAGCAACAGCAAGCCAAACAATTTTTTAATTTTTACTTGGAACCCGCAGTGACAGTTCCAAGCGCAAGTATGTAAAAAGAAAAATTCACAAGTCTAACAGAAAACCTGTGTACAAATTACATCTTCTGGTGAGTTCTAGTTTCTAACTTTCTGCTGAATCTCATTCAAATATTGACATTTCTTTTGCTTATGATTTTAACAGCTGCAAAATTATTATTTTATTCACATTTCATAGCTATTTCTCCTAAAATCCTTTATTATTGGAAAATAAAAGAAAGGGAAACCCCAGCAGAAATGCATGAAGCTTTGTTTCCTTTGCTTAGTGTCTAATGTATGATTTCTGAGTACACATCATCTGTTGTTATATTTGTCTTTGTATTTGACTCCAGGCATCCTCTAAGTTAAGGAAGAAAAATTTGTTGGCTTTTTAGCCTGCAGCTTTGTAAGATGCTGCAAGAAGCATCAAAGACAAATCACCTAGAAGTGCAAGGATCAATTGATGGGAAGGGAATAGCTTATCTTCCACATTATCACAGACCCCCTCATTAGGCATGCTGTGAGAGTGCTGACAGGCTGTGATGGATCAGCAGGCTCTGTCACACCAAGCTGCGTGGGAAATCCAGCCACCACTGTGGTTACCGTCAGCATCCGCTAAATGGTATAAAGCAGGAAACACAGCACAACACCATGCAAGCTTCACAGACAGCAACGGCACCTGGTATTCAAATGCGGTGCTTACTGCCATTTGCTAAAGTCAGCCAACATCAACAAAGTGGAAAGGTTGACATGAAGTGACACTGCAGTGTTGCGCTCAGGGAGTGAAGCCTTTCAGAATGCAAACCAGTAGTAAGAACAACAAAGAGGCTTTATGATCAACATTGTAATGCCCATTTCTGAAGCATTCTGCCATTTTTGCAGGACCAACGGCATAGTACTGGGTGGCCAAGAAGATATTTTTTAACCAGATCTGTGCTTGGATCTGGCTTATGACGTGACCGTAGAAAAAGTTATGTTGACATATTTAGCATGCTGACACATGCACCAGAGTAGAAGCGAGAGTGAAAGGGATGGATCAGCTTGTACCAGTTTAAGCAGAGTCCCTACAAAATGAAGAGGCAACAGTGTCCACGTCTGCAAAAGTCCAAGGGTGTAAACTGTCCATAGTTATCCCCAGGTATCAACCGTGGTATAGAATTCACATTATTACTACCTACTGCTCCATTTGTGCTCAGCAGGTGTGGAAAGAAGAGAGCTGTTTAGCTCTGGTAGCTGGCAGAGCTTGACTTGCTATAGCAAAAATCCCATGGCAGACATAAGCATGCCAGCAAAGCCTTCAGTGTTGATGCTTCTTTTGCTCAGTCATTAGCAAGACCAGTAGTTTAATCCTAAACGTACAGGGCATAGTTCTGGCAGTTTGGTTATCAAGGAGAGAGAAACAGTAACTTGATCATTGACAACAATTCCTTCATAATAATTTCCTTCTGACAATCCATAAAGAAAAGGTGCAAGGATATCTTATTTAAAGCTCAAGCTAGTAAACTGAGATAGTAACAATAAATTAATGGAAGAATCTACTGAGCAATGAAGTTCATTTTGTATTATTGAACCAGATACAGAAGTTATGTACTTGGTACAGAATTTGCTGGAGTGAGATCTTTGGCCTACATTAGAAATCAAACTAAAAATCCTAAGTAGTCCATTTTCCTTAAAAATATCCTTCTCTGCCTTGAATTAATTTGTAGAATCTGTTAAATTTTCTACTAGCGCAATCTCCTGCTTATGTATGTAAGGATATATTAAGGGAAAGAGGGAGGGAGGAGAAACGTATCTCCATCCTGATATGGACATATAACCTGTAATAGGATGTAATATTTATAAAAAAAAAAAATCAATATTCCGTCACACAAATAAGAGAATTTTTTCAATTAAAGCTGTGCAATATGAGAAGGTGCAAACCTTTCCCATAATTGCCTGTATTAAGCTCACATACTGATTTTTTTTCATTAAGATTGAGTGAATTATTATCCATACAATAAATAATTCTATTTTCTGCCCAAATTATTCATATTCAGGACACCAGGTAATAAAACATACATTTGTTTATGATGAGTGGTATTCAAAATTTTTATCAGAAATAGAATATTTGGTTCGATAATAATTTGTGACTCATAAATTACATTTATTGAAAATACTCCTGCCCATAGTTTATTGAAAATATTCCTGTCTCATTAAGCTTGGCACAATGCAAAACAGTTCAGGGATTACAGTAATAATGTAATTTATTTGTGAAACCTCAGAGATGCTTAATTTAATTTATTAAAAAGGAAAACATAATTAGAAATTGTTCTAGGACTTCTAATTTGCCTGATTTTGAAAGTTAGACAGTAGGTAGAATTATGAAATGGAGATGGGGGAAGGAGAAGCCCATTCTTTACTGGGTGAAGTAGCATAAGAAAAAAATAATCCTAGTGGTATATCTTCCAGAAGCTTCATAAAATGCCATAATTCATTCTGAAGATAAGTCACTTGCAAATACAAAGATCAGTTTAAGGTAACTGAATGTCTTGTGTTTCACTTTATTGCAGACTCCTTCAGTACACCTGCTGTGAGAATGTGCCCTCTTGGGATAGACTCTCATGTCAGATAACATCAAGTTATATGGTAAATCAGGGAGCACACTGAAGGATGACTGCAAGCAGACCTCATATTGTCTTCTAAATTGATGAAAATAACAAGCCAATCTGATAATCTTGATTTACATATATAATCTCTTTAGCTTCAGAATAAATTATCAGGGAATATTTTTATACTAGTATTTTGCACCAGATTACTTAGTCAGCTTCTGAGAACCCACAGTTTTAACTTTATTTCCATTGCACAATCCTAAAGAACTACATTTTACTTTTTTTAAAAGGTAGTACTGGAATTAATATAGTTACCACATTTTCATTCTCATGGAAACTGACAATGGTAAAAAAGGAAATAGACTGTAACAGTTTACTACTTTCTTATTTTATCTCTTCCTTTCATACCATATTCAGGGTTCTGCTGGTGGAAAAAATTTTGCATTTCGAAGGACACACTTTCATTCAAGACTGATCAATTCCCAGCATTCATGCATACATACAAACATATGCATACACATATATAAAAATATAGATAATGTTCCTTTTGCTAGGAGATTGTTAGTNATAGTACCATGGAGGTGTTTATGGCAAAATGTTATATTGGTTTTAGAGTGTGCTAAAAAGGTTAATCTGATTCTGAAATTTATGATAGCTAAGCTAACAAGATGAAAATTTATTACACAATAGTNTTAGTAGCATGGAGATGTTTATGGCAAAATGTTACATTGGTTTTAGAGTGTGCTAACAAGAAGGTTAATCTGATTCTGAAATGTATGATAGCTAAGCTAACAAGATGAAAATTTATTACACAATAGTGTAATTAACAAGGAGCATCTTTAGTATAAGACTGATATTTTGATTCCTTAGGTCCTGGAAGAACAGTCTCAAAACTGCCAAGAGCTTTCCTTTAAAGTTTTGCTGCCCCCTTCGAGAAATGTGTCATAGCCTTTATAATAATTTTTTGTCCGTCATCTTTTAAAATCACTGAAATGCTTTATTTAAAAAATAAATAAAGCATCATGTGGTTCTCTCAGTTCTTGTCTGACAAGACAAGACAAAGCACCATAAATGTTGGGCAAGAAGAAGGTTATTAGGAAGCAATGCAAAATTGATCGGCAGTTTCCCTGTCGAAGATGGATGAAATGCTAAAAGTGAATCAATAGTTTAAATAATGAAAACTAAGTTATGTGTTTAAAAATCTTTGTTTTACTGGTTTGCTGTGAGTAATGCAAGTAAGGACTTGCTGAAATATATGCCTCTGTCTTGATTATGGTCCTTTAAATTAACAGTATTGCAGCTGTTGTCAAAAGGAAAGTGATGGTTGGACAGACTCTGCCAGAGACGAAGTAAAGCCCTAAATCCAAGCTGAAATTAATAGTCTTCTGGTGAGACTGTATTTTTTGTCAGAGCCAGTTCTTGGAAATGTGATTTAAAATTGAATTGAAGAAAGATGCTTTCCTTCTGAAAGAGATAGATTTATATTTCTTAATTGACAAAAAAAAAATTATCCTGTTTCCAGTGAAAGGTATCAAATATATTCAGAAAAAAGGATCATAAATTGATAGTCTCCTAATCAATCAAAAGATTGCAAGCTAAAGCTTTCTTAATATCTATTTCAATCCAATACTTTTCTTCCCCAGACACTTTCTGTTTTGCCCGTCAGCTGGAAATTTGAAAAGATGCTCTTATGGCTCAAGGTTTTATAACACGATGCACTTGGAACATATATTCTACTACAGATTTTGGCAGAACAAGTGACAGGAGTCTATGTAAAAGATGAATGTCCAACATCAGATGCAAAATTGTTGTGTTGCCCGTACAGCTGCAACTGTATAGCAACAAGCAGAGTTAACTGATTTAGTGAAAGGAGGGAAGGTTTTTAATAAAGAAAGTAGTCATGATCCATCATAAAATCTGCAAGCTAAGGTGGAACCCAAAACTTTCTGATTAACGTTTAGTTAGACACTCTTTTATTTCATAAATGTGTGGTTGTGATTTGTAAAGGCTGTGGCACATTGCTTGTATTCCAAGACTAGGAGAGCCTGAAGGTAGTAAACAAGCCTCCTCCTCTGTTAAAATAGTCTCCAAGCTCAGAAATGTCCAAAAGAGATTAACTGGCTATGATTGATGTTCTGATTGTCCCCACCCGGCAGCCAAGACTCTGTGCATCAGCTCCTGGAACCAGCAGCCTTTTCTGTAAAGAGTGGAGATGGGCAAAACCTCAGGCAGCTGTGGGTTAGGGAAAGGGGCAGCCTGCCAGGAAAATATTCTTCGTCGTGTGCCCAGAAGAGTACAGTGCCTTTTTCAATTAATTATGAGAAAACAGAACCACCAGTGTTCCTCTGCCTTTCCTGCTGTGTAATCCTGCCATAATCCCAGTTTTTACCAGTGACACACGGGCAATGCAAAACAACAGTTGGCATCTTTGCTTTTGAAATACCTTCTTTCATTTAACTGCAGCTTACCCTTCTCAGGCGTCACTGCCAAGTGGATGTTCCCTGAGATACAGATACATGCCATATTCATATACTTCGTCACACAGTGGAAACTTTTCACTTGTTCTGTAGCCTTCCTGATTATGCATTTTTCTTCTTAGGAAATTTTACCACAGGTAAAATGTCTTCTCTCCAACAAGCTCATCTTTGTCTGTCTCCCTGCTGACCCCCGCTATTGAGGGACAATATCAGCTCTCTAGAGTTGGTACTGTTTTGAAATAGTAGTAATTTGGACACTGGGAATGAACCTTTGTGCATTTGCACACAGACCTACTGTAAGCGTATGAATGGTATTTCAGTAAATCAATCCCTTCCCTATAGTTTCTCTATGAAATGTTTACTTATAAACCTATTATAACAAAAATGTCTATTGGGGTATAAAAGAACAACATGTATTAAGGTTTTAAGCAATATCTAGTAAGCCTTATAAAGAAGAGGCAACCCCTCATGCTCTTTCTGTCACCAAGGTATCACAAGGGCATTGAGAAAAATTGCAGGAGGGAGTTTGGTAGAACATTCCAGGCCCTCAAAAGACTGTATCATATTATTATGTGCTTCTCCCCTTTTGCTGTTAAGTTGTCCAGACTCACTTCTTAGCAAAGCTCTCCAGTTCCTGCTCACATTGGATTTCCCTGGGACTAGAAGTACTGGAGTCTTCTTCCTCATTACTAGTGCATAATGGACTCGTGCAACATCAGACCGTCTTTCTCTTTCTTGCTCTCCTCATTGGTTCTGAGAATTTCAGAGATTATTTTTGAGGTTAATAGTTACTGCTTGTTGGCGTGGGAAAGCCAGTAGTTTATTTTCTTTCCTCGATGGTCCTTTTCCTCTTTTGAAATATAAAAATACGTTTAATGTAATGTAATGTAATATAATATGCAATCACAAGGTGGAAAACAAACACTTGTGGGACAGTTGCACAACTAGAGTACAGGAAAACATGTGCAAGTAAAAGAAGAATGTGCAAAATAACAACAAAGGATGTAAAACAAGCAGGAACAATGCCCAAAGTAATCTGTAGAACAAGCAAGGCAGTGACTTGTAGAAACAGAATGAATTATGTGAGGAGTATATGGGATCATTTTCCTTCTGGGAAGGGAGATGAGGAGTGTAAACCCACCAGTGATGAACATCAAAGACTATAAGCGTCAGCATNCAAACCCTCATCAGTGATGAACATCAAAGACTATAAGCATCAGCATTATGTAGCATCAGCACCACGGGGGTGTTATATATTGCAATATACTATTATCCTACACTCACAGGTAATGTAGGGTAANTAAACCCACCAGTGATGAACATCAAAGACTATAAGCGTCAGCATTATGTAGCATCAGCACCACGGGGGTGTTATGTGTTGCAATATACTATTATCCTACACTCACAGGTAATGTAGGGTAAGATTGTTAAGGAATAATTGTGTGAATATCCAGTGATAATGACTGATAATGAGCAAGAAGTCCCCATTGGCAAAGTGTGCTGTTAACGAATGTTAATCTGGAAAATTGTTGTTCTGAAGTTTTTTAAACACCCATCACAGTGGTCTCTAATTCCTGCATATTCCTATATACACACCCAATTGCAAGTCTTTTAAAACATTTGAGAGATGTTCACCAGACTTTTAAGAGAACTGTATTATCTTTAATTTTTCCACAGTTAGATGACTACATTGCAACTGACTTTTAGACCAACAGTAGGAAGTGAATGAGGAAACTTTCAGAGCTAAAAGAGTGCGTGTGAATGGCTTGCTGTAAGGAGCTAGGACCTAGTGCTAAGCTCATATCTTCTATAAATCAACCAAGGAAGGGGCCATAGCACACACAAGAGGGAATTCAGATTATACTGTTCTTAACTCTGCTTCTGATTAACTACATGGCTCGATTGAATTCTTTTAACATATTGTTATTTGTAAAACAGGCTTATTTCATCTGTAAAATAAGTATTTTGCTTAGTCTGCCCTAAAGATAGATATTTTTTTAGTTAAAAAATAGATTCGGATCTGAGATCTGCTTTCAGATCATCAGGTGTAGCAGCTCACCGATGCCTGTTTCTGAAAGAGTCCCCAAATGCTTTACAAGGAGTAAAAACTAATAAAGTTGTACCATAATAATTGATTAATCCAAAACCTGAAATACAGTCTAGTAAAACATACTGCTTACATAATGATGCATAACATTTCTGCAGAGTAAGTTAGGTTAGAAAAAAAATAGATACAGAATGAATATTTCCTTATTCATTCCTCAGGAATTGTGAAATCTGGTTGCTTAGTTGGTTGGATCAACATTGTATTGTCAGTCTATCATCTATACTATGAACTTGTTGAAGTTATTAAGACATTTGCTACTGATTGTGTTAGGACCAAGATCTGTTCTAGTTACAGACAAATAAGACTTGGGTCTGATTACTTGCTGTCTATGACCATTGGAAAAAAAAGTTTCTTGTTTATAAAATTCATACAAAGATGTCCCCCAGCCTTCTCTTAGAGTTTTCTTCTATTTTTAAAAAAGTTTGCAATCCCTTTCTAGGGATTTTATTAGGACTGGGGAAAGTATTACAGAACTGGATTTGGGAAGAGGCTAAAAGCAGCATCTTAGACCATTAGATTAGTTTCATCTGAGGGAAATAATTGTTCCCAAGTAATGTTTTAGGCCTCTTCTAAGAATATCTTGTCATCACACTACATAGGAGCCAGAAAAAAATCTCATTCAATAAATGCAGTGATTGAATCCGGAGTGGGACCTGGAAATCTCATCCTGCCTAAACAGCACCGCACTATACAAGGGACACAGTACTCATTCCTAGCCCTAAAAAACGGAGAAAAACATCTATTTGATTGTGTGTTCATTTTTGGAAGGCTGAAACAATTTTGAAGATGAAATAAGAAATGACAAGAATGTCCATAGAAAATTTTACTTAGCTTTAAATGTCTTAATTTTGCAAATACTTGGTAGATGGTATTTCACCAAGCAAAAGATTGGCTTTCATAAAGGTTATTTACCACACGGTAAACTGACTGACCATTTCCCCACACTGTTTGGGACCCTGGTATTTTGAGATTTTTCTTATCAGTCTGGTAATGAAGCTATTGAGAAGGACAGCAGGCAGACCACCTGTTACTGCACTGATAGTGAGCAAGATTGAAAGATTATATTTGCCTTATCTTGAAACGAGTTTTTGATAATCTGCTTATACCCTTAATACATCACTGCATTTTTTAGACTCTCTTTCCCTTGTTTAGGATGAAAAAAATTGCATGTCTAAAATATATAAAAATAAATATGTATTTAAATATACAGGGTTTATATATATATAAATAAAATATTATTTATATTTATTTAAATCTATTTCTGTCCAGTGAAAAGTTTTTCATTTGCCTGCATCTTTTATCTAAAGAAGGTAACTTATTTCTTTTAAAAAGAGCTGAAATTTTATGGACGTGCTTCATTCGTACCCAGGATGCTTTACATTTCTCTAATACTGTAAATGATCGCATTAAGACCTCTTCCAGTCAGTGTCCAGAATAGGTATTACAAATGCCACAATGTTAACAATAAAGGTAGCAATAGTGGTTCTACTATGCAAGGCTCAGATCCTAGTTTGCTAGATACAAGAAACAGTAGTAGTAACTAAATTAAGAAACATTTATTTGAGTCTAATCAAGCTGTCATGATTGCTTCTCTCCATTGGCTGTGTAGGTTATATGGTAGATGTACATGTCTGGGGAGAAATAACCCCATGCATCAGTATAGGTTAGGAGCTGACCTGCTGGAGAGCAGCTCTTTGGAAAGGGACCTGGGACTCCTGGTGGACAACAGGATGACCATGAGCCAGCAATGTGCCCTGGTGGCCAAGTAGGCCAATGGCATCCTGGGGTGCATCAAGAAGAGTGTGGCCAGTAGGTTGAGGGAGGTCATCCTCCCCCTCTAGTCTGCTCTGGTGAGGACGCATCTGGAGTATTGTGTCCAGTTCTGGGCTCCCCAGTTCAAGAAGGACAGGGAACTGCTGGAGAGGGTACAGCAAAGGGCTAGAAAGATGATTAGGTGATTGGACCATCTTTCTTACGAGGAAAGACTGAGACACTTGGGTCTTTTTAGTCTAGAGAAAAGAAGACTGAGGGTCTTACTTATAAATACTTATGCTTATAAATACCTAAAGGGAGGGTGCCACATAGAGGGGACCAGCCTTTTTTCAGTGATGCCCAGTGATAGAACAAGAGGTAACGGGCACAAACTTGAACATAGGAAGTTCCATCTAAACACAAGGAGGAACTTCTTTACTTTGAGGGTGGCAGAGCACTGGCACAGGCTGCCCAGAGAAGTGGTGGAGTCTCCAGCTCTGGAGACAAGCAAAACTCACCTGGACACCGTCCTGTGCAACCTGCTGTAGGTTACCCTGCTCTGGCAGGGGAGTTGGACTAGATGGTCTCCAGAGGTCCCTTCCAACCCTGACCATTTTGTGTTTCTGTGATTCTGTGTCTATGTAACATTCTGAATCACTTTTAACTTGAATTTATTTTATTATCTGTGCATTTTACAAACCTATTCACATGACCACTGTGAAATAGAAAAAGATAATTTTCTCCTTTTTTACAGATGTGCAGTTGAAGAAATGATGACTTGACTTGAATTATTTCCTGTCAATGTATAGATTGTAATGACTTGAGTAGTCTTCCGATCACCCTCAAAGAGTTTAAATATTCAGAATCCTACTGGCTGCTTATATCAGATCTAGAAATTAAGCCCAGGTACATCAAGGCAAGCGTCTTCCTCTTTCTGACACAACAGCTCCTAAGTGAAACTTATTAAAACCAACATGAAATTGTACTTGAGTAAAAGTTATTTTCATATTTATTTATGCTAGAATTATAAATTGTCGTGAATATATGCAGAATCTGAGCTTCCCTATGACAGGGAAGTTAAAAAACTTTTTTAAAAGAAAAACTCTCTGTGTACATCCCTTTTTAAATGATCACACAGTGGAGCAGTGTGCTTTTTATTTTACCTTGCTTAAATATGCAAATGAAGTCCTATATCCTTGTCAGTCTATGAGAAAATAAGTGAATATGACATGCATCTAAGCAATTACACTTGTAAAACACCCTTATATTTGAAAATGTGATAATAGATAAGATTCATTACAACAGACTTGCTACTCGTGGCCTGGTTCTGCAGCTACATTTAATGATGGGATGACCTCATCAATTCTAATGACTCTGCAATAGCTAAGGGTTGTATTTTACCAGCATTTAATATAAGCTATAAATAAAATACATCTTTCATCTACTTTGAAAGTGGGCCATGAAACAAAGGTGAATTCCAGGCAATAAACAGAACCAACGTGTCAGGTAGGTATATGCAATACTTTTCATCTGCATGAGCTCGTTGGTTTTGTCCAAAGATTTATTCAAGTTGCCGTTACTGCTCCTGCAGTTACAGAATACTGGTTTAGGTATTAAAACTTAAGAGGACACCACTTTTGTTTTATATACAATGGGTATATTACTAATTGTAAGTGATCACTTAAGTAGATTTTTTAATTTATGCAGATATTTTTCTAGCATTCCTATGCTGCTTGTAGCATATATCCTACAAATAACATGCTGGCTGAGTACAAAATTAGACTTTGTTGTAATAAAGTCCAATGTGAAATAAGACACCCTGACCTATACTGAGGCTGAATTTGTCCTACTTTCTATTTTTGGATGGGGAGGGAGATAAAAGTTACCGTGTAACCGGAGCACACCAGACTTCCCTAATAATTCATTGCGTTGGTGTATTTAAAAGGTTTTTTTCAACAGGAATGGAAAAGCAATTCCATTTTCTCACTACTTGGGGTTTTAAATCAATGTAGGAACAGTCTGTGTTCTCTGCTTTCTAGCACGTTCAGCCAGGTTTAGCTTCAGATAGGTGTTGTTACGTGATCCATTTCTTGGTACTTAAGGGAATACAAATGATTAGATCTCAGGTTTTATAGTCCACATTTCATTATTTTCTTCATTATTTTTCCTATGTTACTTTAATACTTTCTTTGCACAGTTATTGTTTTTGAGGGGTATACATGTGTACGTCAGAATTCTAAAGTTGGGCATGTGAATTTTAACAAAGTGGTAGGCATGCATGGCATTATTTGCATATGCAAGCAATGTAAGCTTGGTGATGAAGTCAGTAGTGTACAATGGGCCTACGGTTAAGTTATAAAAGATACAAAAATTAACAACCACTCAATTTGCTTTTTAAAAGCAAAATCTTCATCTGACCCCATTCACGGCACACACATGCATTATCTGTTACACCCACAGTAAATTCCCTGCATGAGCTTTGCCTCCAGACGAATATCAGCTGCCTGTGTTGCAGTAGTGCCTAAAGGTTCCTATGCAATGGCAACCCAAATTATTTCAGGTAAATTGGATCAAGTGCCAGTAAGATTAAAATCTCTGGTATGAAAATGTTTCTGACACATTGCCTTATATAAGGTGCTCAGTCCAGTACTTATTCTACTTCTTGGAAAGGTTTCATGCTAAGCTTCATGCTGGGGTGGTTTCACCACCACTGGCATCTGCATGGTCCACCTGGGAAAAAGCAGCTGGCAGGACATGGAAATGTGTAACAGTGCAGGTGGGTGGGACACCAAACTGCCTGAGAGGGCATTTGACCCCAGACTGATAACACTGAAGAGGAAGATGACCATCAACTGGATTAAAAACTGTCCAAGGAGCTGCACAGACTTTTGAAACAGAGGAGTGAGCTAAAACAAGCAAAACACCAGGATTTGTAAGGGATGGAAAAAGAGAGGAGCAGGGAAGCAGAGAGGCTGGTGAGAGGCTGGCCCCAGTCACTGCTTCCAACTCCCCCCCATCCAGCACAGGGCCAGCCCGGGACCTGCTCTCTGGGGACATGGGGATGTGGGGCCACTTCCCAGGAGCTGTCACCCACCCCGGGGCGGGCAGCCAGAGCACTCAGGTCTCCTAGAGCAGGTGTGTGCAGGCAGGGGGTCCCACGTGCCCAGACGACGGGGAACCCACCACCCTCCCATGACCTATGGTTGGGGGGAGCACCTCTTTGGGATTAGCAATACAAGAGGTTTTAGGAATTTATGTGTATAACATTTTGTAGCTGTCTAGCGATGTGGTATATCTGTTGCATTGCTGATATTGTTCCTAAATTTATAGTTTACTGATTGTTGATTAAGTGTATGTTGATAATAAATCAGTAAACCACTTTGATCTTTGGATTGGACACTTTTTCCCAGTGACAATGTTCAAGCTGCCTGGCTTAAGACTAGCTTGCATGAATCATCCGAGCTGTGGAAGCATCCTAGCTGCATTGCAGATATTTCTAGTTGGAGGGACTAGAAATACAATGTCACCAAAATTAAAACAAAAAAAAAATATTTGCATTTTCTAGTTATATTAACTTATATAAAATATGGCATATAGACATGAAAGTGTGGAAATATGTATTATAGACAGTTTATTAGTATTTTTCTAAGATGACTTTGGCAATTTGTTTTGTTTCTTCAGACATAAGAAATCCCATGGTTACACTGTATAGCCCCATACGTCACACAGGCAGATGCACTTCCCCTCAATGAGGTTGGTATTTTGAAGGCAGTTAAGAATTATTGATGCAGAAATCCAATTCAGTCTAACAGACTTGTGCA
This sequence comes from Himantopus leucocephalus, assembly GCA_003993805.1. Lineage (NCBI taxonomy): Eukaryota > Metazoa > Chordata > Aves > Charadriiformes > Recurvirostridae > Himantopus > Himantopus leucocephalus. Next base: position 9,215,742 of record RSEF01000001.1, on the reverse strand, counting down.
TTTGTATCTCCTTAAGTTAAAAAATTACAAAACTATACGCGCTGTGCTAAAGGACTGATTTTATAGAAACATGCAATGGGAAATTCAAAGCAGATGGCTAAATCAGTGCATCTCCTGGAGTTTGTAACCTGCTGAGGGTTCAGCCTAATGAAGACTGGCAGCATCACTTTGTCATGCTACTCTCCTCTACTCTCTTATCACTGTTGTTTTTAACATTTTTATGACATATTAACACTTGTTCACTTGCCAGAACGTTCTTTTGAACTTGAAGTTGAAGGGATCCTGAAGCTGGCACCCCGAAGAATGCAGTTTCACTCCAGCTTGTGGGTACTAGAGAAGAGCCAGTGATGTAATGGAAAGAGAGTGGCAGAAGCAAAAGCTGTCATGTTTTCATGCCTCCATTAAAACACACTGCATTATTTACAATACGCTACTAATGTAATTTCGCTTGGAACATGATCAAAATTAAACAGTATGTTTTAAATAAAAACTCAGGTTTTGGTCATGTTCCAAGCAAAACTACATTAGTAGGGTGCTGTAAATACTGCAGTGCATTTTAAAGGAGGCAGTAAAACATGACGGCTTTTTCTTCTGCTCTGCTCTGAGCTGGATTTCTCTCACCTCCTCTAGCATCCTGGATTCTCCCAACCTCAAGGTCACAGTCTGGTTGAGAATAATGACATTTCAAAAGAGTTAATCGGTGACAAAAACTTTGTTAACAAGACTATTGAGGAAATGAACTATGAAAAAGCTCTTTTTTGTTGTTTGAAATGTTGAATTCTAAAGCTGCAATCAGTAATGAATTGATGAGGAAATGTTGCAACTTCTGAAAAAAACCTCACAAGCACTGCAGTCATAGCACATTTCAGGGAAATGGGAGACATAGTCATCTTCCCCTTCTCTTTCTAACTGCTTTCCCGTTCTTTATTCCAGTAATAGCGCCCTGCTTATGCAGCAGCTCTGCTTTGTCATCTTTCCCTCACCCTGCATATAAAAGAATCAGATTAATAAAGGAAAAAACCAATAGTTGTCAACGCTCTTTTTTTGTCTATTTTTTAAGTGGGTTTTTTTGTACAGGGTGTCAAGTGGTATCCATTGGAACTGATTGTTGGGTTTTATTTTTGCCAGATTGTGGGTTTTGAAAGTGCCAGCAAAAGACCAGAAAAAGTAAAATAGAGTGATATGAGCATATATATGTATTTCCCAGTACAACCTGATGGCTGATGGTCAGGGATGCAAGTATTTCAATACGAATGGTTTACCTGCCTGATTCCTTCCTTTATCAGCAGCATAGACCTGGGCTGAGTTTTACTTTCTCTCTTCACTTTTGCATACCTTCTCTCTTCTTCTTTCTGTCCTCACCCATATACTACTCTGCACTTATTCTCCTGTTGTTTTATGTGAAAATCTTTGATAGCTGTTTGTTTCATATAAATAACATGTACTAATGATGAGAAATGTACTGATACTGGCTTTTTCTCATCACCTTGGGCAAGAAAAATTTGGAATAATGGTTTTAAGTATTTAACTTTCTGAAGATTAGTAAAATGTATAACTTAATAATTGAAAGGGTGTTCCTGAATATAATTATTTTCATATCACTGTTACAGAAGAGGCTTATATTATTTTTTTCATCTCACTTAAATATCAAACAACTCTATGTTTTAAAAAATGTTACTATACAACTATTATATTGTACTTTTGAATTTAGTGAAATTGTGACTGAATTTACAGAAATTGTCAAAGCTGGTGTCAAAATGTGTAAATATTCTAACATAAAGTTACTGGAATAAAAGCAATTTTATTATAACACTTAAAAAAATTTATTAAATACATCATACACAATGAAACCTTGTATCTAGATGCGTCTTAAAATGTACAAAGTATGATGTTATTTCACTTAGTGCTTTATAACACCTAAGTAATAGAAAAGGAAACAAAACAAATCTCCATTTGTTCCCTAGTACTTCATATTAGTAAATCAGAGTCTGCATTTACCAAAGCTTTAGCCTTTCCTATCCTTTCCCTTCCCTTCTCCTCTGGCGTCTCATAGTATAAGTTCAAGAAAAATTGGTCTGGATGTAAGGCAATGAACATTAACAAGATATTTGTTTTAGCTCACTTATCTTAAACCCCTCCAAATGCTGGCATTTCTTCAATTTCAAGTGGTGTTGAGAGTTTTAAGTTAACTTTATGAATTGCATTGAGAGGTTGAATAAAAACTGTTGTCAGTGGAAGGTCACATTTCTTTTGTAAGCATTCAATGGTATTATAACAGTTACACTTCAGGGACAGTTTCTAGAGCAAATTGTTATGGTCAAAAGCAAATGGTATAGCCATTACAGAAAAAAAAATACCCAGATTATTTCTTTTTGCACATCAACTGAGGGCCAGGCTCTTAACTTGACATAAATGCAAGATCATAAATAAAGGTGTGGAGATTAATTCCATCTGATGACCTAATCAAATTTATATTTATGGGTTTTGGCAGCAGCAAAGGGCATTACAGTACTTTGGTGCAGCAGGCTGTGCAGCCCTTAATACATCCAGTGAGCAGTTACCTGCTACCAGTAAACCACCCTGATCTATGTAATCAAATGGTATAAATGGTATAACTAATCATAGGGTTACCTGAAAATATCTTCTACTCTGAAAATGAATGTATTTCAATAAAATATTAATAACATTTTGTCTTCTTTATAGAATATGACCCACATATAACAAATACTTCCATAGACTAATGCTAAGGACAAGAATGATTTAAAAAAAAAAAAAAAAANCCATGTCTTTCCCCCACCCTCATTGCAACTCATTTTAAGCAAAAGCTGTATCAGGTAGTAAATTGTCATGGGTAGAATTTTTCATCAGTAAGAACTGATTTGTTCTGATTAACATGGTCTACATAATAAAAATAAGGCGGTGACATGAAAATGTGCATTGTAAAGTCTACTGTTCTAGTGCAGTTTTAATAAGTAGTACTTGAGTATTTATTTTCCTTTTTACATGCTTTGTGGTGAAAACAGAATCTTTTATACCTTCAGTAAAATAACCCAAACAAAATAAACCCAGAAAATGCTCCAAAACCTCCAAACCAACAAAATTTTTACTCTCTGTGCATACTCTGTGGAGAACAAACTGCAATCTGGTCATAAAAGATGCATCAGAACAGAGTAACTTCAGTGGCTAAAAAGAATTCCTTTAAACAAGATGAATTATTTTGATTTTAAGAACTCTGCTGGAAGCTAAAACAATAGACTCAGTAAATCAGTAGAAAATAATTAAAATGACTGTCATTTACACAGACTTTTCATTCAAAGATGAAAGTTAATTTCCTCTCTGTCTGTTCCACTGCACCAGTGGAGGGGAGCGGCTGGCACTGGTGCCCATGGCAATTGCCAAACTGTGTCAAGGGGCAGCCAGCAGTGCCTGCTGGTGTGGACAGGGGGAACCAGTCACTGCAAGCTCCAGGGGCTGCTGCAGCAGACCTTGATGCTGGTTATTTGGAAACATTATTGTTCTACCAAGTAGTTGGACAGTCTTAGCCGGAACCAAGCCAAACACTATCAACTGTAGGAAATCTATGTTCTAAAATCTGTCTTTTTTCCAAAAACGGTCTTTTCAGCTCAGATGTCTGTCCCCTGTGAACATATCTGACTGTCCATGTTCAATAATGTCCTGGTTTCATGTGAGATATAATTAATATCTTTTTTCTAGTGGTTGCTGTTCTTCAGATTCAATATGAAAGGAGTGTCAGTAATGCATATTGTTTAAGTGGTTGCCAGGTGATGTTTATATTGTTCAAGGACATTTTTCAGCTTCTCATAGAAGCTGATAAGGAGCATAGGTAGAACGATGGAACGGCCAATGCAATATTCCATACCACAGAC
>RSEF01000001.1:9195919-9211845 GCA_003993805.1 Himantopus leucocephalus | reverse complement strand
AAGCATTTTTTAATGCCTAAAAGTTTAAAAGTTGAAGGAAGACAATGCATTACCACAAAGGCGGCTTTGCAGGAGCTCATGACAATCTTTGCTCCAGATTCTCAAGAAAAGACTTAGTATTTTCGAAAGGAATCCCTTGCTGGATACATGCCCTGGAAATGGAAACCAAATCACTGTCCTTCAGCCAGCAAGTAGGACTGGGTTGGGTCAGGATTGCCCGTGACTGGTCAAGGAAACAGAGGCAACTGTGCCTGAAAGACTGTCGGGGCAGAAATTAGCAGGGTATAGACAAAGCACTAAAGAGGCTTTGCGACTGCTTGTTTCCCATTTCTTTTTCTTGACTATTTAATGCTTTTCTGAAAGCCTACATTGACAGCACGTTGAACTGTTTAGCTGTTAACTATTTATTCACTTCACAAATGTATTAACTTAACATGTTCTAGAAAATCTGCACTGTGAAGGAAGCTCTTTTATGGTCCTAAGTCAAACCAAGGGGCTGCCTGGCACAAAAAGAGATCCTGCAGGTCTCTTCAGATCTGTCGAAGAAAATGGAAACATGCAGTTACCCTCTAGCAAGGTTATTCCCAATGAGGTTGATTTCTCCATATACAATTAACAGAACTGTAATAAAAAAGGAGTGGGTTTCTGCAGCTCCTGAAATCACAGCTCTTCAAGTGAATTCTGACTCAGCACAGAGATCAGTTCCTTAATCAAGATGATAACTATTTCATTCAACGCATGGGAGCTGCAGTGCTGGGTGTCCCGGATTCTTCATGGCTATAAAAGATGTATGGTCTATAAAAGAATGGTTTGCATCTTTCCACAGAATATTTATAGGGTGAGACTGTCAGCTCAGCCATAGACAGATATTTTCTGAGGTTGTGAAATGGTGGAACCAAAATGCAGGCACCTAAGACCGCAATCCTATCTGTAATTGAAAAAAATCAGACACGTAATTAATCTAAATAAGTCTGGAAAGCATGGCTCGCAGCAAGAGGGAAAAGATACCCCTTTTCCTCCATTTATTCAAAGAAGGTTAAAAGGTGTTTTGTTCACAGGTGCCTTGTTCACAGCCTGTACGAGAAACGTATTTTGGATTCTAGGTGGTTTCTTCCCCTCGAAAAGACATAATGAGAATCAGCTCCAGCTGGAAGCTGCTGCTAAATGATTTCACATTAAAAATAAGATAAGGCACAGAAAGGTGACAGGAAAGGTGAGTCACGGAACAACATGTGTAGGGTTGTGTGGGTCATTTATTACCAGAAACCTTTAAATCATGGGCAGATATTATTCTGAAAGTTCTGCTACAGCTGTAACGGAATTTCCCATTCCATGCAGAAATTACTAAGTGGCATTCGGAGGTTTGTGCTATGCAAGAGGTGAGTTAGTTAGAGGCAACAAAACCTGATTTTGTGACACTGCTGAAAGTAGGTGTGAATGCAAAATGATACCACTAACAACAGGCACATGAGGCCTCACAATCTAATTCATAAACTCTCATTGAGCAGAAGATGATACTCAGCACAGCATTCACCCCTCCAGGAGCAAAAGGCTTGACGGGGAGAACACCTGCCAGCAACGGTTGTTTTCAGCTGTATTGTTATGGTGACTGTTTGCCTACATCCAATTTGTAAGTCGAGAAATTCTTTCTCTCTCTGCCCCTCTCCGAGCACTGTGGAAAGGGGAAGTCCATAAAACCTCCATCGCAACTATAACAGAAAAAGAGCAAACAAGAGCCAAAGCAAACAGCAGCTGGCTCAACAAATATGAATTTCAGGTAATGGTCATAAACAACAGGCTGGAACTGTGGATGCTAATAAAGTGAAAGCAAAGGTCAAATCTGGCTTTTGAACAACATGGTTCAAAAGGACAAAAAAAAAGGAAAGCTTGGTCCACAACAAAACCCATTTGATTCTGTGAGTAGCGCAGACAACTCTTCCCCACGCCAGCAGTCCCTCAGATCCTAGCATGTACGGGAGTGGTGTCTCCCAGCAAACCGGCAACAAAAATGCTCCTGGGAGATTGAAATTGTTGCCGATGCTCCTGACCAAACTCCCTGTTTTGTAGCATTCCTCAATCTGTTGATTCGTGTCTGCCCGCCATCTCTTTTCTGATAAACAGACTGTAAACTGTTTGGAGCAAAAACATCTTTTTATTCATTCTTTGTGTGGTGGGTCACACAAAGGGGGCTCTGGTCTTGGCTTTGGCACTTTGGAGCTATGGAAGCAGTTGTAAAAGATAATATTCCATCCTTAATCATTAACGTGTGTGGAGCCCCTGGAAATAAACAGAAGAACTCACACTGGTATCCAAGCATTGACGTTTAGGGAAGAGATTCAGCAGTTACACAGATATCGAGGATATTCATTCACAGCAGGTCAAAACGCAGGGAAGGTCAGTCTCGGTGAGGTCATTGCTGGAGTTGGATTCTTCCCCATCTGGTTGTGTGACATTTCGGATGCAGCTGTGCAGACACACCAGGGGCAGGATGCTGAGCCACACGCATGTCGATACTGATCCAGACTCTCAGCTCCTATAAGAAGCATTAGCCCTCAGACAGCTTTAAGTAATAATAATCAGATTTTATGCTTATCACAAGAAAAAAAAAAAAGCCATAATTGTCCTAATATCTCTATAAACAATTTATCCCATTATTTATTTCTTTGTTTGCCAGTGCAGTAGCCTGAACACAGATGGCCAGGAAATATTTTTTCCATCATGTGACATTTGGGTTCTATTGTCAGCTTGCTTTCTGCACCACGGAGCAAGCTCATTTGGAAAAAGGTAGAGGAAAAAACCCACCAGAATAGCCAAGAACCTTGTAATAAATATATTCACTTGGGCTGGGGGAACGTACCTCTGAGTCCAAACCACCTTGAAACCGGCTACTTCCAAGGCAGAGAAATCTCTGACTGGCCCGAGGATTATCTAATTGATTAGACAAAGTGTAAAAAATCTCACAGGAGAAACGAAGAATCACGCCAGGGAGCCGAGAGCCGTGGTGCCTGGGGTACTCGGGCTGAGGTCCGGGTCACCCCCCCGGGGTCAGGATTCAAGCCTGGTGCTGTCACACACCTACTCCTTCATCTATCGTTTTTATCCTGTCTCTGCCACAGGGAAGTTTTACTTTTGAAACTCAGAGGTAAAGACAGCCGGAGGTAAAGAAACTCTTCTCCAGCTTCCCGTGCTCTAATGAGGACTGTGGCTCCCAGATTGTGATGGGCAAAGGGTTGAACAGGCACACAACCCCCGCACAGCAACCCACGTGTCACTGAGCCCTGCCAAGCACCTCAAACCGGCAACGGCTGTCTAAGTGGCCATGTTAGAAGGCAAAATTAAAGAGGCAATTTCAAATTCAAGAAACAAACGAATACAGATGTTTGCCAACATTTGGGATTTTTTGGGGGGATCTTTCATCAATGTTAATCTAGTTTCACGGCATTTTGAGACAGCAAATAATGTTCCCCTTAACTCAGAAATGGAAAACCTGCCAGACTTAACACGATAAGAGAGGGAGGAAATGAGGTGCTAAAACACACTCGAATACGGTAGTGCTTGGACCGGCATTTAAAACTGGTCTTGCACCTTTGAGTGGAACTAAACTCTGCTATAACCATGTTATGAAACTGTGAAAACCTGTACAGGAGCCCAAACTGGGATATGTCACACCACGAGAACAGCTGCGTTACAGATGATGCCCCAGAGGCTAATGTATTTTTAAAGGACAGCTCAGACTTTTTCTTCATAGGGAAAGGAAAATAATATTTTTTTTTTTAAAAAAGGGTATTTTTGTTTAGGGTTTTCTTACTGAAAACAGAGCTTAAAACCAGTTGGGTTTTTTTTGTGATCAGATCCAAATATTACTACAAAAATAATGGTTTTATGAACAGCTTTTTAAGGGAAAAGCCTCATTTTTTGGAAAAGCAATGAATTGAAAATTGAGTAGTTCTAATTTGCAACCAGGAAAAGGTATAAGTACTTCATGCAAGGTTAAGCATCAACGCAGAAGCTAAGTGAGGAGAGAGAGAACTCCTGGCTCCCTGCGGTGCGTGTCACCCCACCGCTATACCACGGTTCCTTCCACATGATTACAGTAGTCAGGGATTTCCTATATACAGATGCAGGACAAAATAAATTTGCACAGAGCTGTTCAAATCAAAAGGTAATGATCACCTTCAATGGGCAAACAGAAAACAGAGACATTTTTAAAGAAATCTGTCTGTCTCATATATGCTGGTGAAATGCATTTTCTGGCATTTTTTCTCCTTGTGATAAACTTGACTCACCTTTTTCCTATTGCCAAAGCACAAAATAGATATTTTTGTTAATTTACTAAGAAGTTAATTCTCTTTGTAATTTTTTGAAACTAACCAATGTAACAAAGTTGCATAGAAATAATTTCTAGGAAAATACATCACGCTTTTGTCACTTCTTGGGTGCTGTATTCAAACCCCTCTCAGCTCCTTGTGCACATAATGGAGCTATTACACACTGCGAGGTTAAAAAATAGCTGCGTAGAAAAAACTGAACTTGACTGGCACACTCCATGAAGGTCACTGAGTGAGAGGGACTTCACACAATTTCACACGGCACCCAGGGCAAACATCTTATCCTACTGAATTTTGACAGGGGTCCACATCCAAATCCCTTCGTCTGAATGCTACAAGAACTGGGAGAAGGCTGGAGGTAGATATAATCTCTACAAGTGGCCTGGGCTGCCTCTCAGCCTTGACTTCAGACATGAGCAACTTCAAATTTAGGAAATATTCAGAGCCGAGTTTGAAGCACATTGGAAATCTGCACCAAAAACCTGCTTTTTAATGCTGGAGTCTGACTTTCTTGCTACCAGTGAACGCCGTCTGAGAGCTAAGGCAATTCCACCAGCCTGAAAGAGCAGGATATAAAAGGCTAATGTCAATTAGAAGGGTTCCTATGGTCAAATCATCATTAGAAAGGGAAAGACAGAGGAAAAAGCCAGGACTCAGTGTGCAGCATCCTGCATCGGACCTGAAAGACTAACTGGCCTGCCTCACAGCTGCTGCCGCAGCAGGCAACAAACAGCTCCGAGATTAAAGGCACAGTACAGAAAAGAAAAAAAGAAAAAAAAAAAACAAAACAAAACCAAAACCCAAACAACAATTAAATCACTGACTTCAGCCACATCGCTGCATATATATCAACAGTATTTATTTGTTCTTGTACTGAATGAAAAACTTCAATATTTACTGTCAATTGAAATGTACTTCTCTTGGCTTTGTTTCCATATTTTCCCATTTACTCTTCACAACTGTGTGCGACGTCTAATACACACTACAGGGATACGTGAATTATTAAAAGCTATCTTTTCAAGAGGGCTGAGGTTCTATGAAATACCGGAAAGGGCTGGTGTTACAATTGACATTCTTTCAACCACGCACTGGGTTTGGATATTTATCGAGATTTTTTTCATATATGTAACCAGAACTGATTTTTTTTCCAAAAGAATCAGGAGTTGCTACACTTTCTAATCATAGGGCTGTTTGCCATAGCTGTCAATATTTCTGATTTTATATATGGCAAATATTTCTATTTGCCATAGCTGACAATATTTCTCAGCAGGGGATTGGCAAAGAGTAGTCTAAAAGGGATTTGCGATACTTGTGCAAGGACCTCAAATTCAGGCTCTTCAAATTCCATGAGCCCCTGCATTCCCACCATTCTGAAAAAGGCTCTAAATACTCAAATATTGATTACAAAAATTGTACAGCATTGGCTCCCAACACATATGTTCCTGATATAAACTCACAGAACCAGTCATGATTGAAGTTAAGAACATACTGAAGTATTTACATGCTGGGAATCCTGAGGGATGATATTTTTAATTTCTCAGTGGGACTGTGCTGAAAAAGTGAAGATTCTGCAGATGTTGAACGTACCTTTCCTCCTGCCTATATTGATGCTCACATTGTCTTAAAGGGAAGAACATTCAAGAAGTGGATTTTAGGATTACGATCTTAACATTGATGACTTTAGACTTTCTTTCCAAACTAGCTGACTGACAACAGAATATTTTAATTGGCATCTTGTCCACTTGAGGGGAAAAAAAGTGATTTTCTACTTCTTTTTTCTCCTTCTTTTTTCTCCTTGTTAGTCCTGTAAGCAGAGATGCCTTTTTTCCCCCGAACATAGATTTTTCTGATCACCAGTGACATGCCTCATCAGCTACAGAGATAAAAAAGAATTTCCTACACAGATAACTCCGAATCACCTGTTAGAGGCAGACCAGGTGTCCTTTCACTGTTCGTTAGACTGATGGCTAAAACTGTTTTTTTAATGATATAATGCCTCATTCATTTTCCACCGGTAGCTTTGCCTTGTTATCAGTGTTTGAAAAGGTTGTGTTTCTGAGTTTTAGGAACGTTTTTGATTTAGTGAGAGAAGGAGACGGAAATAGAGATTCTGCTTCCAGCTGAAATGTCCCTTCTTATTGTCCCCAAGTGACCTCTGCCATCACCAGCATCTCTTTCTCCTGTGTCCTGCTCCTTCTAGATAATGAGTCGCACTGAAAGGTGCCCTGCCAACAACCACACACCATAGGTAAAGATTTGTGCTGATTTAATTTGAGAACAAATTCATTTCAAAAACAAGTAAGCAGACAAAAAGAGAAATCATAACAGGAACTGGGATGCAGGTTGCAATATAGCAGTCACTGCTACGACACAGGAAAGCAGCCATATGTTCACGAGTGCAATATTTTGTGCTTTATTTTAATTCTGGTTGGCTCAAGACGGTTAGAAAGCTTTTACATGTGTCTTTACAAATGGGCTTTTACAAATGAGCTTTTACAAAGGAATGAGTCCGATATCTGAACCATAAATCCTGCTCACTTCACTAATGAGAGTGGTCCTACTGGCTAACTCCATCAGTTTAAACTGAAAATATGTTGAAAAATACTGGACAGATTCTGACAAGAGTCAGCCAGATGGGATAAATCCCGATTTACAGCAGTCTAAATCAGGAGGATATGACCCACCTGGCATGAAAAAAAAAGCGCATAGCGAAAACGTCTTCCAAATGCATTCAAATCCCTAAGAGGATCACTCCTTTCTGCTCGTAAAAGTGAGAGAATAACGTGCTTCAGTCCTATAGAGAGAAACTGCCACTATCAAAATTATTGTAATGAAGAAACTCGTAATAACAAAAATAATTTTCATAGTTGAAGCAAAGTTCTCTGCTTGCATGTGATTCGATTTCCACTGCAGACAGCATGCTGACATTTACTAATGGATTAGCACATCATTCTGCATCACATCAAATATACCGCAGCAGTACAACCTCTGGCCCCACACATATGGTCGCTATTTGGTATCAATGTGGCTCGCACGAACGCTGCAGCTGTGTCAGCCCTAGGTGAGCTGACGCGTTTATTAATGCCTACCAGAGGAGAAAGCTGCCCTGTAACTCAGACTTGGGAGGGGAAAGGGAATCTCAGCCAATGGAAAAATCCTGATAATAAAGTCTAGGATGTATTAGTTCGATCCCTTTTTGAGCTGGTTGTGAGCTGAATCCTGTAGCTCGTAGCTGGTGATCTCTTTGCCATGCTCCCCCGTACCCCAGATTCTGGGATGGCATTTTAGCTTCTGCCCAGCACTTGCTTCTGAGCTGACCCCACTGAGAGGCGGGTGGTGACTGCACGCCTTTCACCGTAACCACAAGGCCCCAAATTGCTAAAAACATACATCTCAGAGCTTAAAAAACAACAACCCAAACCCCGTGGGGTCAGTGTGCCCCACAGGGAAGCACAGCTATGTACCCATCTACAGGTACAGACCAGGCTGGGAACTAGAGGATGACCCGTGATTAGGACAGTCCTCGGGCAGTATGTCACCTGGCTGATTGAGCCAGAAGGAGGGAGTGAGGTTGGAGTATCCACCACGTCTTTGGCGAACAGATCCCTGAAGTCGTTTTCATCTCACAGGGCTAGAGTAGCCCAGAGGTTGCTATCAGCAACCAAGCTGGATAAATCAGCTCCCTGGGAACGAGGAACTTCTCTTGCAGCCTGAAGTCATTTGCACAATCCTTTAACTGAGCTGGGGGATCGTTGCTGGAGCACAATCAAAGGGCAGGACCAAGATGTATTAAAGGCTTTTTATTGCTGAAAGTTGAATTCACACTCCAGTTCCTCATTTGGTAAATCCATAGCTGCCAGCTACAGACACGTCAGGGCAGATTCGTTGTGTAAGAGCACAACGTGCTGTACCCCCAACTCTGGTCTTGGCAGATATAAACGTGAAGAATCAATTTCTTGCTCCTTTGTTTGAAATGTGGCCGTCTGTAAATGCTGGCTGTAAACTCATTTTCCATGAAACCCATGTCCTCATCCTTTTCCTTCACTGTGTAGAAGGGAATTATCCAAAATGCAACAGAGAGGAAGACTGGTTATACGGTAAAGGTTGTACAATGCATGATGATGCTATATGGGCAGCTCCTGCTCCACCTGAGCACAATCTAAGCAAAGGGCGTAATGAAAACAGGGAAAATATAGACACAAAGCCCTGAAGTAAGTGTGGGGAAAAGACCTGTTGCATCACGTAGTCCTTCCCACCAAGGCTGGGATAGGTACTGAAAGCAGTTAGTTTTCCAGAAAATTAATTTCACCTTTAATTCAGAGGCAGAGAGCGGACAGCAGAGTGCAGACTAAGGGGCTGAGCCGCTCACAACCACCAGCGAAGGATTTAGATCTGGTGGGTCTTGAACCATCCTTTAAACGCCCTGGAACACACACTTCCAGCTGTGGGATTCTGGAGACTGCTACAGAGTCAAGAGAGGGGCTCCTGAATATGCAGATGTGGAAGCCTCGTCTGCATTTTCCTGTTGGGCTCAGCGCTCCCACTGGCGACTGAAGCTACTGATGGCAGTTTCACTGGTGGAACAAATTCAGGAATCGTGCCCCCAGCGAGCAGCTTTAAATTAACCTGATTATTTCATCCCAGCTCTTTGACAAATGAGTCTGATTTATTTAGCTCGTTTGAAACAAGTTCATTTTAATGAAGTTATTTATATAGCTCCTTGATGCCATTAGCCAGATTACATGCTGTCCAAAGGGCATAATGCATGATCTCATTGCCAACTTAAACCCCTTCTATTTCTTTCATCCTCTAACTTAAGTAGCAGGAGTTCAGAACTTATGTTCTTCCGTTTTCTCTCTAGACAGCAAAAAGTCATTTGACAGCTGCCAGGTGGAATTATCAGCTCATTTAGTCACTTTTTCTCTAGCCTAGGAAATCAGATTAGAATGTGAAATATATTTCTGCTAAATTGCATGGAAATACAGGCCTCTCTAAGGTCCAGAAACATATTACTTTGTCACTTTTGGAAATGGAAAGTGTTATCCTGGCCACTGCCCTGTAAATTGCCAAATTTGATTTACTGCTTTGATTGCTTCTGAAGATTATTGTCACCAGTTTTTGCGCATCTCTGACAGAAAAAAATAGATCGATTGTGGCTCGGGTTTCAAGCCCTAACCCTGCAATGAATATTCCAAGAGACAAACTTCTTGCGCTCGTACTCAACCTCCCCGACATCAGTGCATCGGCATACAGGCACAGAAGCACATTCTTTAGAGCACCTGGCATGTCTCAGCCTTGCTCTGAACGTATGAGAGAACCCACGATGAGGGACATGGGCACTTTGAATCACCACTGAAACTGAACACTGGGTACAATCTTGCACTCAGAATCCTTCATTCTGACTTCAGGTGGTATTGCAATCAGCAAGATAAACACATCTGAAGAACTCAGTTATGCAGGATTGGACTGTCATTATTGATGTTATTTATGAATTGTTGACTTTGAAAATTGCTACCTGAGGCCCAGATATGCTTATGCTTCAGAGGCCTCTCCTTGGTCCTTCTGATGTAAATGCAGACGTATCTCAAGATGTCAGAGGAGAGAGAAAAGTGGCTCTGGACATTTCTGGGGGATGATCTCGTCTGCCTAAATTAGCCTCCATCTCTTCTTCTTGAGTGTGAGGCATCCACGGGAAGTGTTAGGCACCTACGTCCTAAGAGGACCCATCCACCTGGCCATCACCTCAGAACAGGTCTCTAAGGGACTGGTTTCTTATTAAAAGGGAAGGACATGAGAGGAGCACGGGTGCTCACTTCATTTTGCATGACAGCTGCTGGCACAATCCCTGTCCTGGGAGTTGGCAGGCTTGTGTCTAGGCTCCTCCTCAACATGGGGCATGTGTCCATGGGCATGTTCTCCTCAACAGCGAAGCCATATAAAGAGCTTTCTAAAGTACTCCTCCTGCAACCACTTCTGCTCACATGTCCTGCAGCCCTCTCCTGTGGCTTTGTAACAGGTTTGTGCTGAAAACTGGGTCACTGAAAAGATCCAGGGCAAAGCAGAAAAGCAACAAATAATTGGACAATAGTCCAAAATAATGGACTATTTGGGACATTTTTCTTAACCCAGATCATTTCAGTCATGTTGCTTTCTGGCAGGGATGGTAAAGGTTGCTGGGGGGGGGAAGGGGGGGGAGGGCAGGCTGCTCCCTCTTTTCTTACACAGAGCCTGACGGTGAGCCCAGGGTGGGAAGGCTGACGCTCAGTTGGGCAGGACAAAGCAGGGGTCTCACATGCTGGAGTGTGCGAGACTTTTACATTACAACCTCACTGGAGAAATCTGAGGCTAGTGACAGAGATCCTTGTTTGGCTCTAAGTGCGCTGGCTGCCGGAATAGGGTCTTTCTTTTTCTTGGTGCTTCTGGCCTTCAGCTCTAGCATTTTCAGCCGCTCTCCAAGAATATGGGTGCAGGGCTCCAGGGACCTCTCAAGCAAAGCAAGGAGACATATGAAGAGTTTAGGCACCTCTTGGACAGCAGTTCTAGAAAGCAGATGAGGTCTATCACTGATTTTTCGGCAGCTTTTTAGACCTTTAGATTTAGACATTAAATAGGCTGATCCCATCCTTCACTAATTCCTTCAAATATTCTTTTTTTTCAATAGAAAAGAGTTTGGGCTTGTCTTTTGTTGTTTCCCAGAAAGAAACCACTGAGAGAAACCTCCAATCACAGTGTATGTTGCAAGAAAAATAATCAGCAATGAACCACAATATCAAGCAAGTGAGATAAAATAAAAAGAAACATTAAAAACTGGGACAGAAGTGACCCTCAGAGGTTGTTTAGGTTGTGTCTCTGGTGTATCTCCTGACAGAAACTCCAGACTGCTATTAAAGGGAGGCTGCAAGGCCAGCTTGGGCCCAAAAGGCAGGTTTTGTAAACACGAGAAAATCCTACATTGAGGGGAATAATACCATGAATAGTTTTTCTTCCAATGGAAGGATTTGGGTTTGGAGTTGAGTTCTGCTTGCCAGCTCTGCGCTAATCCAAAGAGACAAAAATAAAACTGGCCAACCTGTTTAGATAGTTGAAGTTGGAAGCAGAATAAGGAAGAGGAGAAGTAGTGAAACAAATTTAGGAACAAACCAGACTGAAAATAAAAAGTAGATGTTGCTTGCTGACATCCCCTCTGAGTTGAAGAAGCTGGTTCCCAGTTACTGGATATATTGCAGCACCATCTGCCAGCAGAGAGTAGAATTACATGATAAATGGTACATTTTGCCTGAAAAAAACACTTTGTCCCCTTCAAATGCACGAGAGCTTTGTCATTGCTTTCGTGGTAACCAACATTTGGCAAACACTGCCAAAATGCTGAACCTACATGAAAACTAAATCAACCTGCAGCTCCAAAACAGGATGCATTTTTCCAGTGTGGAATACATCACTCTCCTCCCACAGCTCCTTGGAGAGTTCAAGACCGTGACCTTACAGCTCCAATTACTGGAATTTGATGGGTAATGTAGGCCAAGGAACCAGCTCTTCTCCCGTGTGTTGTCCCTCCCTCCCCTTCCCAGCTGCCGCTCCCCTGCCCACCCACAGCCTCTGCCCACACGGTCTGTGCACAATGCCACACAAAAAGCACCTGCCCACTTTTGTCTGTCCCTCCTGTAGCAAGAACTAAATGTTGCCACCCTCTCCTCATGCCTCTCCCTGCCATCAGCGCCTTCGATTTCGGTGGCACGCTGTAAGTCGCTTCCCAACTGGGATCCATCTGCTCCTCCCATCTGCTCTGTCCTTTTCTCTCCCTTCTCTTCCGCCAGTGATTCTGTAAAGACTCTTTCCTTCTCCTCCTCTACTGTCCATACACCCATCCTACAGAACCCAGTTCCTCCTTCCTGTTCTCCTGGATATCCCCTCCAGCCACCAAATCCTTTATGGATACTGTGAATTTGCACCGCTCCCTTCCTGGTATACCCACTAGTAGGAAGGACGCATCATCCCAAAGCTACTGGCAGCTCAGACCCATGTAGACCTTGACAGCAGCTTGCCCTCTTCTCACTGTCTCTGGGACTCAGTTCCCTTTTCTTTTTCATAGTTAGCTATATCAACACAAACTTTGCTAGTCTCAGGTTAGGTTCCGTGGGATCATTACTGCTATGGCCCAGTCTGCACGGAGAGCTGGGCACCTCTAGATGGCAACCCAGGTGGTAAGAGTGCTTGCCCGTGCAGCCTAGGCTGACTGGGATTGTAATCTAGGTGTCTCAGCAGAGGTTTCAGGAAAAAAAAGAAAGGAAAATGCCCTCCTTCCCAGCTCCGCAGACTGTGTATGAGGCTCCTGAATATGCTGACATTCTCTAATATTTTCCAGGACTCTGACAGAGGGTAAGTGACACAGCAGGCATTCAAAACGTCTCACCAGAGGCTTTCAAGGTCGGTCAGTCCATTACAGCCTCATTCAGGTGCAAGCAAGGAAATATATGAGATACTGTCACCAAAGACAAGGTCTCAAAATGAGTGACCACCCTCTACAGGATTTTTCCTAGGTCAGGCACTAGGTAATAACTCCTCTCACAGGAGACTCACTCTGCAGCGGAGAAGCCACACAAGGTCACACCATGCTCTGTTACTCTTTCTCTGGCATCTCTCTTTCATGGCAGCTCTTCAGAGCCTGAGCAATTCTCCAGAGCCAGCACCTACCAAACTGTGAGCATATAAATGAACAAGTGTTATATAAATACTAGATTTTTTTTATATATATAAATATATTTCTTTCTATAAATAAGTAATGAATATATACATATCTATGCAGACAGAAATCTCTGTAAATATGAATAATCTCATAAACAAACAGGAATCAGACTGTTTGCAGGACAGTGCAGTGAGGAGAGGTGTCTTTCCCTCTGGGTTTGTTCCCTCCAGCTTGTGCCAGCTGCTACCTCCACTCAGAAATTCCCTGCCCTAGAGAGTAACACCTCCGTGTCTGCGACAGCAAGAGACAGTTCCTCGGAAGAGAATGGAAAAATGCACGTACAAAGGCTTAGTCAGGGGATAATCCGCAAGAGATAGTCCAGCTCTTCTCTCTGGACTTGCCTTTTGCTTGGAGCAAAATTTTTATGACTGACAGGAAGATGTATTTTTGGAATATGAATCCCAAACTGCTGCTCAGCTGCCCAACGCCCGTCAGTGCGCCTGGGTATGGATGGAGTTACAGCAGCGGACATTTGGTGGGTCAAATCAGCAGTACACCTCTACCAGCCCAAAGCGACAGAGGGAGCATCTCGCACTAAGTGGGCACAACAGATAAATACATGCAGCCAAGTGAGGAGAACCTCCAGAGCTGTGGATTGCAATGGGCTGGGGGAAAAGGCACAATTTGTGACAGCATCTTTCCATGAAAGCACAGACAAGAACAGCAAGCCAGTCCAGGGTCTCAACTGGGACCAGCGCACCAGACTGCATTAAGGCACGTCTTACATACCAAGGCAGCACAGAAGGACCATTCCCCTGTGAACACCACAGCTCCTTCTGCTGCCAGTGCAGAGACATACAACCAAAGACCTCCCTGGTGAGATCCAGTCCACTGAAATTAGTAGTTCCTTCTGCATTTAATCATTTCACGTATAACATGAACTTCCAGAAGTCAAAACCCTTGAGATCCCCGTCCTTTCTGCAACATAGGGAATGGAAAGTTCAAAAAGGAGGCGATACATGTAAAGAGATAGGCAAAGAGAGAGACAGCTGAGGAGAGGTGTGGCTGGAGATGTGCTCTTGGAAGGAGATGCTCCATGCCAAAGGCGTGCACTCCCAAGGGACACCCTGCACTGGGGCAGGGACACCCCTGAGGGACTGCGGCCCACCAGTCACCCAGGCTAGAGCAGAGGAACATCATTAAGAAGCAAAAAGCAGCAGAAAGAAACTGTTACACACCCGATAAGAGCCTGCTGCATTGTCACCTTACTAAATGCACTGGGATGGCCTCAGCATAAACCCACCAGGCATCTAAGGGAAGTTAAGTCTGCAGAAGGGGGAGAAAATGTGTTTAAGTGTTTGATTGTTTATGTTCTTTTTTGACACCCAAATCAGTGATCGGAAGTTGGTACTAACTGGTAATAAATTAAATATAAGTAAAAACTCCTCCAAATTCAATACTTTTTCCCACAACACCCAGGTCCTCTGAAGCTCCAGGGAATGGTCCTGTCTGCTGCAGGAGAAGGCTCACCTATTGGGATGCTGGTGCTCTCTACACCAAAGGAAAGGAGGAGCTTCGCCCCAAATGTTTGCCTGAAAGTGCATCTCAGTGGAGCTGAGGATGGGAGGTGGCTGTTCGTCTCAGAACAAAAATACTTCACGTATCCCTGGGAAACTAAAGTTCAGAGCCTAAAGGACTTCAGACAGGGGGTGCCTTAAGTAGTTAGGTTGATCTGAAGCATTAGCAGCAGTTTGGACTGCCCACTGGGATCTGCAGGACTTTAAAGCAATTTACGTAGGTTTTAGGCACGTTGATCCCAGCCAGTTAACATGAGAGAGAAAGACAGAAATAAAAGAGTTGTGCAAAATATCTCCTGCACCTCTGTTAAGTGCTCTGACTTGACATCAGGGGGATCCCTGTGTCAGTTCACCTGTGCTACCTGCCCAGCCCTGCAACTGCTCCACCAGCCTTCAGTGCCGCCGGGCCCTCAGCTGCATGTCACCCGGGACTCCAGTCTCTCTAAGCCCCGGCAGAAGGCAGTAAGTGATGTGTTCATACCCCAGCCCATGGATTTGACAATACAACCAAGATCTAGGAATTTCTCTTCCAGCTACACCAAAACCTTTTCCAGGGCTTCCTGTATTGATTACTACTCCTCTCTGTCACCTACTTCATATTCACACCATACACACTCTTACGGGTCAGTTCAAAAGCAAACTACTATGGCCAGCCATACTGTTTGTCATCTTGTACATCATCCACCCTGCCCACCTCTCAATATTCAATACATACAATTCAAGGCCTTCTCTAACTTCTATTTTTTGCTTTTCTTCTCTTGAATCTTGCAGAATAAAACTTTTTTCCTTCTATTAAGAAAAAGGATCTATACCAAGCTTTCAGTCTTCTGTACTTCCTGTCACCGTCCATGTAATCAGACTTGGATTATTAAGTTTACGCCTTGCCTTCAGGATTTATGGTGAGTCATCAGCATGTTGACGATCCCCCAGCTCACGTCGTCTTCTTACCAAGCAGTGCCACAGTCTCACTTTTCCCCTAACGCCTGATGAGGAGTGAACATACTGTACCTACAGAGCAATGCTAATTTAGCTTTAACTTCATCGCAGCGAAGTGAGACAAGTTCCATCTCTGAGACGCAACTGGTGGGTCCAGAGCACATTGCAGTAGAGACACCTGGTGGCTACCAGGAACATAGGTCTTCTGCAAGAAAACTGTATGGACTGTATGGTAAAAAACTAACTGCTACTTTTAAAAAGGGATTGTTAGGTCTATAGCAAACTCTGTGTTTGATTCTTTCATTGACATAAATACATACACACGTAATTGCTCCCTTAACATGACAAAACTCAGGATGCATGAATCATAGAATCATAGAATCGTTAAGGTTGGAAGGGACC
>RSEF01000001.1:9177003-9187778 GCA_003993805.1 Himantopus leucocephalus | reverse complement strand
CCAGCAGGGAGAGGGAGGGGATTCTGCCCCTCTGCTCTGCTCTACTCTGCTGAGACCCCACCTACAGTACTGCATCCAGCCCTGGGGCCCTCAGCACAGGACAGACATGGATCTGTTGGAGTGAGTGCAGAGGAGGCCACAAAAATGATCAGAGGGCTGGAGCACTTCTGCTGGGAGGACAGGCTGAGAGNTTCTGCTGGGAGGACAGGCTGAGAGTTGGGGCTGTTCTGCCTGGAGAAGAGAAGGCTCCAGGGAGACCTTATTGTGGCCTTCCTGTACTTAAAAGGGCTTGTAAGAAAGATGGGGAGAGACTTTTTACAGGGCCTGTGGTGACAGGACAAGACACAATGGTTCTGACCTGAAAGAGGGTAGCTTTAGATTGAACATAGGGAAGAAATTCTTTACTCTGTGGGTGGTGAAACACTGGCACAGGTTGCCCAGAGAGGTGGTAGATGCCCCGTCCCTGGAAACATTCAAGGTCAGGTTGGACAGGGCTCTGAGCAACCTGATCTAGTGCAAGATGTTCCTGCCCACGGCAGGGAGCCGGACTAGATGATCTTCAGAGGTCTGTTCCAACTCAAACCATTTTATGATTTAAGCAAACATCCTTATACTTGATTAGTGTTATTTTGTGACCACAGACAAACTTGAACTCAGACAAAAACCCCTGTACCTGTTTCTTTTTAAAGAGAGGAACGCTTTTGGCTTCATAGCTAAGGCCATTACACAGCTCTGGTCTTTAAAAAAAAGAGAGTGGTTTTAAGTAACCTTAAGTTTCGCATGAACTGAAGTGAAGTACAGATATGAACTGGATGTCAAAGGACAATTGTAACTGACACTGTCACTGGCAGTACAAAACCTGATTTTTTGCTAATGAAGTGAGCAAACTCCCAAATACAGCATCGGGGCTGACAAAGGCTATGTCTGTAAACTGGTCTCCAGCACTAACTACAAGGCTTTTCTTTCCTTTTCACCTCGTTAGTCTTTTAAATATTACAGTGAGATTCAACCTTTTAGCACACCGACAATGCTGCAAAATGTTAGTAATAAAATCGAGGTAATTCACTCTCTCAATGCGAGAAGAATCTGCCAACTCATACAAAACCAGCATTTCAGAAGTGGAACACGAATTCCCGTGCTACTTGTCTAAAATGAAAAGAAGCCCCAGTGGGCTGTGTGAAATGCACACTCGCTGTTTTGAAAAAAAAATAGAGGAGAGAAGGGATGCAGCAGTACTGCAGAAACACTGAGGTGTCGTCAGGTAAAATGAGGGAAGCTCAGAATAATCTTTTACATTTGTTTCAATTTTTAAAAGTCTTTCTTGAAAAAAAGTTAAGCTCTAAAATGTTACCTGTAGTTTTAATTCTGTTCTTGAATACCCAACTATAACTTTTTTATAGATTGAGAAAATGGCTGCACCAAACAGTCTTACTTATTCTGTGCGTGCAATAATTTCTGCCAATAACTTTGAGGTGGCTATACAACACATCTGTTTTTGTGATTTTTTTTAAAGGCTCTTTCCATGTCCACTGGAAGATTTCTTTTTTAGGAATCTATGAAGTTAACAAAGTGAGGTCCACTACCTTAAAGTGACAAAATAGATGGATTATCCTGATAGTTGTTCTGTTCCCACTATTTGACAGCAAAGTATGCAAAAAAGTGCATCCAGAGCAATCAAAAAAAAAAAAAGAAAAAGAAATCATAACAAAAATCTGGAGTGAAGTTTACTGTAGCAATGCTTTATTTCTGTCGTTGCAATAACTCTCTATTTATACGTCATTAAAACCTTCCTGGAATAGAAAAGTTTCACAGCTGCTTTCACAGTACTTTTCAGTCATGTCTCTAACAGAGCTCATACAAATTTAAACTAAAAATTTCCAGGTAGTCTAAATAAGTTGACGAGATCATCATTATCTGTTGCCAATGAGTTCTTTCGCATACCGCACCTCACTACTTCTTTTGACCTGGAGCTGTAAGTCCTCTATGTCACATCTTGGGTTGGTCACCATCTTAGGCTCAAATGAAGAATACCCGTAAGACAGATGGTCAAGTGCACACTGCTAATCCACGCCTAAAACTTAACTTAGACATCCCTTTGCTTTGCACTCTACAGGCAGGAGATATTAATAACATTTTTGTGTAACTACCTTGAACGCACCTACTGGTTTAGATAATAATCTGTTCTACAGGTCAATTATCTAAAGAGTTTTGGAATCTTAAAGCATTTTACTTAAATTCCCTAATGAGTGAAGACACCTCATGTTTACCAGGTGTCGCAGAGTTAGAGCACACATATGGACAACTTCTGCAGAGCTGATGGCACAGCAACATGTTCAAAGCAAATATCACGTATCTACATTTAGAAGAAATTAATTGTGCCCAGTAGAGCCAACTTCTCTCCATTCAGAACAAAGGGTGTCCAAATGACAAGATCAGGTGTAGATGTTGACAATGGTATTTGAAGTCAGATGAGATTAATGCTGCCCAGAAATCCCACGTGTCGTCTGCGTAAGTCACCTAACCATAACTATTACTTGGTATGGGTTTCGTGTTCTATCTGCAGTTTTACACTACCTGAACCCATCGTATGTGAATTCACAATCTTTTTTTTCCCCTCCATAAAAAGGCATATGCTACCAAGTCAATTAATAATTCCTCTTCAAGTAATTAATACTTGCACCCGGCAATACCACTTTGAGGATACCTTATCTATTGCTCAGAAAGACATTTTTGTTGTGACTGTTTCTGTCACAATACCTAGTTTTTAAATCTGCAGCTTAGCACTGGTCCTTGCTACTCAGTTGCTCGGGGTCCTTAATGAAATTCTCTGCTTGCTGTTCTTGCTGTTCTCTGAAGGAACTTCAGCCTTTTGGCCTTACTTTGGCTCTTTGTAGTCTCATAACCCTTAGCTATACCGAGAGACCGTGGCGCACGTTGGTGCCTGTACATACAATGGACTTTACACACAGTTAACCAGATATATGACATCCATTGACCAGAATTTTATCTTTACATCAAAACGTTTGTAACTAGGAAAATGATGGCTAAGACAACTTTTGGTTATAGCAGGAAAAAAAAAGAAATTCCTATGCCTATAATTCGAAGCTTCTGTACATTTCCTGTATTCCCCCTTCTATCCAAGAATGACATTGATACTTAAGGTAAGTCAGATTACACAAATCTCATTTACTTACAGATTCTAACAAACAGATTTATAAAAAAATACAAACTAATTCAAACAATAACAAAACTAATACACATAAACTTTCACTTTATGGACTTCCTTGTCTTCACATTCTCTTTGCTTATCATAATAATTGAATGTATTGTCCCTTCTCTGAAGTTTCTTAACAAATCCAGTTTCTGGCCAACGCTCCACCTGCGAATAGAATGAAAAGGATATACATTCACCTGAACACGCTCACACTGAATGACTTTTGTGCCTTTTATTGCAAAGAATATAGGGTATACTTCCATGGGAAAACCTCATTTCCATATGAACACTACTTTGCTATTAATTTGTGTAACTTTTAAAAAAGAATAAGAACAATGTGTCAGAAATCAATTTTCTGGTCTAGTATAAAGAATTGTGTGATCAGAAAAGTCTAGAAATAAGGATCTAAGAATATTTGATAGACTAGAGTAGTTTAAAAAGGGGACTAGACAAAGCTTTTAAAATACCTCGCTTAGGAATAAAAACATTGATGCTATTCAGTTATTGAGTAACCTGAGAGGCTGAGAGATTCCACTTCTGTAAGACTGACACACACTTAAGGGTTTCTTCAGGATTCTTCTGACCATGAAAAATGTGCTATTCATTAGCAATTTCGTAAATGTAAAGTGAGCAGCAGAAAACCAGCACCATCCTGGTGCTGTTCAGTGTTCCACAATGTGAAGCTGTAAACTAAAGGCTTGAGCACTTGTGTGTGCTTTCAGCAGCTTTATGGCTTTAGTAGCTATCTGCAGCTTGAACACCTGTGACTACTTCTGATTAAATTGAACCTTAAAAATCAGGTAATAAGAATCTTATTTCTCTTCCAGGCAAGGTTGACAACAGGATGCCAAACTAGAGCATTGTGTAATTGGAGAGTGCCAGAAGTGGTAGCTTCATCACTTACCTTATTACTTTAGGCATACAGCTGAGTTATTTGCATTCTCTGTCTAAACATAACAGCCTTAATATTGATTCCACCTACATTATAATTGCATCATTAATAACAACTGCATTATGGAAACATAATATGGAGTAAACAAGACACTGCAAAATGTGTAAGTTGAAAGAGAATCACTGCCAGATACTGGCAAGTTTGAACAGAATGCACGCTCATTTTACATTAAGTAAGTGGTGTTCTTTATCTTTTATCAGTGTTTAATTGTCTATGGTTATGCCCTGCCATAAATCTTAAACAGACTGATCTTACCACACTAATCACAGGATTTCCTTTTGCACAGTTAAAGGAATTTACACTACAGCCTTTACAGTGGTATCCGAGTCCGTGACAAAAGAATAAACTGCATCTTATTATGCACATCAATGTTTTGCTATATTTGGAGTTAACTGGATGAGGAGTGACTTTCTTAGGAACATTCTGCTCTTTCTTATGTGCGCAGGAGGTTAAGATCTTTTAAAAGTGGATTTTTTTCATACTATATATGCTGCTTTGGAAGAAAAATTACAGCGGTCTAATGAAGATAATATGTTGTTTGTTGTATTAACCTCTTTGTTGCTATTTTGAATCTCAAGTAGCCACTGAATATCTGGCCATGCTTCATTAGTTCATTTGATGCGCTAGGGAGCATTGCCACCAGCTGTAGTGAGCAGAGGACCAAGTCCTTGATGTTCTCAGCTGGTAAATGCCTGTGTCACAACTCCCTTTACCACAGTTGGCATCGAATATTTCTATTGTGGACGGTTTCAATAGAAGCCAAGTTTTGCGTTTTCACAAACTCTGATTATGCTACCTCACAATTGCATTGTAAAGCTGAAGTCAGTAGCAATGACACGGACCGGCTCCCTGGACAATGAATGAGTTTCCTATCAGGGCTATTAGCAGAGTAATGGGGAAACTTCAGAGAGAACTAATTTTATAAATTCTTGTCCTCAAACCCAAATTATTCCTTTGGATACCAGCTGCATCTATTCAAAGAAATCTATAATGTTTCTAAATGCATGAGAGAGGGAACAAAACCACAGACTGGGTAGTGTTTCTGTTTCAGTTCTGTGAAATAAGTTATTCCACACAGTTAATAATAGCTCAAGAATTTAAGTCAGACTTGAGAGAAAAAATCTGTATCAGAAACTGGCCTAAATAAAAGGGAATAAGCAGCACCTCCATTTTTATTTAATCATTTAATATGAGACAGAAGATTAAAGTAATAACCCTTGCAGAGTTCTAAATCTTACCATATCAACTTGTTTTACTTGTTTATATTCAACCTCATCTCTGTATCCAGCTTGCTGAAACCTGTATAAATTCTCTATATCAGCTGACCATTTTTTGGCATCATGTATAGATTTTGGTTTGATGTCGGCTTTAGCCATGACTCCAGAATCTTCAGACTTTTTCCTGAAATTAAATTTTTGAAAATGAAATAGAGAAGACAGAAGCAAGTGATTTTGTTAGAGACACACTGAAATGGGTATAACAAAATTTAAAAATAAAGGAATTACAGACAGTACAATATTATCTTCTCCTCCAAGTCTGAGGTTAAAAAAAAGTTATAAGCAGTTGGAATCAAATTAAACGCACTACTTGATCTCAAACAAATCCAACTCACCTGTATATATACACCTCTACACCACGACTTAACCTGCCTAAAATTTATTTGTGCATATTGATGCATTACAAAAATATATAAAATACAGTAATTTTTTAAAATTTCACATCTTTGCAGTTGCTGTCCCGTGGGGGCAGGCAGTTTTTCAGGTTTTTCTTTCTTCCTACTGAAGGGACACCAAACTGGGAACCACAAAATGAAGAACAGGGCTGTTACTGAAGAACAGCAAACCCTCAGGATGGGAGAGGAGGGGAAAAGAGAAATGCACTGCCAGTCACATGGCCACAGTGGAGAAGATGAAGAAGAGGTCTTAA
Source organism: Himantopus leucocephalus (assembly GCA_003993805.1). Classification (NCBI taxonomy): domain Eukaryota; kingdom Metazoa; phylum Chordata; class Aves; order Charadriiformes; family Recurvirostridae; genus Himantopus; species Himantopus leucocephalus. The sequence goes on along the minus strand of RSEF01000001.1, from coordinate 9,181,686 downwards.
GAAATAAATTGGATGGGATAAGGAGGCAAGGAACACAACCTACCAAAATTCATCCTATTCTACCCTTGCCCAATTGAAATCTGCACTGACGGCCACTGACTTCCTGCACACACAAAACCCATTTGTTCAATCTGCTGAGAAATAGTTAACAGGTTAATCAACTGCTAAACCTGAACAGAGCAGAACTGGGACAAGATGAAACACAAACTGTAAAAAAAAAAAAAAAAAAAAAAAAAAAAANATACAATAAAAAATCCTGAGTCAGTAGAAACTCACCAGTGATGCATTTGAACTATATTAAAAAAAAAAAAGAATCATTTGACTTCTATCTTTTATCTTAATTTCATTGCATTTGCTTTCTTGAGTGTATCTTATTCTACTACTAAAATAGAACTTTATGTTGCCTCTGCAAGCAAAACATGCAGAACACTGTCATGCCTAGCAGATATGATCAGAAATGAGTCCTTTCCTAGTTTTGTAATGTCACCAAGCTTCAGGTTCATAATTAGGAAGGTATCTTCAAGGAAGGAGAAAAAGCTTCTGGATTTTGTAGTGACAGAATGAACAGTCTCACCCCCTGTGGGTAGTATACTGTCTCCAAATCTTGTGCACAAAGTAAAGTTTCCTTACTTAGCAAGTTCCTGTATAAACTGAGAGTTGAAAAGCTGAATGCTAATGTCTTATCAAATGCACAAATGCCCTTAATCTATTAGAAAGGCAGAGAAGGAGAAAAAAAAAATATCACACCACAGCACAAAATCTTTGGGAAAATGATATCAAGAATTATTGCTATCATAATGCAGAAACAGCAGAAATCTGCATCTTTGTTGTCTGACTGTATGAGAGCTATTAGCACACAAAGAAAGGGCCTCATCTCTTAATGCATACACTTTATTAAAGATCAATAAAAATATGCACAAGGGCTCTTTTCCAGCAACACTAAACTATTTCTTGCAGTTCAGTGCTCCAAACATTCTGTTATCAGGCTCTGCAGCATTTTGTAATTGAAGGCAGACAGTTACTAAAAAAAAAAGAAAGAAAAAAAAGTAATTTTCCCACCAAGTTATGAGGTGTCACATACAAATTAACATGATAAGCATATATCCTTATTCTAAATCTTTAGTGTAGTCTTTGAGATATTTATCTCAACAACATTTTTTTTCTCCCCTGTTGCAAAGGGCTCTTTTCTAGCAATTACAGAATTTTTCATGCCCTGTAAACGCTCATTGATGTTTGATGAGAACTGCTGTCAATCTGGGACTTCAGGCATTCAATATCATTAACAATAGCACTAGATCTTAACAATTGGTAAACTATAATGAATTTCATTGTCTTATGATAACTTACATGTTACTAGTGTTAAGTACTTCTTTATAGGATGTACTGAATTCATCTAATGAATGTGCTTCTTCAAGACATCTAGATACGCCTGGCACTTCCTGAGTGACCATTAATTCAGATGGCTCGGCCACAGGCATTCCTGCACAAAAAAAATATGCATAAAGGTCACATATTTAAAGTGCCAACTTGATGACTTCAAATAATAAAAGCACCATCCTAATATTTTTAGGCTGCTATTTAAGCCCTTTAAAAATTGTACTGTTTGTCTATTGTAGTGCCCCTGAGTTCCAGGCCTAGAGCTGGTTTCATTGTACAAGAACACAAGATAAGCTGTACTTCAGACAGCCTGCAAATAAGGGAAAAGACAAAAGACAGCAGACGGATATAGGCAAATGAAAGAATGCAAGAGAACAGTAAGAAAATATTCAGCATAATACTAACACTTTTTATTTAAAGGGAATTTTTGAGCAGTGAAGTGGATTTTGCTAAGACAACAATGTTTAGCTAGCCTTAATTTAGGGGAAATAGTGAGACTTCATATACCTCTGTTTTGGCTCTGAGAAAACATTTTTTTAATGTCAAACATAGCACAATTTCTATGGAATCTTAACTAGCCTGGGTTTGCATATGGTAGTTTCCTTAACGCTTATACAAGTTGTAAGGATATGGGGGAGGAAAGTGTCTGCTCTTTTAAGGGCATCGGGTCAAGGACCTTCTTCAATGCAACAAGGCGCAATAAGAAAGGGAGGAAGCCATAAAACAAGCACATATGAGCACACAAACCTGACCAGTGAATTATGAGGGAGGCAGCGATGAGAACCAAACCCGTTCAGTCTCACTAATTGATGGGGGCGTGTGGGAGTTTGAAAATGTTTATTCCAGCAAGGTTATCTGATCCAGGACCTTGTCAATTGGGAAACTAGGGGAAAAAAAGGGGAAACCAGAAACAAAATATACAGACACAGACCTGACAAAACAAAGACAGAGACCATGACAAGAAACAAACCTCACCACTCACACTAACTGATGGGATATCAAAAAACTACAGGCACCACTTCCAGGAAGATCAACAACGACTTTGCAACAGATAAGACTGTAAACCAGGGGGGATCCCAGAGAGGTGCAGGAATTGATAGAGCTGTACAAACCCATGAGGGATGTGCTGAGGAGGGGGAGCATGGAGAAACAAAGATGGAAATAGACAGAAAGGAGTATAGAAGAGGCAGGTCGTGTGTAAAATGGGGCCAGTCTGTACACTTGCCTGGCTGAGCCATGTGCCTGATCATCACAGTCTGTCCTACCTTTTTACATCTTCTTATTAAATCTTTTCTTAACTATCTGTGTAATCTCACCCTCTATCCCATGCACGTGTGTGCTGCAAGGACTAAGTGCCAGCTGCTGGTGAGACCTGTGTGTGTGAGTGAAAACTGGTGCCAGCTCCTGGAGTCAGACAGAGGGTATGAATGCCCCTGGCCCATGGGTTCAGCTGCTGGAGCGAGTGGCAGTCTTTAACTTCCACCCACTGGAGCGGGAACGGTGTGCGTCCGGAAAAATCAGCTACTGGGGGAGGGCTGGCCTGAGGGGCCCCATGCCAGCAGCTGGAACAGGACTGTGGGTCACAGTCTGCCTACCTGGTGCCAGCTGCTGGGGAGGAGGGGTGAGTGTCTATATCTTCCCCAATCCAGGTATACATGGGGCACATATCCATATTCATTAGCAAACTTTAACGGACTAGCTGGTGAGCAGGGGGGGGATTTGAGTCCAGGCCAGGGTATCAAGCAGGTGGGGTGGCCATGCTGGTACACCCAAGGGGACTTGTGAATGTGGAGTGCATGAAAGGATGAGTGTGTGAATGCATGTTTGGTAGCGAGCATCAAGCTGGACTAGTGGGCAAGTAAAAGAACTATGAAGCAGGTAAAGGAGGCTGGGATCTATGCAGGCGTGCTGGGCAGACAGAGGAGCTGTGCTGGTGCTCAAGAGATCCACAAATGCGTGTGTGCTTGTGAGCCTAGAGAGTGGTATGTGTGTGCCTGCACTAGTGAACTTTTATTGCTATCAGCTGACAAGGAGGAAAGGAACTTGTCTGTTTATATTTTAGGCAAGTCCTGCCTCATCGGCGGCAGTCTATGTGACCAGCCATGTCTGTGTTACGTCCTCACCTTTGTTACTCATTGAGCCTGTAAACAGGAAAGCAGCAGCTGCACCCCTCAGCCCAGGCAGAGGCCCCCAGGCTGCGCTCCAGGGGCCAAGCGGGAGAGGTCCTGGGCCAGAGCAGCTGGAAGAGACGGGTGCACTTCTTCAATCACTTAACGCAAGTCAGCATTCGCAGGACCTATTTGGGATCCTGGAAGAGGCAGTAAGAGACTTCCGATGACTTCCACAGATTTTACACGAGAGGTTCTCATATTTGCCAAGGTGTTCAGGCAGAGGTCTAGGCCCTGGCCCGAGTCACGGCTGTGACTGTACCCCCACCCTGCTCCCATTGCCACGGCCACGGCCATGAAAGAGTCGCCCAGTCCTCAGACGACCCACCTCGGTGCGAGGGCCGCAAAACGGGGTCTCCTCCAAGGCGGGAGCGCGGAGCGGCCGCCGAAGCGTGACGGCGCCGTCCCTCACAGCGCCAACGGTCGCCGCCGACCACCGTTGCTAGGCAACGGCCCCCCCTCCACTGCCCCTTTAAGTAGCCGTTCCCGCCTCTCCCGCCGTGCGCCTGATAGGTCGGCAGGAGGCGGGGCCGTCTCACGATTGGCTGATAGGCCGGGGAGGCGGGGCGAGCTCGGCGGAAGCGGCGCGCCGTTCGCTGCCATGAGCCGGTTCGGGGGTCGCGTGCGCGAGTACCCCGCCGTGTCCATCGACCGCTTCGACCGCGACAACCTGCGCGCGCGCGCCTACTTCCTCTCGCACTGCCACAAGGGTGAGCCCCGCTCCCCCCGCCCGTCCCCATGGCAACAGCCACCCCCACCCCCCCTTATGTGTCCCCTCCAGTGTCCCCGTGTGTCCCCCCCCCATGACGGCCGTGCCTCTCTCCCCAGATCACATGAAGGGGCTGCGGGCGCCCGCCCTGAAGCGGAGGCTGGAGGGCAGGTAGGGGCTGGCGGCGGGGCCGCCTGAGGGGCGGGAGGGGCTGCACCGCCCTGCGGCGGCCCGGCCTCGGTGGCTGGCGGCCCGGCCCGCGCCGGGAGCCCTGGGGAGGGGGCGGTTGGTTCGAAGCAAAGCGTGAGGAAACTGCAATGGGCCGTGGGGTCGCAGAATCTGAGCGGTTTGGGTTGGAGGGGACCTTAAAGCTCATCTCGTTCCACCTCCCCTGCCATGGGCAGGGACACCTCCCACCAGACCAGGTTG
>RSEF01000001.1:9156954-9170007 GCA_003993805.1 Himantopus leucocephalus | reverse complement strand
GGTCCCTTCCAACCTCAGCAATTCTATGATTCTATGATTCTGTCATCTCAGTGATTTGGGGCACACGTCAGCAGCACCTAGAGATGATATCATGTTCTCCTGTAAGTCTGCCAACCCGAGGGTGCAAAACACCGGTTTGATGGAACAGGAGGGCTACTCTGCCATTTTTGGGTAGGCACAGGGGTCTAGATGTGTCTTCACAACACTATGGCCATGGCAGTCTCCATCTTTGGTGATACAATGGCAAAAAGTTCATAGTGGCTGATGCAGAGATCTACAAAGCCCCACACAGTCTGGCTCATCCCTACCTGCCAATGTCCTTCACTGACATACTCCAAAGGAACAGCCCAACAGCNAGGGACATGTGTCCCCATCTGGTAATCCCTGGAGATCCACAGCTATAAAAAGTGTAAGGGGTGTCACTCTGTCATACAAAAGGGCCTCATGGATCACCATGGAAAATTATGCACTGTACCAAGAAGTGGCAATCTAGTGAGTTTCTCCTGGGACAAGTATGCACTTTCTTCTCTCTTAACAACACTGACAGTTGATTAACTTCATCATGAAGCTCCTCATCAAAATGTAATATCTTCTTTTCTTGTTGTTAAGTGATTTTGAGGAGATTTTAGGTCAATACACATAGTGCAAAAAGTCCCCATGTACATTACTACTAAAAACGCTTATCTTCTTACAGCTGATTCGTGTGACACACGTTGGAACTTCAGCGACATTGTTATTTCCTGTCACATGTCCAGTGAGGACTTTTTCAGCTGAATGAAGGGATATTGGCCTAGCACCATCATGGAGAATATGCCATGACGTGGTCAGGCATTTCTTGGGCAGCCTGAGTCTTTCTCAGCCACAAGGATAGTGGAAGCTCTGTCTACAAGGCTCAACACAACAAAACCCTGGGTTTCACATGGTACGATATGACACATGGAAGACTGCATTCAACCCTGCCTGTGCACAAGCAGCAGCACCCTCCCTTCTGCCTCCAGCTCCCATGACCATCAGTGTCTCTAACTGCCCCTTCTCCTCAGCTTCCTTTCTCCATCCAACTTTCCCATTTCCTTCAGTTTCCCTCTGCCTTTCTCACCTTCTTCTCTTTTACTCTTTAGACAGTTGGCTGCCTGCTCATGCCTGTTGGCCATGTCTCCAGTTAACCCCAAGGTTTCCTTGCCCCTTCTCAGCACAGACCTCTTTCCATGGAAAAAACCCAGCAGCTGTTGTTCATCTTCATCAGCTACAACAGGGGAAAAGGTCTGGCTTTACTGTGGGAACCAGCTGCCCTCTTTCCACCTCTGCTTCCTTCTCAGAAGTCAGGTTTCCCAACATACTGCTGGGGACACACATGACACCCAGCTGTTGTCCAAGTGGGGCTCCTTCACAAAAATACATGAACACGCAAGGCTCCCTCCAGGTCCCTGGCAGATATACAAGTATACACACTCTACTTGCATCCCACAACCCTTCCCCAGCCAAAATCCTGCCACAGTTTGTGCAGGTACAGGGATGAACACAACACAGGCTCTGCCTGATGTACGCCTGACACGTGCAGCACACTTTAAACCACCTCCAGTTTCCATTGTTCATTACTCTGGAGCCAAGGTCCACCATCAGTCCGCATATTCTCACTCCATCCTCCCCTAAGTCTGTGATATAGGAGGTGATGTTTGTCTTCTGAAAGGAGCCTGACCTTTCCCAGAAGAACCAGAGTTCTTTCTCATAACGGGACAGGGCATGGCACAGTAGCACATTCCAGTCTCTGCCACATTCTTTAAATTAATACATGCAGATGACCCCATTCTACAAAATCATGACAGTTATCTCTTTTTCCTACCGTGTGAATAATTGCGTACCAGATACCAGAATCACCTAACACATTTTGCTTTTGACTTCAGTCACCTTTACGTTTCTGTGAATTATTATTATCTTTATTAGTAATTCAGCTGCTAGCAAGCTGGCTTCTTCAAACTACTCCTTCCTCCCCCATGAAAATCCTCTAACAACATCTCTTCTGAAAACTTTCCCTTCCCCCATCTCTCTTCTCTGTAGGAATTACTGCATTTACATATTTTGTTTAAGGTGCTTAGGAATTATTGACAAGTTTGCTTTGCCCCTGGGGGGTTGTGCGACACAGTCAAGCTGTGAGCCACTTAAAGCATTGACTGCCCGAGAGAAGGGATTGCTTGTGACTCTGAATTAGGGCACGGGCCAAGAAATGTAGCACAGTGCTGTCAGGGGCTGTGGCACATAGATCCATTTCCTTTATAATCCTATCGTATCTATGACCTACCACATACAGAGCAAGGCAAAAGATCTGCATTTTCCCATTAGCTCGAGATACGGGCTTCCTGTGAAATAAATTTACTCACAGCCCCTGTGCCACTGCTTCGCAAGCCTGCAAACCCTGTTTTTATTATGTCAGTGAGTGTATTTCAGACTCCCTTCACACTGAGCATCCATCTGGATATACTACTGTCAAAATGTCCTGCTGAGATTCTGCTTTGCCACTAGTTAAAAATGAATGGCTAAATTTATAAACAGGAAGTTTATTGTGTTTGTCTGCTGAAAGATATTCTGGATTTTATCTTGGCTGGGATTTTTGTTGGTGTTTTTTTGATTTTTTATTATTATTATTTTTTCTTTTTCCCAACCATTTAATTTTACTAGCGCTACTGAAAGGAACAGTGAGTCCAGAGTTAGAAAGCTGAAATAAAGGAATTAAGTTCCTGGAAATGAGACTGGGGAAAAAAAAAACAAACCAAAAATAACCCCAAACCAGTCACCAGCCAAGGATCTTGACTTTCCCTTAAGAAAGACAAGCCATTTTGCAACAAGGAAGACATACCTGTGCGTGGAAAACTGCTACTAGCACAAAATATAATGGAGTAGATGGTGACGAAAATAGTACTTGGGCTGTTTTAAAGCCTTTTATTGAATGTGTCTTTTTTTTTTTTTTGTCAGAATGCTGTTGTCCTCTCTAATTTAAGAAGAGAGGAAATACAGGCAAATTGAGAGAGTTGTATGTTTTTCTTCAACTTGTTCTATTTAAACTGTACACCAGTAAATGTCATTAGGAGAATAACTTAAGGTAGCAAAGCAATTCAAATTTAGGAAATATGAAAATTAACGTTGACAGTGGAATCTTAATTCAGCTCCCTTGTGCATGTGCATGTTGGTACACTCTTTAAATGGTTTAATACTGTCTTTTTTCTTTTTCAGACAATCCCGGCACATTCAGTGTCCTAAAGAAACAGGACTTCATCAATAGTTTGATTTCTCTACGTTGCTCAGTGACTCTGCCTTGTACACTGTGCACTATTCTTACCCTGTGTTAGAGAGAATGGTCCATTTCTTCTTCAGCGATACATGCAACTGTTTTGCAAAGGTTTTTTTTAGTTTTGGAGTTGGTTTTTTTTTTCCCTTCCCCATTTAGTTTTACTACATTCCTGAGGTGAGGTCTGGTGCGTTGGATTTCCATTTCACAGATGGGCCACAGGCATTACAACCTGAAAGTGTTTGTGGCTTCTGAGTGTCTGATTTTTCACATGTAGGAGTGCACTTTCTGAATAGTTCACATTATACCTTGAAATAATGGCTGTTGCTCACCTTATTTTAAGTTGGTGCTCCCAGTTACTGGATTTTATTGGGTTCTAGTTTGGCTGGGAAAGCAATGTAGTTTTCTTAGACTCGTTATTATAAGTGACTAAGTCTTTTTGTATGAAATTATGCACAGAGAAAATCAACATGGAAAAATCCATCCCAACAGTTAAATTTTGGCAAAATTGCAAGCCATTATAATCAGAGCTTCATGATGGGAAAAGCACAGTAGTTAGACTACTAGCTGCTATTATTCTTGGACTTCTGACTCCAGTAACTTGGTATTAAATCATGAAGAGAATTTGGTTTAAAATACTAATTGACATCAGCAGGATAATGATCATATATTATCCAAAGCTTATTGATACCGTCACTCCGCAAAACCAATTTCGTGAGTCCTGTGAGATGGTGGGGGGCAGGTGGCTTGCTCTTTCATTGGTCTCTTTCTCTTACAGGCTCTTCGCCAAACATATGCTATTTTCAAACTTCATAAGGACATATTTGTGTGGGTTTCTCCCCCCTGCTTCCCAAATGAGGGAAGGCTGAAATCTCCTGCAGATAGTTGGTAGGGATGGTAGACTTTGATCAGACTTCCTACTAGAGGGGCTGCCAGTGTTGGCTCTTCTGTAGTCATAAGGCCCAAGCTGTGAGTCTGTACTAGATAGTGTGACTGTGGATACGTGACAGTAATTCTGTTTATGCATCCTAATTTTCGATGTAAAGGCTTAATGAAGGAAAAAAACTTAATTTTCCAAGTAATAAATGGCAACCAACATCAAACCGTATCACGGTAGTATGTCCTTATGTCACCTGGCTTAACTTTACAGCATGCTGTGAAAGATCTGGACTTTGGCCTACTGTGAAGGAAGGGTTTTGGGAGGGAAAAGAAAAGAAGAGTGAGAAGATCCCCAAAGTACTTGTCCTAGAGGGATTATGGCCTGGTAGTTTTCTTATGGTGTGGAACAGTTAACGGAGGTGTGACATGTGGTGACAGTTATCAGAGCCTGGCCTGGGAACAGAGATAAATTTCTAAGAACAGTATTATGGGATCACACCAAGTATCCATCCAGTCATGGTTAGTAGCAGATGCTTCGAAAAACATGGGTCTGTTTAGACATGGGGACTGGACAAAGTAGAATTTTATTCTCTTTATATACCGCTTCTCGTTTCCAGTAACCTGTGCTTTAGGGACTTTAATCTTCTTTTGATCCCATTATTCTGTTTGCCTTCACAAAACCCTGCTGCGGGGAATTCCCTCACCGAATTAGGCAGTGTGTGAAAATCACTTCCATTTTCCGCGTTTTAAGCCTGTATCAGTGAGAACTCTGATTCACTGTATTCCAAGAAACCACAAATAATTTTTCCTTCCTCATCCTCTTCACACTGCTCATGGCTTTAGACATTTGCCGTATCCCTCCTCTGCATGAAAGTTGAAAAATTCTAGCCTGCTTAGTTTTCCTTGGCCATAATTTGCTTCTGACCACGTTTTTGCCCTTCTCTATTCTCTTTCAGCTTCACAGTACATTTTTCTGAGATCAGCAGACCACCATTTGGAGCCTTCAAGGTGTGGGAGAAATACCTATTATTACAGTGTCATAATGATAATATTGGTTTTCTTTATTTTTTTGCTGTTCCTTCCTAATAATTCCTAACATTTTCTTTGTCATTTTGACAGCTGAGCTGGCATTTTCAGAGAACTATCCTAAGCAGTAATAGTTAATTTAGAGTCCATTTTATCATACGCATAGATGGAGTTCTTTTTTGCCTCATCTGCAGTGTTTCACATTCATCGACAGTGACTTTCATCTGCAATTTTATTGTCCAGTCAGTCAATATTGTGAGATCCTTTTGTGCCTTGTAGATGTTAGTTTTACTATTACCATTCTGAATATCTGTCTGTATGAGTAACAGTCTCATATCTCATTAGTCAGTAATTTTCAAGATCTTTCCAGACTATGTTAAGCAACATAGGTCCCAGAACAGATATTTGAGGAACACAGTGGGGGGGTCTTCCTTCATAATGAAAATTGAACATGAATCCCTACCCTTTGCTTCCTCATTTTTAGGCACCTTCTACCTCCTCTTGTCTTCACTATGTTTCCTTGAGGGTCTTTTATGAAGAGATTTGTCAAAAATGTTGCGAAGATCCAAACATAGGTCACCTGTATCTCTTTGCTTATGGACTCCAAAGTGCCACGTGCAGCATGGCTTTCTCCATTTCAAGAACCTATTCCCAACAGCTTTTTCCAGACATAGTTAACACCATTCCTTGTCATAGTTTTCTGAGCAGTTTTCTGGTATGACAGACAGACTTATTTGTCTGTATTTCTCCAGATCACTCCCAGAACATTTTTAAACAGCACCTGAGATTTTCTATTCTTTTGGTAATAGCACTGATTTAAGAAATAGGTTACAGACCACAGGCAGTAGGTCACCGGTTTCATATCTGAATCCCTTTATCGTTTGGGTCTGGCAAATTTTTATTGTTCATTTTATCATTTTTTATATATCCCTGCTCTTGACAACTAGATTTGAGGCAGTTCCTCAGACTTGTCACCTGTAAAGAAAAGCTGTGGTGAACACTGATGCAAAAAAATCATTTGTGTTTTCTGTTATAGCCTTAACATCCTTCAGTGCTTCTTCTATACCTGGACTATTTATTGACACTTTAACTCTGGCAGCTTTCTTCTGATGTAGCAAAGAAAAAAAAAATGCTATTTACCTTTATGGGTTTTTTTGCACCTTGCACCTCAAAACCTTTTTCAGTTTAATGCATGACACTGAAGATTTTATATATCATAAAGCAATTGCCTAAATCCTATGTCTAAGACCAATAAGCATCTACTGTAGAAGAGGGGAAAATGTAAATAAGCTATGCTGAAGATGAACTTCACAACCATTCATGAAGGCAGGGCTATTTGTGGCCATTTGGATGGCATCTGAAGCAAGTCGTACAACTGTGAGGTAGATGCCAGGACTCCTAAGGTCAATTTAGTGGAATCTCAAAGTACACTTCCAGCTACGTCTTCCTTTGGTCCAGCGACACAAGTTTACTTCATCAATTCTTATCAGGCTGCCAAGGCTTACTATAGAAGGTCTTGCAGAGAAATAAATGGGAAATACTTTGCTGACCCTGCTCAAAAGAATTCTCACTCTTTGGACTGGCTATTTCATTTCTGACTCCCTCACCTTTCTGGTCATACTTCTAAACATTAAGAGTGTCAGAGCTATTACACTAGCAGTAAAAAAGACCTTTTTTTCTTTTGTCTTTGTTTCATATTTCCTGTATTTCTTTTATGAGAGCAGAAAAGAACGGGAAGTGAAATGTCTAACTTATTACACTAGATTGATCAATATATGTCTTTTTTTTTGCACTACAGTAGAAAGATGAAGTTGGCTTAGTTGGTTTCATAGCTTGCAACTAACTTTCTCTACTTCAGGCTAGGTAGACCTGAAGGCAACCCCTGCATGTTAATGAATAAAAAGGCTTGAGGATGTCTGCAGAGAAAAGGTGCTTCTGTCTGGTTCCAACATAATGGGTCTTGTTGACATAGCTCAACTGGAGAAAGAGGAAAACCGGCACCAGGTGCTTACAACAGGCCTGGCAGATTTATTTCAAACACCAAGTTAGAACTGCCTGTATATAACGTATAAACATATATTGCTAAGTGCTTGAGATAGCCCTATGCTCAGAGGTGACTGTCAGAATAACTCTAACTTTCTCAAGTTGTTAATCACAAAGTAATAAAAGTTAGTCAAACATAAACACATAAGAACACAAGGAAACTGAGAAAAGGCATTTCTGAAGCACATGCTGATGTTCCCACAGGGGACAAGATTATCTCCTGGTGGAAACGTATGTCAGAGCTGACATTACCCTAGAATAAAAACACGTGGAAGGACAAAGCTGGAGTCAGAACCACAGCTGATATAATCCCCAGGCTAAGGCTTATGATAGTTCTCAAGCTTATGTTATTACAGGGATTGTTATATATAACATATTAATTATTTATGTTGTTAGTTATATGTTACGCACAATGCACAAACATGGTGAACAGAAGCCTTAGCTGAGATGTGGTGCCACCACAATAAATGCTTTATGTGTTACTGGGACTCGTCTTTTCTGCAGTTATATTCAGTCAAAACACACAAATACAGTTGCTTGCAAATTGCGGTTGTGTTTGGATAGCCAGTTGGATGGCTCCAAATACGGACAGGCTGCAAAACATATGAATGCAGCTCCATAACCAGTATCACAGCCTCTCAATATATGCTGATGCTGGTTTGTACCCCTACAGTGAGTCACACTAATCTTCCACATCCTTTCCAAGGTTCCCTCCTGCTCTTCCTAAAAAGTGCATCAACTCATGAACCTTATGGCAATGCTGAGAACCACAGCTCTTGGCTTCAGAGGTGATTATTGCACACACAAGGAAGCACAATGTGAAAATACAGGTATCAAATCATGTGTGGCATCTCCATTCTGAGTGGGGCTAAGGCAAAGTGAATGGCACTGCAGAGGCGGTAGATGGGGGAAGCAATAAATCGCTGCCACTGATGAAGCAGATAAGACAGGCAAAGGAAAGATTTGATTTGCCATAGATTACAATCCAAGCAACTGAGAGAGAATGAAAAAAGGTCTGAAACCCAGCTGATGCATCACTGAAAATTAGACCTCAAGAGTGTGAAACACCTATGGCATAAATGGGTACAGTGGACTGGTCACTTTTGGATCACTATATAGACAATGGAGAGAAACAACACTTTTTTCTTTTTTATTTAAGGAGTGTAATTTGTCTCATCCATTTTAGACATACCTTTTTAGATGCAGGGTGTTAGATGACTCACATCCTTAAATTGCCCGTTTCCCTCCCTAATTGTAAAACGAGTCTTGGGGGCGAATTCAAACAGAGTTGCACCCTAGACATTTGACCAGATTAACATCTCTGTAAATGCTGTAGTAGATATCTGTGTCCGAACCCTAAAATAAGCCCTGACAGATGTGGGGATGTACAAGGTGAGGTGGTCAGGGGGTTCTGCAGCCTCCCTCCGGCAATGCTCGTCCTTCCTTCATGCCACGCAGCAGCAGCCCTGCGGTGCCCAGCCCTGCAGCTCACACGGCCACAGCACGGCCACAAAACCATCCCTCTCCCCTGCAGTGTTACTAACACTGTCACTTGCTGAAACTGAGAGGATTAGAAAAAAATACATAAAGAAAATCCCTACTGCTTTTTTTGCCTTGGGGCAGTAAAGGATCACAGTAATGGACACACCAGGATCACCTTGATTTAGAGTGGCTTTCTAGTTGGTCTGATGTATTTAATTCTTTTGTGCCAGCAGGAAGTTGAAAAGTCTGGACTGCAAAAAGTTTAATTACATACTTATAAGGCTAATTAAAAAGGGAATAGCAAATAAAAATAATAAAAAAAAAGCCTTTTTAGGATTTGTAAAACCTTGCCTACTCTAAACCTAAAATTCGTTTCCATGTGACTGAAGGCATTCCTTTAGCAAATGTGAGGAAATAACATTGCAAGGGAAAATAAAAACTACAGATTGTATGGTTTTTAGTTTTCATTTATGTGCTATTTGCCTTAGAGACAGAGCAGCAAATATTTTTGCAACAGACATGTTTATCGTTTTGCTCTGAATGACACATTCATGTTCAAATTTTAATGTTGCTAACAGCTACTCTTTCAGTAAAAACACATTTCTGTGAACAAACTCTGCTTTTCTTATGTTATTTCTTATAGCGTTAAAACTTCTGCACGCATACCTTTGTCAAATACATACCTGTGATACAATATGAATGGAATATATTGCAAAGCCTTTTGGTGACTGCGTATAAAATGAACTTTGCAGTCTTTCACTTGCACTGTTTCCTAATTTGTTTCACTCAGACACTAGCACTGTGAACATCTGCGATACTCCTAATAAAAATGTAACAAACACAGCAAAATAAAACTCAACTCGTCTCAAAAGTGACTTTCTTTTAAATGAGGATTTTTCACTTTTTTCTCTGTCCCCAGAACTACACTTGTCTGAAACCCAGAAAAAAAGACATCCAACACGAACCATGTTCGACCCTAGTTAGGTTTTTTTTACACACGCTCCCCTACCCAAATCATCCTATTTGCATATTTAATGCCTCCTTTTAATGTGGAAGGGATGTTTATACCATGAGAAAGGGACTTACAGCTTTTTGATAAGGCTTACCAGTTGTTTTAATATAGGACATTTCTTAGTTCAGTTTTTAAGGCCTTGACTTATTAAAAAAAATCATTTCAGGTGTTTTGGGGTTTGGGGATGAGCTTCACAAATGGAAATTAAGGGCTTGAAGATATACTAAGACATTATCTGTAATACAGATTTCCTTGGTATTCATAAAACCTTCATCTCATTGCACCTAAAAAATCCCTCATTTTGGATGTGTCTGCAAGGAACTCTGGAACCTGCGCTGCTGCAGTTGCTGCACAGTGTGGAGCAACCCAGCACCCACCTTTTGCTTAACTCCCATCGGCACCAATGAAATAATTACCTGTTTGCTAAGCATTCCCAGCCTTAGCTGTGAAGCCTGATCTAAACCTGCTTTGCTTGTGACCTTTCACAAATCTGTTTCTCCAGAGCCTGTCACACCCAATGCATGTTACGGGGAGCTTGTGGTGTGCCACCTCTGCATCCGCAAACCCTGCGGAGATCGAGACGTGCTCCTGCACCCTTGACTGGTGCAACGCCTCAGATTTGTGAGCTTCTGTCTGAGGGCACTGACAGAATAGGTGGAGTTCATCTGATTAAAGACAGATATTGATAATGTAGACATACTTCTCTCAGCTACTCAGCCCGAGCTTGCTTTCCTATCCTACCTTGCTATCCTACCTTAGGATAAGATGAAGTGGCTTCTGAAGGTGCCTTTTCCTCTCCACTGCCTCCAAAGACAACCTCAGCCAACCAGCTCAGGTGATTTCTGTTTGCATTTGTGCTTTTGTTTTTTTCTTTTTTTTTTTTCTTTTTCTTTTTTTTTAATTGGTTAGTGGCTCCATTCAGTGTATTCATTCTCTGGATCACTCTTCACAGTCACCTTCCTTGCTTTGAGTGACTGCATAGAAAGCCTAGCCACCCAGTGAGAGTAGCTGCTACATTTTCAGATGTCGCTATACTTCAGCGCCTGAAGTATAACAAGCCCGCTGGCAGGTTTGTTATAATAACCTTTTGTTAAACTTCTCTTTTCTCTACTAAGCCTTACCTCTTCATGCTTCTCCTCTTGCCCAAGGTTCCTTTGTCTCATTTTCACAGAGACTATTCTATAGCAATTCATTCTGCCCAAGCATGTATTTAAATCGACACTCTTCATCTGGGGTACATTTACTTGTAGATAAAAGGATGGAGAAGAACAGAACTTAGTAAAGGATCCCGGAAGCTTGTTGTGATGCTGGGAACAATCACTCTTTCTTAGATTACTATGGCAGAAAAAGCTTTTCTCTTCTCAGCCTTTTTTCCATCCTATGCTATTGTTTGGATGGTGAGATTAGTACCACAAATACTTAAAAAATAGGAGTGCTTTTGAGGTGACACCTCATTTCTACTTGATTAATGAGCCAGTGTAGTCAATGAATCCTCGGATACCCGATGCTTTGCTTAATGATACTTGAAAATTCTATACAACTTGTTTCTTTAGTGTTTTAGGGGCTCAGAGGAGACCCTCCTGTTTCCCCTTCTGTTCTTTCCTCCACTGAATAGCAATATAAAGTCGTACACATAAACAAAAATTTACAAGCTAATATGTTTCCAAACAGTTGGTTTTTTCCCCAGAAAGAAGGGCAACCAGCATATTTTCTCTGCTGTTCAAGTTCACACTGCTTATCAGCCAGACCATTGATAACAAGCATAGCAGACAGAGAGAGAGAAGAACTATAATTTCCTATTATGTGTATTTTGGTATGGTGTAGAGAAGCCACATTAAAACAACACCTCTAGTTGGGTGAGACGTTGTAATACGACCACACAGAAAAACAAGTGCAGATGCCAATTACCTTACTAAATTACCTGGGGCGAGCTATCCTTTCTTGTCTGTCCCAAGATGATCCAGCTTGACCTAGGAGTTTGGCTTATGCCTTCAAGCTCTAGTACTTTATGGTTAATCCTTGGGTGCTTGTGGTTCAGTTCCTTGTGGATTGCCTGAGAACACAGTTACCAAACCTATATGTAAGGGAGACAAAACATGGAAGAAGAATAAAGTGGCTCCTCTATATAAACTAGTGCATCAGGCACAGAAATGGATACATCAAAGTACTCACATGCCTAATTTCTCTCTCTCTCAGTGGAAATGCAGGTGTCTAAACATTTTCCTAGATTTGGCCCAGAGGCTAAGCAGAAGGCTTTCAAAGTACATATAACATTTAAGCACCTAGGTATTTTGTAAGTAAGTAGTCTTTAGGTGTTGTTGCACAGAAGCAGCCTGACTTTTAGTTTTCACATGTAAGAAAAGTTCAATTCAGCCTTTTAGACACAACTGTGTATGAAGGCAAGTCAGACAAGAAGGCATCCCAAGGAGACTAAATTACCCAAAGTATGAGAGGAAAGTGGGAGTAAAACCACCAAACCATCCTGGCACTGCAGAGGAAAAGCTCCAAAGTGATCTCGGAAGTTCATGGGTCCCTATTTTTGCCTGCAGACAGGATCTACCGTGCTTAAATCAATACAGGAAACTTAAAAATTACATGTAATCAACAAACAAGATAAGGAGGATGTTACTGCACTCCACCTTATTTTAGGGCCTTTTTTTGATCCTAATCCTAGAATGAAGAGGCTACACCACCTTGACTCAGGCTGTGACCACAAATCATGCTACTTCATAGCACAAAATATATTTACGTTGTTCTTCCTTCTGCTTCATTTATAGTTAATGGCTTTTAGTGGCAGCTGTTCGCCATGCTGCCCAGTAGAAAAAGGGCTATGCACAAAAACCAGCACACCAGTTTATCTGTAAAATTGTTTCTTGACACTTTTGACTCTGAATTTTTGTGTATGAATAATCCCCTATTCTGTCAAAGAGATTTCATACAAAGTCTCTGACAGAGCCAGGACCTAAACCCTTATTTCCTCAGTTTTATTCCAAAGCCTGAAGTATTACTTCTCTAAGCACTCACCAGTGTGAGACTACTTCAGCTCCTTCACTCTTGAGATGAACTGTATTACCAGAGGTCGTATTTGCTACACTTATGGTCAGCAACATCCCAGGAAGGATGGGTGGGAGTTTATAGTGCTTACAGTATGGACAGCTACACCTGACTGCACAGTCTGTTTATAGGGAGGAGATAAACTCTTGAATGGCATTTTCCTGACCTTTTACAGAACTTAACAACAGGAAGACTCATTCCCTAGACTTTATGGACTATTGAAATGGACAACAGAAAAAGTTTCTATAAACATATTAGCAATAAAAAGAGGACTAAG
>RSEF01000001.1:9117025-9156854 GCA_003993805.1 Himantopus leucocephalus | reverse complement strand
TTGCCCTGGAGGACTGCCTCCCAAGGGACTTTGTCAACCAGGGTCCTGAAAAGCCTAAAGTCTGCCCTCCGGAAGTCCAAGGTAGCAGTTCGGCTGAGATACGCTAGGCTTGGTCCAGTGGTGATGACCATAACTGTTAGCTCAGGACAACTGCTACAGAGTGGGATTATGCCCAGTCACATACAAAGGAAGCAGCTGCAGAGCTGTTAGAAATCAGGTCGCAGGGAGCAATTTGCTAGAAAAAACTCATTGATCCATGGCCCTATTCCCTGTCCATTTCTGTAAGGTCCCCAGGAAAGGAGGAAAGATCATAGGCCTCATGAATTATTCAGGTAGGCTGGACTCAATCCATATCTCACTCACTGGCTGTACACACACACTTGCAATTTTTCTGAAGCATCGCTTTAGTCTTTAATCTGCAAATAACTTGAGTGTGTCTCAAAACAGCTGCTTACAGCAAGTTAGGGAACCCTACAAAGTGTTTTGATGGAGCAGTATCTTGCCATCAAATGTAAAACTGGAAAGTTCCCATGTGTACAATCTTGAAGCTCATGCTAAAATTCCATGTAAGAAAAAGATATCCATCTGTTTATTTGTGGTGGTAGGCCTGTTAATTAATCACATTCATGAATTTTATAAAAACAAATTCTTCTGCTTATCAAAGCTTTCTACAAACACAATTTGGTTGATGTGGGAACTCAATTTGAAAGGAATCTAGCTTTTAACTCACTATAACTATTATTTCATTAACAGATAATTCACAAAGACAAAATATTGCTATTTCAGAAACTTTTAATGCTGCTTTTGTATCCTTGTGTCAGAGACAGAAAATAAATAAACAAATACATTTCATAATAAGACTCCTCCTTTGGATCCAGGTCAAAGACGTTGAGCGCTGTTGATTGTTTTCTCAAAGCTGTCCCCTGGCAGAACTTATACTGCCTGACTGCTGTGTCTAACCATGGGTATATCACCAATCAAACATAGCATAAGGTGCACAATTTAGCCTCAAGTGAGTAATTTGCCTAGTAACACCCAAACACAGCTTAGCACAGAGCTTCACTGAGATATTTGGACTGCTCTGCATTGTACTACTGTGTGTACCTGTAAGTCTTAGCATCCGACTGTCTGAAAACACATGCGCAGTATGGGACTGCATCTCCACACCACCCTCTGGATGTAGCACGCGCTATCCAAAAAGAGAATTGAGGCACAGTTGTTTTCCCTACAAAAATAAAGATGGTTCGGCCAGAGTTTTACATTGAAATAAGTTCTCCAGGATCCTGCTTTGGAAAGACTGGGGTAATTTCTCTGATGGCTAAAATGAGACCCCGTTGTGCTAGGAGAACCAGCTGAGGAGGAACACTGGCAGAAAGTGGGACTGAAACCCCTTCGCCTACAGCTTGGTCAGCTGGTCAGGTTTGCTTCCCTGCTTCTCAACAGCAATAAATCAAGTGTAAATGCAAGTAGTAGCAGTGTTAGGGATCATTATCAGACATTGCACAGCAGCAGGCATGGAAAAAGAGAGAACATCAGTGCCAAGGATGCTTCCCAAAGCAAAGGCATGAATGACCAAGTCACCTCCTTGCCTCTAAGTGCCCTGCTGCAAATCATACAATACATCTCAGCCAAATTCCACTTGGTGCCTGTGGTGACCAATTTCATACACAGTGGGATTTATATCCTATGCAACCAAAAAATTACTTTCATACTCACTTTGAGCCGTGACTGCTGTGTACAAGGCAATGCAGAATAAGACCCTTCCTTCCACTAGTCTTTCTTGGCCATCAGCCTGCAAGACTGTGGGGGAAAAAAAAAAAAAAGTATTCCAGACCTGTTTGTCAAATTGTGCCATGATTTAAAAGACATGGGACTGATTTCCAATTCATTCCAGTTTACCTGATGTTATTGCAATGTCTCATGTACGTTTACAGTTTACAGTAGGATAACCCTGAGAGGAACTGGACTCTTTCATTTTGCTCCCTGCTTAACTTTGAAGTCTTTAATGAAACAGTTTAACATGCACATCAACAAATGTTCATGGCTTCCAAGGAAAAAATTCTTATAAAATTAACCAAGTAGCTCAAGTGTAATGGGTAGATCACAAAAGTAAATAGATGTTAAATAACTTAACATAAGATATTGAAAAGCAGAAACAGATATTTTTTTGTTTGTTTTATTTCATTTTATTTCAGCTTAATTCCTCACTGGAACTGGGGCTGCTGAAACAATAGTGGTTCCATGTGAGTTGCCGGATTGCAGCTCCTGACTGCAGTGCCTCTTCGCTTTACCTGAGCACTGATGGTGCGCGAGTGAGGAGCTGGACTGGGGACAAGTCTGATGGTGGTGGGAAGCATTCAGGGAGAGGTGGATGATGGCTGTCTCCCCACTGAAGAGTCAGAGGTGAGAAATTCACAGTGTCCCAATCGGAGCTGTGATGGAAAGGGAGGTATTGGGATTTTACGGACACCCTCTCCGTACTATGCTCAACCAGCAGGAAGCAGCTGCTCGCCGTCCCCCGTAGCAGAGAATGAGCAATGAAGCCACATGTAACACCAGCGGTGCCCCACACAGCACAGCTTAAACTCACGCTCTCTGAAGTCAGAGCATCCACCCTCACTGTCTGCTACAGCACACTCACCTCATGGTGTTTAATTCTCTCTTTAGGACCACGACCTTCTGTTAATACTCCAGGTGATGTAAACCTTTGGTTTTCAGACATATATAACACAAAATGTAGCTTTCTTTTTCCTTTTGCATCCAGCTTTGCTGCACTCTGGAGTGATTGTTCCCCTGTAACTATTTTTCTTCTGTCTTCTCATATGGGAGAGTTAGAATATAGAGAGGTAACATAAAGAATACAGATAGCATATATGGAAAATAGATGTTTACTTATATACATCTATATATAAACACATATATTTGTATATTTTGTATCTATAGCTGTATATATATATGTATACATATACATACAAATACATTCTTTTTCTAGGAGATGTAGAGCAGAAGCAAATTTATCAAGCCAGCTGGAAGAGGGAAGGCAGGAGGACGGTGATACAACACCCTGAACTGCCTCGGCTCTCCCGTCTGCTCTCAGTCCCCCCTGCCCGCTCCCGGCTTTTTGAGGATGCGACAAGTCGCAGTGCCAGAACGCAGCATCCTCGGAGGGGCGGGTCCGCCCCCCCCCTCCCCCCCGGCCCCGTCCAATCAGGGCGCCGGGGGAGGGATGCTCGGGGCAGGGATGCAGCGTTGCCAGGCGACAGCAGCGTCCCCGTGTCCCGTCCCCCCCCACACACCTCCCTCCCTCCGTGGTCCTCCCCCCGGGACCGGGCTGCGCTCCTGCCCGCGCTGCCGGCGCAGTTAAACAGCCGCGGGCAGCGCCGCGCCGCGCAGCCCCGCAGCATGGGGACAGGGCTGCCTGCCACAGCCCCGCTCCCGGCCGCGCCAAGGGCGATAGCCAGCTTCAAAGTTAGAAGCGGAAAAGCTGTAAATGAATAAATGGTAGGAATACGCCTCAGCCAGCCCCTCCGCCCAGCGCCGGCTGCAGAGCCACCGCACGCCCCGAGTGCCGGGAGAGGCAGTCTGCAAATGCCAGCCGGCTCTCGCTCCTTGTCTTTGCAACTCTAGGTCGCCTCCTAATTTAAAGCTTTGCACCAATCCCCTTTGCCCGGAAAGGAGAGGAAATCTAGAAAGATGCCAGGCTGCGAAAGGGGACCCCAATTAACAGCGCTGGTAGCAGGCGCTGACTGGCCAAGGAGAGCCAAAGTTGCTCAGAGGAATGGGAAGCGGGTGCTCCGGAGGAGAGGGGAAGGGAAGGGAATCATTGCTTGGTGATCGCAGTCTTTCCCTCCCGTTGCCCCCTTCTCCTCCTCCTCCCTCCCAGCCTTACCCCTGACCGCTTAGGAGGCCTTGATGAGTTTCCATCGGGATCCGATCCAAGGTGGGGGGGAGCAAGCTTAACTGTTCCCAGAGGAAGCAGCTCAAACAAGTTTGGGGGGTGAGACTCCCCGGTGGATGTTTAACGAGCACATCGGGAGGCCCGCGATGCCCGGGAGCAGCTGGAGACCCTCGCTGGGACCTACCTTCATTGCACGGTAAGGAGCATTAGTATCCCATGTCCTGGCTCCTGCATCCCGCATCCCGGTCTCTGCATCCTACATCTTGGATCCGTGCATCCCGGTCCTCACATCCCTGCCTTCTGCATCCCAGTCCTCCCTCGCATCCCACACCCTGCAGCCTTGATCCCTGCATCCCGGGTCCCTGCCGCCCACACCCCCCATCCTGCCCTCCTGCTGAGGTGCAGCCGCTGCCCGGGGAATTGCGGGTTCTGCAGCGGGGGAAAAAGTTTAGAGTGGGGATTTGCAAAGAGGTTTGCTGACGGGAGTCAGGGGCCAGGAGAAGCGAGGGTGGGGGCAAGCGCTTTCACACCTGCAGAGGGCAGGTAGGGTGCAGGGGGACCACTGTAGTCCGCAGCTGGGGAGGGGGGGGAGGTGAGCTAGCAGAAAGGGGCAAAACAGATGCGTCCAGATGTTGCCCAGAGGTTTCTGCTCCCGCAGAGGCAGGCTTTGGGGGTGAAGGGAGGAGATCTAAGCTTGCTGTCCTATACCCTTCCCTAAGGTGGGGTGGAAAGTGCCAAACCAGCAGCTGGGAGAGCCGTGCTGGGTACCCAGCTCACCTCCCTGGATCTACTGCTGGGAGAGAGGGGGAGACAGGTAGGGAACGTTAAAGGAACTGGAAGTGCTTTGCTCCTCCTGAGGTATCTCCCCTGCAGGGACCTGGCTCACTCCAGGATCCTAAAACTGGAAGGCTTCAAAAGGAAAGGAGAAATTAACAGGGGTGATAGAGCCAATGTAAACTCTCCCTCATATATGCCTGTATATCTATCTGTCCATGTGAGTATACATCCAGCTGTATAGGTATATGTATGTGCTTCTAGTTGTTTGTGCCTATGTATGTGCCTTGCCTATGTTCCTGTGCCTCTGGGTGTGTATGTGTGTACAGCTGTGCTTGTGTTTGCTTGGATGCATATAGATGTATTATATGCATAGATTCATAGGAATGTGTTTTTATTCCTAGGAATGTGTTTTTATTCCTAGACAGTGTTTATCTAACTCTGTGTAGACCTAGAGGTGTTTGGGTACGTATCTTTCATCTGTGCGTGTGCCAGGCACACATACCTGCTGAGATACACATGTGGGTGTGAGAAAGTGTATCTCTATGCCAGTGTGTAGGTAGGATTATTTTTTTGGGGGGGGGTTGGATTTTGGGGGCTTTTACCCCCCAGGTTATCATAGTGTTTCCATGGATCATTTAATGCATACATCCCTGTATTTCAGCAATCTTGATAAAACCAAATGATTCTTGAAAAACTAGGCATCTTAACCGATACTGCATTGAACTGTACTAAGGATCTGCTGCTAGTTTGTGAGTTCTTTGGCTTTTTCTAGGTTTATGCCACCTGCTGAAGATGATTTTAGTTCATTTTTAAAATAATTAATTCAGCTTTAAAAAAATCTCTATTGGAAGACTGTGAAACAGAACAGCCTGGGACACAGACTGGTACCTATTTCAGCTTGCATAAGTATATGTCTCACATTGATTAAATACGCGTGAAAACAATTTGAAAAGCACACAACCCACCTGATCAAATACATATTTTAGGAAAATTACTTTTTTCATGTTCTTCAAATACACCTAAATCATTATGACTTCTTTGGCTGTTTATGCTGATAAATGCAACTATTACAAGAAAATCTATCTTCCCCAGTTATATTGGGGAAAATTGCACATTAAGCTACTTTTATTCACACTTACGATAATAGAAAAATTGTACTATTGTGATGTTCACTCTCTGAGTGAAATGAGTAACAATTCATGCAAATCCTTCTTAATAAACTGATTACTTGAAGAGCAATGCAAGCTAATTCATCCCCTGCTAGAATATTTCTTATTTNGTGTTTTTTCTTAATTTTTTTTTTTTTTTTTTTTTTTAAAGATTGCTGCTGTCTACTCTCAATATTTCTGGAGTCCTGCATTATATATAAAACATAAACCACACCAGAATAGAAAATCCACCAATTGCTTGACTGTTCTGTAACTTAAAAACAATTAAAATGGCATTGGTATCAAGTACCTTAAAACAAGACTTTCGTCCCAGAGCCGAGATGCTTTTCCAATCACTGTTGATGTTTGTCTGGGTTACTTGTGCTGATGACCTACTTACAAGCTTCTACAAATAAAGTTTTTAGGCAAATGTTGACACCTTGTATAAGAGCAAGATTCTAATTTTATCTTTGAAAGAGCGAATCTAAAGCAAGAAGCAGGGGTAAAGTATCTTTCTGCATTCACTTAATGTTTTTATACTTAATTAAATTGTGATGAAGCAAAGTGCTAAATTAGGCTGGAAAGCCAAAAGAAAAGAAATACATTACAAATAGTGGTATCATTCAGTTCAGGGGTCTGCCTTTTTTTTAAGGATATGTACTGGCAATTAAAGAAAGAGCTATTTGGATGTTTTATGCAAGCAAAACTCTCCCATGGAAGTGCCCTACAGAACGTAAATTATTCTGAAGCTCAGAGTGACATATAGAAAAATATAAGACCTGAATGACCTGGTTCTAATGTCACCTATGCTGGGGTCAAGTTGCATAATGTCACTTATGCTGGGGTCAAGTTGCAATTTTTCCTTTAAACCTGGTGGGCTGAACTCTCTATTGGTCTACAAGAATTCAGTACGGTCACACAAAGTGTGCGCCCACGAAGAGTCTGGTTTAGCAGTATGAGTTGAGTATCCAGCCTAAAGCTTTTACAGGGTGTGAGAACCTGCCTACGAGGCTGTTGAACTTGCCAACAGCGTCCTGCAGAAGGGACTTCACTCTCTGATCAGTTTTTAAAAGCCGTTTCCAAAGCCCTGTAAAATGTTTATCAGGATTTCTGCACCTTGTTTCTTCCAACTTGTTGTACTCTAGTTATTGATCAGTTAGTATGAATTTTTCTGGTTGATAAAATTCTAGGTGTACTGTCACTCTCAGGATGCCACAGAACATAGAGATGTTTGACACACTCTGGGATCAGACAGCATTACTGTTTTTGTGTGAATATGTATAACTACAGTAAGCACCATAAGCCCTTGTGAAGAAGATCATGTAATATTGACTGTCTTTTTTTTCTGCCTGACAATATAAAACCAACAGCTGGTTTAAAGCTTAATCAAGGACTTAGACCAGGTCAAAGAGAAGATTGTCTTCTTGCTCTCTACTAGTGTGGAAAATAGGTTTGTGCTTTAATCCCTGGATGGGTTGCATTTGCAGTGGAGGGGTATCCGCCGCCAGTGAGAAGGGGTGACCAGAAGGACGATTAGCCACCCTGCCCCTGTGCCCAGCGCTGAATGTCCAGAGCACAGCTGTGGCGGACCTGGGCTCCAAAGGTGGCAGGGCAGGAGCGTAGTCTTCAGCTGGTACCATCTTCTTAAATCTCTGCCAGTGACAGTTCCTAGCTGTGAACTTAATAAGGTTAGCTTTCACTGTGATAATCTAGCCCTAAACTGGCAGAAAAATCTGGGACACGTTTCATCTTATGAAACTACAGATTGGCTTGAAAATCATGAGTTTATTTTAGTAGTAGGAGTAAAACGACAAAAAAAATAGGAATTCCTGCTGGGCACAGTGATGTCTGGGAACAACCTCGGTGCAATTGGCAGATATTTCTACTGAGACAAAAACACAGTTCATTGTTAGAAGTGTTTTAACTATTACAGATTAGTGCAATTGGTTCTTTTTTCAGGTAAGCCCAGAAACCAGCACGTGATCTAAATGAATTTCCTGGGTTACCTATTGTCTTATGAGATTTTCGGACATTTTATTTAAGGGATGTTCAGTTTTTCAAAAATATTGCAAGGAATATATTGCCTTGTTTCTAGCTGTCTTTCCAAAGCAATGCAGCAAATATTCATAGGGGGTAAATCACTATGAACCTATTAAATCAAAAAGAAGAGAATTTACTAGACCTATAGCAAATTACACAAAAAAAAGGCAGTAGAACTATATTGCTTTCATCTCATACTGACCCTCTCAAACATAAATGGTGTAGTTGGAACTATTATCATGCTGTTGTTCGTAGCTATGCTGAGATTATGGGAGCATTTATGTAGTTAGCAATTGTATTGCTTATATAGGAACGTGTGGGCTCCTCATGTAAATCAATAGGTTGTCTCAAAAACCTAAGTAACAGTGTAGCAACTATTCCAAACCTTCTAAGACCCTTATCTGCATGCAAAATCATGGTCTTAACCCCAATTACTGAGGCAGTCTTCCTTCAGAGCGCTTTAAAGTCTAGCAAGTGGCTTGACCTTGAGAGTACCAATGACCTTGACCTTGAAAATCCCTTTCCCAGTACCTCCAAAGGGATACAGGATGATGACCAAGTATATGAACTATATCAAATATGCATCAAGCAAGATGTGTACAGAGAGAATGGTTGATGAACATGGATGAAATGGGAACTTGGAGCAGACTTTTGGTGGATGCTGTGAGACCTTGAAATTCTCCATTAAAAAAGTGCATAGAGAAGACAAAAAGTTGTGAAGGCAAAAAAGAGTTGAAGAAAATAGATCTGCAGGAGACAAAATGGGAAAAATTAAGAGAAGAAAATAGCTTGATAGGAAAGGAAAGAAAGAGCAGTAACGACACTCAGATAAGTATTCAAGCTGGAAGAAAAGTAAATGGGGTCGTAAGTCAATTGTGGGATAAAGAGAGTGTAAAGCCGGTGAAGGTGGTGAAGAAGACACTCTCATTAAAGAGATTAGAAATTATCCTGTGATCCAACTAGCAGGGCAAAAATATTGCACGTGTTATGGAAGTGGTAAACGCAAAATTTAACCTGGCAGAGAACTGCATTCAGGCACACAAACTAAGGAAGGGAACGGCATCAGACATGTAGGAAAGGGTGAGCTAGTAGAGAAAATGTCATACAGCTGAGTTTTTCCATGGTAATTTGAAGTAAAAAGAAAGATAAAGAAGCTAGGTGGAGAGGTGGAATGTAAGACAATTTAAAGTCCATTTTGATCAAGAAGTCCTACCAGGTATCAGCATACAGTGAGCACAAGATTAAGCATATCCTTGAGAAGAGGAGGGAGGGGTAACTTGTAGTCATGCATGATCTTCTGGTAAAATCCAGAGACAGTGCAGTAAAAACAAAGGAGGCAGAAGCAGACTGATGGGGCCTCTTAGGAGGTCAATGGAGAGATTGTCAGATTCCAGAAGAAGACCAAGCAAATGTACACAAGGGCGAATGAAGTCAAAAGCTCAGTGGGTGACCACAAAGTCAGCAAATTCATAGGTCAGAACATTGTTAGGAGAATTAGTGCATTAAAAGGAAGGTATTTGTGGGAAGAAGGATGAACAAGTTAGCTTAGAGTACCCCTCAAGGACCAGGGCATCTGAAAGGAGGAGTGCTGAGAAGGGGAGGCAGAGTATGTAGGTGAGAAGAAACAGGACTGCTCTTGAGAAAATGAGGGGTGCTTGAGGAGAGGACAAATAGAAGAATAAAATAAGGAAGGAAAATGAAAGTGTTGGGACTGTGATAATATCAGAGGAAAAGCAGGGACAAAGGCTGGAGGCAAGGACTGCCAAAAAAAGGGGAAAAAAAAGGGGAGCAGAGGGGGCGGGTGGCGTGGAGCAGTCACCTCCTACTGGTAGAGAGGAAGAGGCAGGGCCTGGGCTAGACAGGAGGAAGGAGCTGAAGGGAACCTGAAAACTGTGAAAAAACTTTGTCTAGAAGATGACAGACTGGTGGAAAACGGAGCAAAAAGGAAGTGTGCAGAATGTAGTGACTGTGTGCTCCCTCAGCTGAGAAATATAGTAAGACTCATACATTAGCTTACATTCCCATAGAAAGCTCCACTAACAAGTCCACACTAAAGACAGAGAAAATTTTTGTGTTACCTAAATGCTGCATCTGGAAAGGTTAACGTAACTGCATAATCCAGGGCTCTGCAAAGCCTCAGCTTCTCTGGTTTCTGGTGGCTGGTCCTCAAATGAACACGTTGTTAGGTTGACTGAGATAACACTTTGCAGTCTGTGAGGGAGGATGCTGCAGGCAATTTACTGAGTCCAAGATTTGGCAGTGCGGGGACCCTTTTCTGGAATCAGCCCCGCAGAGGCTGTCTGAGATAAGTGGCCAACGAGAGGCTGCCTGATTGTACCGTGTGACTCTGTAAACATCTTCCAGCAAAACTAGCATGTCAGATGCCCAATCTAGCACTTCAGGACATCAGTGGTTTGCAACAACCAACGACCATTACACCTATCTATGATGTATAGGATAGGACACCATTTGAAAAGGGTTTGAAAATCTTACAAAATATTGTTTCATCCCTAAATTCCTAAAACTTATGCCTGAATTTATTCATAACATTTTTCATCCCTGAAAATTCCTAAATATTGTTTCATCAGTGGTGCAGCTCCCTGCTCCACTGACACGTGACGGCAGGGCTGAGGTGGTGCAGGAGCTTTCAGGCAGCCCCAGTCCTCTGCTATGGGAATAAAGGGATCCTGCGAGCTAGACACACTCCTCCTCCCTGGTGAGGAATGGAGCCCTATAGAAAGCTCCTCTGTTCTCTGAGAGGCTCCTAGACTGTTCTTGACTTTGCTGGCCTTGGCTATCTGATGTAGGGTATCCACTGCCCTTCTTCGCCATTTTAACATGCAGCTCACAGCACCTGTATGGTTTTCTTTTTTGTATAATGTAGTTGCGATTAAGGCTCCTTAGACCCCATACTGGCTCCAGCTTGTATGTGCCATGCCTTCCTGATGGGATACTTGCAGCTGTGCCTGAGGGAACATTTCTACATGTATGTTTCATAGGAGGTCTTTTGCCGAGCTGTTTTTTGAGCTGGTACTTACTGCCTAGCAATTTCTGTATTATTTATCGTTATCATATATTGATATTGTTATTGTTAATTTCATTCACAGTGGTTGCATCATCCAGTGAAGAAATTATTAGGAGAGCATGAGGAGATATTGTTCTGCTCGGGTTCGAAAATATTGCATTACATTTGTGATGCTTAGCAGAAATTGGCTGCCCTGCTGTTAGAATCACATAGCCAAAGAGATCTGATAAAAATCAGGAAGTCAATTTTGGGGATGTTTCCAGAACTCAGAGAATTTATTTTCTTTTTTTTTTTTTTCTCACTTATATGTATTTTCATGAGAAGAGAAGACAGATAAACAGAGAAAAAGATGGTGGCAAAGAGAAGGAAAAGATATCATGCAGTAAGATACGTAGGGTTCAGTGCTGAAGTGTTAACATAGTTTGATTTCTTGGATCAGCTCACATGGCTAAGAAGTCACAAAAATTATCCTTATCTGCAAGAACATTAAAAAATTTATATTTTATGCAAAGAGTTTTGGGAGTTTTCAAAAAGCCTCATTATAATTTTTGGTGAGATTATGTAGTTATTTGAATGTTGAGCGTCACCAGATAAGAATATGGCCAGAGACTTACTGGCTTTTTATCAGAGATTTATAATTACATTTTTACTAATATTCAATCAGTCAGAAAGACATCTTTGCCTTATGTCAACTGACACCAAGTCTGGTTCCATTGTAAAAGATTCCAAATGTTTCAGTATACAAGAGATGAAAGATCTTGATTTTATCTTATAGCAAATATATTTTGCCAGTATTTAACTCTTTTCCTCGTAAAAAGCAGGGGAAAATACCACCCACATGGGACATTGACGTAGTAATATTGGATTAAACTTTAGCAAAATTGTGTGAAAAAGATCCCTTATAATGCTGGTCTGTGCAGCAAATTATTTGCATAGACAGCAATGAGGGTCTGCTTTTAATCATTATGAAATACTTGTCTACAAAATGCTACCACAGAATGACAATTTACTAGAAAATTTACAAAGTTTGTGGCAATCTTCTTAGCATTTTTTTCAAAATGCTATAGGAACACACTAAAGTACACTTGTCAAATCTACCTTGCAACTGTTTCCAGTGTATTCCCTTGGGCTCTTTTAGTTGTGTTTGCTCACTTTCTCCTTTGCAAACGTCAGGGCTTTAGAAGAGCCCTGACAATACCAGACAATGAGATCAACAGATAACGCATTTACTTAAAAAGGTGCAAGCCCGTCCTACATGGGACTGACGCAGTAGGCTGAGGTATCAGGCTAGTCTTTGCTCTCAAAAGTTGAGAAAAGGATAGCAGTTGTCTGTGTGGGAATGGAAGATGAGCAGCAAAGTCTGTTTCAGCCCCAAACTCTTAAACCATCCAGCACACGCTTCTTTATCTTACTAATATTACAGGATACATTTACCTTGAAAAAGAGCATTTGCTTCATAACCAAGAAATAAGCTGTCTCCCTCAGGGTCTTGAAAGCAGAACAAAACCAACTGCCGTTCTAGCAAAAGCAACATGCAGTCCATGCCCTTTTTCATCCATTCACCTGTCAATGTGGCTGTCAATAAGGACGTATTTACATATGGCTAATCCCACAGTCGATTCATTAAGATGATTTTATGAGTCAAAAGGGAAGATGACCTAATGGTATAGCTCCAGGAATACAAATAAAGTGAGATAACTTTCAGAGAATAATAATTTGGCTTTCAGAAGTGGACTGTAAATCTCCAAGAAGAGAATAGCCCTGCTTAAAACAACCTTTTCTTCTTCACTCAGAAGTGATCTCCGATTAATTGTGCAGTTTAGCTGAACTTTGCTTTCCTTGGTATCCTAGGAGAAAAGCTCTGACAGACTGGGAATTTTAACTTGTTTGTAATGTAAACTCAGTATACTGGTGGTGCTTTTTAACACTCCAAAAACTGTTTGGGAGAAAAAGAAATAAATAAAAAAGCTTTGATCCTCTAAGCAAACAAAGAGGGGAGAAGGAGGTTAAAAGAACCATCATTTGTGAAAGGCAGAGAAGTAAAATGTGGGAAAGGTGTCTTTATTTTAACAGTTTCAGAGACTATTTGAAAGACTATTGGAAATATCAGGCCCTTCAACAACACCAGAGTCCTCTGATGAGTGGGGGAAGATTGATTATTTTTTTATTGTTTCATTGACATTTTCAAGGTTTTTAAGGACTATGAATTTCTCAATGATATCTGTTAATCTGACCAAGATTTTTCCCTGAAGCTGACATCCAGGACAAAACTTAGAGATTAATGTTAACATCTTGACCATCAAGCTCAGATAAACATATTCCTAGTGGCATTATTCAGTATGAGAAAAGAAAGAAGACCCTAGTCTGGAAGTAACACCATTTCCTGGGAGCTGGGACATGACTTAAAGCCCAGGTTTCATGACCAAAGGGTGAAATGTAAATTGAAGTATCCGGATGTAGCAGCAGGGAGGGGTGTGACCCAGCAAAGCCCTGTTGTCTGCTTATCTGTGAGAGATGTTCCTGCTCCGTAAAATGTCACTGATCCAGGTATTTTGGCCAGTAGGTAAGAAGGTGGAGCCAACTCTCCACATACGCCTTTCAACCTTCCTGCCTATTCCACATTTAGCAGTTTGAAGGAAGGAAGCAGACAAATAGTTCCGTTTAGACCTAGATACCTTAAATCAATGTCCAGGGAGCAGCTGCAGAGAATAATGGGGTTTCTTAGTCCCTGTGGTTTCCTGGCGAGGGCACAAGGTCCCAATTAGAACTTATCCTGAAAGGGCACAGTATCCATTAGGATAGAAATGGATAGGAAGAGGCCTTTTTGATGTAATCTTAATTTTCAAAGATTGTACACAACGTTCCATTTTCCTGAATGCAGCATTTATAGTTC
The DNA here is from genome assembly GCA_003993805.1 of Himantopus leucocephalus. Lineage (NCBI taxonomy): Eukaryota > Metazoa > Chordata > Aves > Charadriiformes > Recurvirostridae > Himantopus > Himantopus leucocephalus. The sequence goes on along the minus strand of RSEF01000001.1, from coordinate 9,143,073 downwards.
CACAGATAATGATGCCAGTAAGGACTTCATCTGATCCATCTCCCCCTTCAAAGACAGCGTAAACTATCTCCATGTCTTTACTAACTAACATTTGTTAATGATTCCTTTAAAATCTGCAACAACAGTTTTCACAGCCACCTGCAACAGCACATGTCTGTGCTTCACTGTTCTTATGACCCGAAGATGTCCAAAAGTTTAACTCAATCCCAATTTTTGCAACCAAGCCCATCACTCTTGTCCTCTCTGCTATGGAAATTAGAAGCAAATTAGTACTTTCCTTTCCATTCCAGCCTTTTATATAGCAAAGGGATTGGATTTTGGCTTTTTAACATTCATTTATATAATGTTCCCCCCAGTCATCTCCTCTTGACTCAATGAAATAACTGGTTTTCTTTTCACTGTATGCTTTTTTTAGAATCTTGTTATTCTTGCTGTTTTCCTTTGGACCTTCTCCAGTTGCCCATTTGGACCCATACCCAAAAGATGAGTACAGCTGATGAATGGCTTGACTTCGCTTGTCTTGCATACAACATTCCTCAAAGAAATCCTTTGTGCTATATCTTTGTTCTATACTCCAAGCCTCACTCCAACCAACATTTTGCTCAAAGAGCCCCCAGGAGCCTCACAGGACCATAGTGATGCCCTTGTCCCATCATCTTTAATGTGATACACTTTTTCGTGACTGCTTCTGGTCATTTTTAGTTCACAAACACATATGCCTCCAACCAAGCAATTGCAGCCCTCACATCCACATCTACATTTCAGAAGAAAATTTCTTAGGTAGTTTGAACAACCTGTTACTTTGTCTTTGCCAGAGGGATCTATATGGGCGATGGCTTCTGTTGGTTCAGTCATTACTAAACATGGATTGTCTAGCATGTATAATGTTTAACACGAAACATGTTTAGCATGTTTAGCATGAAGTGACCATCATGATCACTAACTTGAGCTAGCAGCCTGATTGTCCACAAGTCAGAGAAAATCTCTCTGGGAGCATTTGTAGAAGGGAAGCCTCCAGGGCAACTCCAAGCAGAAAGTACACCAGGGAATATTGCAGACCTGAGTGATGGATACAAATATGGGATCACTATTCCTTTGGGTATTCCGGCTATAGGCCCATGAAAAGGCAGAAGCTGCTTATGCTTTCAGGATCATAAGTACAGAGCAGTGCGTCAGGCAGTCTCAGATGAGAAGTTCGACTTTGCTGCTGGCAAACCCACACAGAGTTCATCTACATTAAGCCTGATGAATGTGGCATTAGGCAAGAATCCAGAACTTCATGCCCCCAAGACACACCTTCTGCCTCTCTTGTTTAATTTCTCTTCTGTTATTAAGACTCAAACTTTTCCCTGGCCAGCCTAGGACATATCCTAAACTGGCTAGGACACAGATAACATCAGAGCGGTCCTGATGGAGCTGCCACAGGTACTTGCCCCAAAGGCTCCTTAGAGACCCTTTGCAGCTGTCAGGTTTATGCATATGAAAGCAGTAGTTACTACCAAAAAGAACCCGAAAGCCTTAGAAAGGAAGAAAAAATTAAAAAGTATTCACTGAAGTATCTGCAGTAATTCATGGAGCACCTTAACATTGCAAGAAAAAAATCCCCTCTAGCCTTCAAACCAATCAACATAATATTTTAATATATTTCAGTAAATTAGAACACATCCAGTCCATCTCATTAGTTCTTGACCATTAACTTCCAAGCCTTCAACTCCCACTGAACAGGTAAGCAGCTGCTCTGAACTGGAGCAACTCTACCAGAGTGCAAGCCACCATTATGCATGAGAGTAGTCCCTTTCCTCCATCCTCTGTCTAACTTGGTCAAACTGGGCCTGCTAAATAAACGCTACTTGGATGCACTGAGTGAGGAGGAAGTCTGATCTCCATGTAAGAGAGAACTTCTCTTACCATCTGGGATACAAAGACAGCAGGGTACATTCCAGAAATCAGTAGGATGCAGCTTGATGTTTCTTCCCTCCACTGGTAATACATGGATTCAGAGTTTAACAATCCCAAATACTCATCTGATATGTTGTCTCTTGAACCTAGATCATGCCAAGTAAGTTAAGTATCTAAGATACACTGTCAGATCATGGTCAGCAGAGCCCAGCATTGCAACGCCACTTATTGAATGATAAACAGTCTGTTTCCAAGGCCTTAAAAAACACCTTCCGTGTAAAGAGTCGTCTGTATTTAATCAACAGGAGTCATCTCAGTCCTATTTTAGAGTGCTGCAAGTTTTTTGCAACACTTTTCTTAAAGTACTAAGTAATAGGTGCTCTAGCACATCCAATTTTTGTCCCTTCCCATTTATAACATGGTTTCCATGCCAATGATTACAATGTAACACTAATATGAGTAGTTTCAAAAATAAAAGAACATTTGGAATCATCGTGTTTATCTTTAGAGAGTAAGAGCTGCACGAATGAATGGATCAAAGGGGATTAAACGCTAGGCTAATTGTTCATTAGGCAACCGAAGACCGATTAAGTGTGCTAATCCATTTAATAATTTTTCTATTTGTTTTCATTATTATCCTTGCCAAAATTCTTCTGCATGTATTAATTCACCTATGTTTATTTATTAATAAAGGAATTCACTTGAAATGCAGGTCTTGAATCCTATAGTCCTTTCTCAAGCAAAACTTCCACCGCAGCAGTAGCAGAAGGACTTCAAGGTGTGACTGGAACTCTCTGTACTGCTCTTTTCCTAAAATAAAACTTAAACTCTTTCAGTAAGATTAATGTGAATGCATTCTCCATCTGTATTGACTCCAGATACTCTCCATGTTTAATTAAGACATATTATTCTGCAAAATTATGCAAAGTGCTATGTAATGTCTTATGAAAGTGGTCGTGATTGTACCTGACTCAAAAGAATTTTTCTAAAATTGATTGCCAACTACTATTATGTATTAATTTTTACATTATTTTGATGTGCAATTGACTGTTTGTTTGCCAGATAAGTAGAGGAGAGAGAGTTATTGATAGCTAACTTGATTATCATCTCTTCCAAGTTCCGGAAAGCAATGTGGGTTTTTTTTCAGATCAGCTACACTTTAATATTAGCAGATTCCGGCTCCCGAATAACCCTTGGAGGAAAGTAAAATTATTCACATAGGTATTACCTATTATTACTATTAGGTATTACCACAAATATGGGAAGGTGAGCAAAAGCCCAGGTAGCAGTTCAACAGGAATGGATCTAAGGCTACAGAAGGTCAGAAGAGCATGATTCAACACCATGGTATCATATTGCTGTGAAAAGGGGGAATTTCCTACTGTGATTAATAAACAGGAATATTACCTGCAAGATATGGAATGCAAATGTTATTCTCCACTCAGCACAAGTAGGGACACATTTGTAGTGTGATGCCCAGTTTTGACTGTTAGTTTTTAAGAAGAAATATAAATCACTGAGACAGAGTCCAGAGAATATCATCAAAAAGAATTACAGGTGTGAAAAAATGGACATATCACAGGTAAGAAAGAGGCTTAAATTGCCACATAGAAGACTAGACCTCAGGAAAAGCTTTTAATGGTAAGGAGAGTGAAACAACAGAATAAACTGCTGGGAAGTCTAGAAGTTCCTGTCACCAAAGGAGTTTAAAAACAAGCTAGTCAAGACACAGATAGACATAAGTAAAGCTGATCCTTATTTGGGTAACAGCAAAGGAAGAGCAAGAGCTTTCAGGGTCCCTTCCAACCCTCTTCCTCTCTCAGTGACCTGAACATCATTCAGGGTTCCTACTCCAGGACCTTACAGCATAGCACTCCATATTGCAAACATCTACCTCCCTAGGAGGCAGCGTAGACATCTGCCAGCAAAGCAGAGCTTCCACTGCTCCCTCTGTGAGCTGAAGCACAGGCAGCAAGAGAAGAGACCAACATGCTTCGCTTGGGGAAGAGGGGAAAACATGGACAAATTTCAGGAGCAAATAAGATTGCCTTGCAAGAGAGAGGTAAGCTCTGCCAAGCAGAGGCAGAGCATGTGTGTATGCAGGGAGAGAACACATGACAAGTCTCTGCTTAATTCACACACAGACTCGTTATGAGTCTCTATTCAGTCCCTGCTCGACTCTAGGAGCAGCAGCATGCTGAATCATCTTCAATATAGATAGCAAAGCAGTCTGTCATGTAAAGACCATTAACAGTCCTGCCTCTTACTGTAGGGACTGTGCAGAAGTGTATGTGTCTGCAAAAAACCAACATTAAATGAGCTCTAATATTAGGTCAACAGAGAAACAAGAAAGGAAGGAACAGCACGACTTGCACTGTCAACTTTAAAGTCTACTTTGCATGTTCATAGGCTTTGATATCCTCAAGTGTACACAATATGCTGTATAAGGTTATAAAGTAATGTATGTTATTGGAATATTTGCATAAGAAAATGAATGCAGTAAATCTATTGACGTCGTCAATGCAGAACTACTGTAACTCTAATGCTTTCTGCACTGCAGTGATGATTATGAAACTAGTAGGTATTTTATGTTATTAACTCAAGGCGTCATCTTTAATAAATACTCATAAAACACATTGGCAAAAGCATAAACTGCAGAAACATGAGTAGGAAATTTGTGATATGTTCCCTATCACAGACAAATTGTCAATACCGTTACCCAGTAATTATTTAATCAAAAGTATACTTAAGGAAAATCTGAAAGAACAGAGAGATTTCAGTTGTCAGAAATAAGGGCCCTATCATCATGTTAATTACTGAAGCAGGGTTAGAGTATATTTTAATAAAAGTGTGAGACAGTATTGAAATTCATATAACTCCCTGGAGGTTTTATGGCTTATACAAAATGCAAAGGAATTCAGAAAGAAGATTTTTCAAAATTAATAACTTTCTTAAAGAGAGATAAAGAACTACATGTTGTCTTCTAAAAAGACATTATGCTTTGTCGTGAGTTTGTGAAAAAGATTATTATTCATATTACTGACAGAAAATATATTTAGCCTAAATTACACTCTTTCCTTTCTACCCTGAAATTTTTCTTCCATTCAAAATCCACTGTATCTTTCATCATTCAAGGCCCCTTTGTACTGACCTTGGAGAATACTGAAATACTCCTTTTATCCATCCTAAATCACGTGAACAATAAATGGGTATTGATATGTCATACAGTATAAATAGTTCACGAATATATCGAAATGTGATTCAGGATTCAGTGGGTCAGATCCTAGACTGTGGTAAACTAGCAACAACGTCAACGGAGCTGGTCCATGTTACACCAACTGGCAACGCTGTTTAATTTGTCAGGTGTAGTGCATTTCAATCATTTAATACCTTCAAGAGATCAATAAGATCTGCAGTTTCAGGTTTTCAAATGTCAGCCTGCTTGCTTCCCATATGCTTACTCAAGCAGTAGAGAGTCCTTTGCAGTAAAATCCTTGCATTGCAATAAAGTATTGCCTTCAGGCATGCTCACTAGCCTGTCTAACGGAGACTGGATACTGCACTCTGACTCTGAGCTTGGTTGTCACCAGTGGGAAGCTGCTGAGGAGTTGATGGAGTGAGAACATAAGCCATGAACACGTTATCCCAGTCCCCCAACTAGAGTAAATCAGTGTAACTGCACTGTTACAAGCTCCAAGGACAGAGACAGCTTGTAAATATGGGAAATACGGGGGCTGTGCAACAAATATAAAGATGGAAGAGACAACAGAAAGTCGTTCGGTCTAACTCCTGCCCCAAAGCAGAGTCAGGATTATTGTGTTATTTATGACAAAAGTTTGATTATTTTTCTCTTCTTTTGGTGGTGGAAACTCCACAGCTTTCCCAGGCAGCATGTCCCACTGCTACATTACCTTTATGATCAGAACGTTTTCCCTAGTATCTAGCCTAAACATTTACTTTTGCAGTTGAGTTCATTTCTGCTTTAGCTAATGACTGCAGCCAAAGTTCTCCTTTAGTCCCAATTAATTTCTCACCTCCTGAACCTGCTGCAGCTTTGCTTACAATCTGGTCCAGTCACATCTGTGATAAACCTGAGACTGCTGATGTGATCTGGAAAACTGAGTCTCAGGCTAGTCTGGATATGATTTCTCCAGTCTTCTGAAAGTGGTCCACTTTTGAGTCTGAGACAGCTTCCAGTCTGGTGAACTGGCCATCATGCCATGAAACATTTATTGCCACTGGAAAGGCTTAAAGTAACACTTCTGGAACAACCAAGGTCCTAAGATTGGTTTTTTTCTTTGTCACCTATTACAGGGACATTCTGTTAGGGTTTTAGCATAAGAAACAGAAACGAAGACATGTTCTAGACTGTTTGTGCCATTAGTGTGGTGTGTTCCAAAGGAAAGCATTTCTTCCTGTTTTTTTGGCACAATCTCATCAGTGGGATAATGTTTCCTTTCTAAGTTGCAACACCAAATAATCTTATGGTCCCTAATGAGATGACAAACTTCAGCCTGTGCATTAAGTGTTTTTCAGCTGGCACCGAGTTCTTTTTGCACGATGGTTCCAACTAATGATTAACATGATTCATTGTCATCTCTTATGCTCATTAAAGAAAATATTTAGATTCTATTAGAGTAAAGGGCTCAGTGTTTGGTGAAGGAAATAATATTGATTTGAAAAGAAAATAGAGGGTAAGCAAAAGAAAACTATTGCTGGTGAAAAGGGGTTAGTGAAAAGGGGTTAATGAAAAAGGCACTGAGAATGGAAGAAATGTCTATTTTTCTCTGATCATTTTTTTCTCTATCAATGGACTATTCTGCTATGATCCATAAAATCTCCCAGACTGTCTCAGATGGTTTAAGAGTCACTATGCCTCCTAAATTGTTTATTGAAAAGAAAACAAATCCATTCAAAACCTTTCCTGAGTAAACAGTTACTGGTAACTCTTCATCCTCCGTGTTCATTGCTCTTCACTAGGGCTTGGTCTTCTCTAGCAAAGCTACTTGGAGGCAGCAGCCTTGGCTAAACCTCAGGCTAGTGGGTATTTCTTCACCGAGGAGATTCGCTACAGTATTTTCCTGGCCTGTGCTCAGGTGCCAGGGCCACTTCATTTCCTTTCTGTTGAGACGGAGAGAAGGACCTTTGCACTGTCTGGTGGCCAGAGATATGTGCAGACTTTTCAAAGCCTCTTGTCCTCATTGCTGGCTGTCAGCTGTGCTTTAGGGCTTGAAGCTCTTCCTCTGTTTGTCTAATCTTCCTATTTCACTGCAGAACCCAGGCACGTAGTTTAATGACATTCTTCAGATGCTTCCAAGCCACTGTCCTCCCTGAAATTTTCTAGGAGCCTCCAGACTATGGACAGACCATCTACCAAATTCCTTTCAGTCTCCTGCACCTTCAGGAGCTGGTCCTCTCTAGCTTCTAACACCCGTGCTGACCTTTTCAGAGCGACAGCAGAGAAGAATACCTGAAATTACAAAACAGGCTTATTTCCTCAGCTTAGACACATTCCTCTGGAGTAAAACTACAATGCACTGGAGGACCTTTGGGCCTATAGAGAGTGCAATATGATCTGGATCTGTGCCTGGCACGTAGGCAGTTGTCTCCTCGTTCTTGCCCACAAGCCTCCTGCTGTCTGTAGCTCTGAGAACCTTGTGCCCTGAGCCCTTGGGGTCATGTGTGACTCCAGCCCAACCAAGTGTGTGGAGAGCAACTGTAAAGGCTCAGCTGATTGCACAACTATGCTAATTGTTTTGCCTTTAGGCCTGAACTTCGTATAATTTAGTCTCCCTGTGAACTCCTCACAGTTAACCAAATAGTTGCATTTCATAAAAACTTTTCCTAAGCAAGCAAGTAGTTCTCTTCACTTCATATCAAATACATGTATTTTTTTTAATCCTTCTGCTTGTGATTAATACCAATAGTGAAGGTAATATTTAATTTGCCTCACATCCCTCATAAAGACCAAAACTGCCTTGACTCCCACTCAGGCGTCTGGAAGAACAAGCAGGGTCTCTCCACTGCCCCTTCTGTGAGATAATCTCCCTTTCACCAGGTCAGAAGGAGTTTGTGGGTTTTAGTTTGGGGGGAGAGGGGGGAAGTATCTGTAGTGATCTGTTACACTTTTCACCATTTCTGTGACTACCTAGGAGTTGGGTCTTCTTTTGGTCATTTCACTCCACAACCTCATTCTTTGTTCAAATCAAGGAAAAGAAGCATCTGAGGGTGGGATTTGTCTCAGCAGACATAGCATGAAGACAGACACAGCCACAGTTTGGAGTTCTACATCTTTAGAAAATTGTATTTCATGATAAAAAGAAAAATAACAATTTTAAGGAGTGATTCAGGAGACCTAGTTTAGACATCTACTATACGACAGCAACAGTGTCCAAAAAATATTTTGTTTTTTCAATAAACTGACTATAAAGAGACTTTTGGCTAACCAGATCACATGTAGGAACATATAATCTGGCTGTTTGGTTAAAGGAATCTCACCTAAATGTCTAGGGTAGGACTCCAGCAGACCAGGCTGAGTTTCTTGTATGATTGACATTTTAGTCATAATTTTAGTCAGAGCCTGCTCTGTGACTGACCTCAAACAAAATGCTATGTCAGCGAGAGAGGAAAACCTGGTGTTGCTGTTTTTTCTCTGGTCTTTGCCAGATTGTCCTCCCTCATTTATTTCCACAAGAGTCTGCTCTGCATCTCTTACAAAAAGGAAATCTCTCAGCAACACAAAATCCTCAGTAGGAGGAAGACAATGTGTGTCTGAGACCCTACAATACCACCTTTATTATTTAGAGATAAGTTTATCTTGCAAAGGGAATTTTCTCTCCCAGAATTCAGAGTTTGCCTTTTCACTGAGATTTAACTTTTTTACCACACACATAAGCAACAATTTACTTAAGCTGATGGGGATTTTTTGCCACCTGAAACTTTTGGAGATGCCAAGTTTTTTAAAAAATTGTCATCAAAGGATGTTAGCAATAGGATCACCATATATATGCATTGTTACAACTACGCTTCCCTAAGTGCACACTGATGACCTCTGTCAGAAACTGGGTATTAACAGACATGGGCTACAGAGGCTTTTGCTTTAACACAGTCCAAAGGTTCTTAAGTTCTTAGTACTAAACTGTTAGACTTGGAGTGGGAATTAATCCAGGGAAGTCCTTTTGCTTGCTTTACACGAGACATCAAGCTGGAAGGTCATTATGGCCCCTATGCCTTTAAAGTTAGTAGATCTGTGAATTAGCTATTCATAATCTTCAGGGATGCCAAATTAAAACTGTGCTAAAGTGAGGAAAAAAATATTAGAAAACCTGGCAAGCATTCAAACCTAGGCTCACTGTTGATCTTGATCTTGTTGATTTGAAAGATTTGCATTTCAGACTTTTCTGAAAATATTAACTTATTCTTCAAATCATCTCATACTGTCAACACTCTGGTCCAATATTAAAGTATTCAAATATGCAAACTCTTCTCAGTTTATATACCATGCATATGTGATAACTTTCATCTTGGTTATAATAAGGACTGAACCAACAATTTCCTAAGCCAAAAACTTAACATTATTAAACTAAAACACTGCTTCTTGTTCTTAAAGCTGAATTAGGCTCAGAGCTTCTGTGGTTTGAGTGTGGAGGAGGTTGCACTGCACAAATTAAAGCAAATACACTTCCTTCCAAGTGATGCTGTCAGAAAGCGACTTCAGCTAGACTCCAGCTTTTCGCGTAGAGGCGTTTGCGGTATCGTAAATACCTGCTCTTCCTCCTCGAGGCAAGAGTTCCTGAGACCTCAGGTCCCCTGATTTCCTTTTTGAGCACAGATTCCCTGACAGGGTTCACCAGAGTTTCATTTAGTTTAAATTCAGTGACTGGGGGGTTGAGTTCTTTCTTTCATTCTTTCGCCTTTGCTGTCTTCTCTGTTAAAAGCTGTCATGTGTTTAAAGCTCTCTGATAAAAGGATAGACTTTGCCCCTTCTGCATAATACAGCATGAATCTGAGTCTTATAGCCCCCAGGAGTGGATTCTCATGATTTCCCTCGTGTACTCCTTTCTCCTCCTCAAAGCTACCTTTTATTCCTCCTCCCCTGCTGCACTTTGCAGTGTCTCTCATTCTAAGGTTGGCTCAATTAGAGCCAGGGGAAGTCTGTCCTGGGGCTGTCAAAGCTTCCTGGAGATTCCCATGTTCTGTAATCTTGCAAAGATTTCCCCACCCGCTTGATTTTCTCCTCTCTAACGAAGTCAGCTGACTTTAAGCCCCCAAAGGCAGGACTATTAACAGGATCAGGACAAGGCCATTATAACATCCACCATCCATCAGACGGGACTTCACCGCAGTCAGAAATAGAATTGCTTCCCTGGTACGATTTGGGTTAGTATGGTTCATTCCTTTACATACTCAAATTTTCCTACTTATTAGTTCAAGATGGTCCTTCTGACTTTGAGGCATAACCAGGTAATAGCACCAATTGCAAGTAAATTCCCCTGCTGAACCTCAGGAGGATGAACCTGCATCGTTCAGTCCTTATAGCCTGCGTTGTACTTATGCTTTGGCCTTCAGAGATTTGGGGATTTTTTTCCCCTTTTCACCACTTTATATCCTGTGCTTGTATGAAGTGTCTGTAAGGCGCGCGCGCACACACACACACACACACACACACTTCCATCAGTGTCTGTTAAGGTGGCAGAGGACTAGTAACAATACAGGCAGCCACTGGACCTACACAGGGACTGCACATAGCCCTGCCCTGCTGGTACTGGTCCCCAGTACCGACCTTCCAGGATGATGCTGTTGCACTGGAGGTTTTGATGATTTGTTTTTCCTTCTCTAGGACTGCATTACAAAAGTTGGAATTTAGTGTTAGCATACTCCTGCTGTGTTTAGAAATGTCCATTTTTGCTAATGTCTTTACAGCTGAAAATGTCTCTCCAGCATAAAATTGAAGGATTTCCACTCTGAATAACTTTTGAGTTACAGCACCATAAACATCAGGGGAGCAGACCAAGTTATCTTTTTGTAGCATGTGAATTCGTGCATCCACCACCACTAACTTTCTTGTGTTCATAGATGTAGCTAAATAGACTAAGGGGGCTGTTTTGCAAACCTTTGTTTATGTTTTATCAGGCTGCATATTTACAGCTTAAATCAGTCAAAAATTACTTACAGAACAAGGAAACAACTCTCCTTATGACTCATATATTAAGAGGTCCAAACTGTTCTTAAACAGATTCAGTCCAGAGTTAACATACTTTTAAAATAAATCCCAACTGTCAATGGATGAGTAGAGGTACAGAACACATGTCTAAAAATATTTCAGTTCCAATGTCATGTTGTGTTAAAAAAAAATGTGTGATATTAGGCTAGACATTTCATAATACTGGACATCTGTCTTTGACAAATAAATATGTCATATTCAAGCAAAACAGCCCTCAGAGAATATTAAGGATGTTACTGATCTTTTTAAAAAGAGAAGAGCATAATGACTTGAAAGAGTTAAGGCCAGGTTCTCCACAAATACAGATGAACAGCCAGCTAAAGATTATTAAGAAGACATCAAAGACTGTAATTTCTTAAAGTGCTATCCATAGCTTGTATCATACATCTGAGCTCTGCGATTTCATTGCCCCCCTCCATGATTTACTCAAAGATGTGGATTTGGCCTAATTGTTCCCTTGGATCATGGTTTTATCCAGCCAATTAACATTATTTCTCCTGGATGATTTTTTGGTTTGGTTTGGTTCGGTTCTGAGAGTTGAGAAATGCCACAGATATTGAGCAGAGCAGACAACCTTTGATCTCCGATCCACCTGCTAATTCTCCCTTGGATATCCAACATAAATTTCTTGCACAGACCTGCCACAGAAATGAACAGCAGCTCAACATGCAGCAAGTGAGGAATACAGACAATGCCGAGGAGAAAGCTGGCTGTTGTTCGCCGCTGATGGGCTATTTTTAGCTCACAGACTGTTATTCCACTGAGTAAACTCAAGTCAGGTAAAAGAAAATGCACTTTGCAGGCTCATCTGCATAAAGCGCTGGATCAATCGGAATTCTCAATACCTTTAATGTGCTCATATTTTTAACACTTGGCTGGCGATGTTGTCTGGCAGATTGCTGTGGCAGATCCCACAGAACGTCTTCTATAGACCAGTCACCCTGCCGTATAATGAAATACCCCCAAAATTTATATTGTGCTAAAATAGATGCCATGACCATCTAAAAACAGCTGGCTAGCAACGTGCAGAGGCCCAGGCTACGTATATATTGTTGCAGTAAACATGGCAATCAGCACTTTCCCCTTCCTAACTGCCTCTTGCCAGCCCCCTGGCTTCCTCCCCCTGTCATCAAGGGTGACGATAAGATTTCAGGTCTCCCATTTCTCAGAGCAAAGGGCCGTGACTCACGCACCAGGTGGGAGATTTAGGCCACAGTCTAAATCTTCAATTCCCAGTGATCAATTTAGCAAGTGTGACTTCAGTTCAGCACTTTCTGTGCTACTTTCTTTGGGCAATGACAGTGTCATTTTTGTTGACAGTGTCAATGGCTGTTGTCATCTAGCTTCTCTGCCTTTCAATTTTTCTTGATACAAGTGTAGGTGGTCCTCCATTAACCAGGATATTTCCGTCTGAAAAAGGCCATAGGAATCTCCATCTCCTTTTCCTCGTGTTGAGTTAAAAAATGCTTGTACCAGTGGTTTTCACTATTTTTCTTGTTGCTGAACTTTTCCTATTTCACCCTGTGGATGCAGATTCTGCTCTAAGCATGTTGGCATTAGGGGCCTGCTTTTCTCAAAAAAGTAGAAAAGCATGGGCATGGGGAAATTAGTCCTCGGACCCATGCGGATTCACAGACTGCAGGCTGAAAACTGCAATTTTACTGTTATTGGAAACAGTATTAGAAATAAACCCCAAAACACTACCTTAAAAGCAGTCTCTGGGCTACCAGATCACACAGTGAAAACCAGTGTCTCTGACAGATCTCTGGCTAAAGCTTTGGAAGAGCAGACAATTATATGGATTAAGTTTTCTTCACCTAAGTGCTTTTCCACAGTACTTTCTTCTACACTATCCTACTGAAGTAGGATTTTGCACTCTTGGCTCCCTAGGAGTGCACCTCTAACCCAGGGCTTTACCCAATTCATCTTTACGTTACCATTCTCAAAAACAACGTGGGTACTATTTATGCTGAAATATATTAGTAGAAACATACCTCACCATGGTGAGAAACCCTACCTGTGTTCCCAGTTCAGCAGGTAGCGCTCATCATTTTCCTGTCGCCCTGGTAGCTACATCTCCACAATGCCCACGTCCTGACACACAAGGTGTTCTGGCTTGTGATTGTAAGGTGGCATGTCCTATGCTTTTATTTAGTTTATGCCCCAAAGGTGGTGTCCGGCTCTCATTCTGTTGGTTCATTACTGGACAAAGTGAAGCAGATCTCCCTTTTCATATCAGTGGGACTGCTTCACACATCACTTCTTTCAGTTCTTTTCAACCTGTTAAAGCAGAATGATATACTGGTCATGAGAGGGCAAGGCTTCTCCAGTTTGTTTACCTGCTTGAAGATCTGTGGCAGCTATTCTCAAACCCCTGAGGGATATTAGCTCACACTGGTAACTTCCCCTTAGGTTCACAGAGGTACACAAAATGTTTACAAAGATGATATATAGGTTTTTTGAGCATCTTGAGCATCTGGTACAACTGTGTAGCTCTGCTTCCAACACGTCACATCTGGCAGAGACATTCCAGTGCATCTAGCAAAATCCATGAGCTGTCTCTGTGTTATTAAACAAATAGAAATGGTATCATCTCCATTTCATTATACCAGAAACCACAAATAACTCTGCTAATCCTAGTCATGCCATAGAGACCCTAGGCCATTTTCAAAAAATGTCTCAGAGAAGGAGGAAGCTCCAAGGTGGAAGGGTTAGACATCCTGTCTATATAAGACTAGATTAATTAGTCTTCTCCAGTTAAGGGAGAGGAAGGGTCTTCAGGTCCCTCCTTTTTAAGCATTTTTCTTGGGTTGGGATGCGTCTGTCTCTCTTGAGGTCTCTGCCTCTCTGCACTGATGAGAGAGGGAACTCTGTTAATATACATGGCTAGGATCCAGACCTTTGGATGATTAAAATTAAATAGGTTTAAATTCACCCATTTTGCTTATTTTTTTCACCCATTGTAACAACTGGGAATAATTTGCCTAACCTCCTTTCTTCTCAGTAGCAGTTTGGAGGCATTAAATTTTTATCACTTTTAAGTTTCAGATATTTTAGCACAAACTACGTTGTATATTACCAGTGGAAATATTATGATATAGTAGGGGCTTCACCACATGCTTCAGTTGTTTTTATACCCATTATTGCTGTGCCGTCTTAATGCAATTTTCCACAGACTCCTGTGTTATTAACCTGCATTCTTCAATGATATCCCTCTCCTGAGGCTTGTTGTAAGACTCTATAGAAGAAGATAAACAAATTACAGATATAGGAATTAATTGTTGCCTCATTGGAGCACCCCAGTCAACGGATATTGGGAACGTTGGTTGGAGTGACGCATCCCATAGGCCACACTGATGGGAATGGTAGGAAGAAGGGTTGAACAAAACTGGAGAAAATGGCAAAAAAGAAAATGCATAGATTAACGCAGATATGAAAATGGGAGCCGGGGAAAGTGATAAAATTACTGTAGACCTCCAAGGAATAAGGCTTTGCAAGCCAGACATTAAGTATTTATTCCAGCAAGGTTTGTTTCCCACTGTTCCCACAGCCTTTTCGACAAGCCATGTCACTTCTGCTGAGCTCATTAGACACCTCTGCCTCTTCTTCCTCGTTATTTCCCTGTACGCTTAGGATCAGGCATAGAAATCCCCACTCCCTCCAAAGGGAGAGGGGTCGAAGTGGCTCAACCCTTCCTGGCAGACCCTTGCTGGCCCCTGGCCCCGGCCACATCTCCACCCCAGGACAGCTGCCCAAGGCTTGGCAGCACAGCGCTGGATGAGGGCAATGGGAGCATGGGGAAAAGGAAGAAGGACCACAGTGCCAAAAAGGAAGACGGTGTTAAAGAAACAGTAAAGAGAGGAGGAAGGAGGGACAGAGGGGCAAAGTGAGTTCAGAGAAATGTGAGGGCACGTCAAAATGACTGTGTATATTAACAAAACATATGGTGCCTTGAACCACAGGGGAACTGAGTTGTGCTACAGTGGGTAACGACACAGAGTAACAGACTATACCTTTCCCTGAAAATCATGTAGTTGAAATAGATAAAATATGTCAGAGGGGACCAGCACAGGGGTCCAACAGCCGTTCTTCATCGGAGCCACCAACAGCACCCAGGCTAGCCCCAGCCAGATGTGTGAGCAGCGAGGCACTGCTGCCCTCCAGAAGTACGGCAAGGTGGGGCAAATCCTGGGAACTGGGAGACAGAAAACTGTGATGAGGCAGAGGGTATGAAAAGGGCGAAGTTTGCAAAGTTTGGCTCCAGAGAGGATCAGGTTGGCTAGCCTGACCTCAAGTGTACACAGAGCCCATGAGAGGGTGAGAGTACGACTGAGTTCTTTGCTTAGAGCGAAAATAGCGACTGTGAAAGAAATGGGAAAGAGGCAGGCAGACACAAAAGAGAAGAAAGCTGAGGAAGAAAGGAAAAGAACATGAAAACACTATCCTCACAACCAAGGCAGACATGCCGGCCATATTAATTTCCAGTGCAAAAGCCCTTCCTCTGCTGCAGCTCAATGAGGGATCTGTCCACAGTTAGGTTTAAGTTCTGTTTTTTTAATAATAATAATAACAACAAAAAAGCGGATACCAAGAAATAGAAGTCAAAGGCTCAGCTTAATTCTGCAGGAGGAACATAAGGAGAAGCTTTGTAAGGAGGTGAATGTGTTCTTCTCTGTCTAAGGAAGAGATTTGTGGGTGGTTTCACGCAGTTTCAGTGGTGCAGCTGATAATCCTAAAAAACAATCTCTTCTGTTATGTTCTACGGTTACTTTTTTGCCACAGCTATCAATCAGACCACTTTTCAAAGAAGGCAAGTGTCAGTATCTCTGCTCTGTAGAGGCAGCACAGGGAGGGGAAACAACATGCCCATAGGCAGCCAGTATCGGTAAGGATTCCCATCAACAGGGTCCCAGCCTGGCCCACGCCTCCTCTGTGTCCCCTCTGCAAGGGCTGGGGGGCTTTGGTGTTCACCTGCTGGTGTTATAGTCAGAAGAAAGGCCCACACCTCATTCAAAACCACAGGGTGGATTCCCATTTGCCTTGACTGCAGTGTGGCCAAAGGAAAGTGGTCATTTCTGTGCCAGTGAGCTGAAGCTGGTTATGGGAATCTATATTGGACACATTTACTGGAATAACTAACTGCACGGGTGGAATTCAGGCTTTTTGGCTTGATTATGGTCATTCAGTGTATGGCTGGGAGGAAGCATTTTATGCTTTGGACAATGATTTCTAAAGTCTGAAATAGGTATCTCTCTGTTTAATTTTTGTCCTGTAGATAGAAATTAAATCTACACATAATAGCAGCCACAACAATAACTGGAAATTAGGAAGATGTTTCCCCTACTTGTAAAAATATAACCTCTACAAATTCTCCTGTACCTCCCCCTGCAGCATCCAGTGCTGGCCACTCTCTGACACAAGATACTGGACTAGATTAGACTTGGGTGCAGTCCAGCCTACAAATGTCTGTGTTCCTAAACAAGTTGTGAATTATTCTCACATTCGGCTTCTCAGCCTGTATAGAGAAGCCCAAATAAAGCATAATCTTCTCCTTCGAGAAATCTCACATTACATACTTTCTTACATTCTGAAGTAAAATTCCTTTCAGTGTTCTCTTCAAAGCACTTGTACTCCCGACAATGGTTTTGTAATGTGCTTATCAAGGCTTCGCTCTCCCAGCGGAGAGCCACAGTTAATTACTACAGTCACAGAGTGTTTGCAGCAGCGGTTCTTAAACACCCTGCCATCCTCAAAGGTGTCTGGTTGGTTCATTCTTGAAATGACAACCTAAAATAGCAAAGTTGGTAGAGAAGCTCCAAATGCTTTGCAGATTTTAGTATGGGATTATTTATCGCCTTTCCTGCTTCAAATGTGCAGCTTGTTAAACCAGAAACACAGAAAGAGGAGATGAAAACACAGCTTTTGAATCTGAATTCCAGGGTCCCATGGGAAAATGTTTCTTTTTGTGCTGCAAATGGTGAATAGATGAAGAAAAGGTATTTGTTTAGAAACCAGAGGAGTTAGATCAGTGCATGGATGAAATCTTTCACTTTCATTATTTCTTTAAGTTTAGATCAGCGTTCTTTTAATATACTTTTTGCAATTACAAAAGGGATAGTGCCTTTTATTACATGCATGTAGTTTGCTTCGCGGAAGCGGAATGTCTGTGTTCCTTGACTGGCACTATTTCAAACAAACTACATAAAGAATAACCAGCACGCACACTCCATTGTGGAAATACACACTGTCCCAGGGCTCCGGCAGACAGAATCCAGGAGATGAACCACAACATCTAAAGAGCTAATGGGAACAGATGTGGCCTGTTATCTTTGAGGGTCAAGCACAGAGCTGCTGCCCTATACAAGATGCTGGTAAATACTGGATCCAACCTTGCAAACAGTGGTGAGCAGCCTGAGCTTCCAGATAGTTCCGTGGGAATGATGAGGGAAAAATTAAGTCCACATAACCAATGGTCTTAAACAGAAATAGCTTTAAGGGGATTCTTAAGCTGTGCGTTTCCAGAAGCTGGGAGCTTTATTAGAAAAAAAAAAAAAAAACACTAAATATTTCCCTGTTCTCATTTTTTGTATGCTTCCATACCATTTAAGGAATTATGCAACATACAAAGGAAGAGGACAAAGGAAAACAACCAAGCGTCTAAATCCATATAACAAGACACAGCAGAGAAAGCAATCAGCTGGATTCATCATCTTCAGTTCATCCAATTTGCACCTGCTGTAGAGCTGACCCTTGCAGGAAAAGAAATACCTGGCAGCTATTGTCCAGTCACGTTAGGTATTACATTCCCTTCCCACAGACCACCAGTGGCCAATACATTGATTTTACAATCAGTCCAAAAGCAACATCTTTAGCACCATGCTGGATTATTGCCCCAGCTCTGACTCAGGGAACATTTCCTCTAGCTCTTGTGTTTTCCTTGGAGACCTTTTCATCTAAGCACAGACCAAGCTCAACCTGCTTTAGCTTTTGATACATGAAAAGGTAATAATAAATCCTGGCTGTGGGTGAGCAGGGCAGCTGCGGTGTTGTAGTTTAGCAGGAAGGCTGCCATGCAGTGCCATGACAGCTTCCCGCTTTGCTCTCTGCAGGAGGCAGTGTGTATGTCCAGATCATACCCGGAGGTCAATAGACAGCATCCCACCTGCGTGCCCACAGCCGGGTGGTGTCAGGGAAGGAATAAAGGTAGCAGGGACACAGCTACAATAACAGGTTTTCAAAATAAACCTGGATGTTGCAGACTTCTCCAACAGGCCATAAGACTTTATAGACACCACCCTCCATGGATAAGCCCTTGTCTCAGGTGTTGGTAACCTGTCTCCTGCCCTGTGATCTTCCAGGCTGGAGCAAAGTGAGCAGTAAAGCCTCGTGTTCAACAGCACTGCATTGCAGCAGTGGACAAGCTCTATGAAACTGTCCCCATGTTCAAAAAGGCTACAGCAGGTGCATCTGCAGCCCACCCCAACAGTCTTTCCTCTCCCACATAACCCAGTAAGCATCACACTCCCTCCCAGCACTCCTCGGACCACCACACTCCTGTTGAGAAATAAGAAACTTTGGAGATTTGGTGCCAAACACTGGAGAAGTCATCGGATGACTTTCAGATCAGTTTGGGGGATTTTTGTCCAGCAAATAAGAAGGATCAGGTGGTGGAGTCCTGCCCCACAGCTGCTTCACTGCCAGGTTCCTCACAGCAAGGCTGGGGACTGGCTCTCTCCCTGGCAAAGCCCTGCTCAGCAGCCCAGCTCACTGCTGAAAAGAGGAATCCTCTTCCAGGCACTTGCAGCCAGTGTATAGCTGTTGCAACAGTTTTGAGGGAAATCTGGCCCTCTGCTGCCAGCAGCAATTTATGCATATTTGCAGGTGTGACACATTTGCTTCACATGACCTCTGGGAAGGCAAAAGCATTGCCGTGAAAGTGTGTCAGTGATACCACTTAGCACTTACATTTTCTACTTCAAAGTGTTCTACCAACATTAATGAAGAGCTGAAAACGCCCTAATAACATGAAAATATTGTCCTGGAACAAGTATATAAGCAAGAAGGCAAGAAAGCCATTATAAAATGAGGACATTTTTTTTTTTCTTTAATGAGCTGGCTTTGCCCAATCTATTTTAAATGTAGCTCGTCTGTTTAGCTGAAACCCTCCAGCCATTTCTTGATAGTACTGTGCTGTGGAATATAGCAACAAGGGATATAAAATTTCAGTTCCTGTGACCCTGGTGGCCTGGGAGAATATAGTACCCAATTTAGGAAGATCTTAAATTACTTCACTTATCACTCCAGACTATTTTTTGAGATATATGTAAATGTATGGTACAGAGTCCTTCAAAGAAAGATTCTGTCCCTATTTTGAAGCTCAGGGACTGAGGGACTCAGCTGAGATTTGACCGGGAGCTGTAGACAGTCAGAGGTGCAATTTTCTTCTGAAATCATCACCAGGACACATGTAACTGTGAACAGATCAGATAGGTTTGAACAAAGCAGGGAAAATTGCCAAATCCAGGCATCTCTTAAGCTAGTCTCCCATTGCTTTTAATAGGGTTAGGATTTTGCCTGCTGGACTGAATTCCCAGCTCTACACTGAATTTACTGTAGTAAAAATCCCTTAATCTCTCTGTGCTTCCTTCTCTCTGTGCTCTTTCCTATCTCCTTATCCACGGATAAGGATGATACTAATGTCTGACTCCATGGGTGTTATGAGAACTCATTAACTGAGCTTTCAGGGAAACTTCAGCAGCAAAGGCAAATTTATCATCTGGAGATGAAACACAAACACACACACACGTATAGACATAGTTATTTGTGTGTATATATATATATAAAAGTCATACCTATCACCTGCCAGACCTTTCTCAACATCAAGACTCTTCTTCTTTTTGCCTTGTCTTCCTGTTATAATTCCTCTATTTTTAAATGCTGGGCTTTATTCCAAGTCAGTGTGGGAATGTCAGGCAGGTAGTTGTTAAAAAAAAAAAAAAAAAGAAAAAAAAGAAAAGCTTTTGCCTTCTCCTTTTTTTAATAGCATTTCTGTTCTCTAACCATTGTTCCTGCCAGTCAGAAAAACTGCTTGGTTTTTAATGAAAAATACGAACACCAACAAATTGCAACCCTCCCTTTCAGCACAGACATGCCCTTTGAATTTAATTATGCTTCAGGCAATGCATTATAACAGGCATGTGATAAGTGACACCAAAATCTTACAACAAACACAGCAACTATCCCCCACTGGGCAAAAATAACTCAGTACCAGATTGCCTGGTTTGGTACCGAGTCACTCGGGGCCAGAGTCCGCCTGATTTACCCCGTTCGGGCTGAGGTGTCGCAGCTCGGCTCTGCTGATGCCAGGAAAGCTGGGCCCCTTTGTAGCCACCGAGGGTCCGCTCACTGCGCACCCCTCGATCCCCAGCAGGAGGGGATGGCTACAGGAAAACATTAATCCCTAGGAAAGGGCGGAGGACCCTGCTCTGGGGCAGAGACATTCCTGGTGGGGTGATGCAGAGCACCCAGCGGGAGCCGAGAGGAGCCAGGGGCAAAGGAAGCGGAGGAGTTTGGGAGGTTTCTTTTCCTCCCAAAATAATTTCTCACAAGCTGTGTCAACTATCCGCAGTTAAACAAATACTTGAAATATCAACATTTCCCTTTTGGAGGGAGAGGCAGCACCAGTTACCTTTGGTTTTGTTGTCTTGGGAGCTGCAACAGTCAGCGAGAGGAGACTGCCTGGGATTTTTCTAAATGTTCGCAGAAGAAAATTTCCTTTGAAAACAAACACCCACAGCCCTGCCTGTAATGCAACACCAGGGTCAAACTCTGTCCTTTGCATCCTTCTGGAGGCTAACGTGGGATAAGGCAATGCCCCTGGGCTATTTAGATCCTCTGTCATGGCCAGCGACTCCCAAGCAGCAGCAGATCTATGCTTGCCACCTCTTTGGTGATGTTGATGGCACACAGTGCTTATTATCAGGATGCAAAGTACTCATATATATGGGGAGACAGTAGTCGCAGATGTCTCCTGACTGATGGTGGGCAAATATCAAGACAAATTCCATCTAACCTCAAAAGCCATACAGCTATAAACACAAAATGAAGCAATTGCAATCCTGCCAGAGAGATTCATTCTTTCAAAGTGGCTGTATTTGACCTGGTCTCTGCCTTTCATTCCCCTTCTCTTCTGTGCAGGTGCCTTGGCTCACTGACATTTTAAGAGCAGCATTTTTTTTTATTATATATCAGATATAGCTGCTCTGGGTCAGAAGACCCTTGCTCATGTCAGGGAACCGGTACTGCGCAGTGGTGCAGCTCTCTCATGAGCTTCTGCAGCAACTGTTTTCATTGAAGTCTTAAAGATGAAAGAGAGAGAGTGCTTTAGAGAAGAGGGCTGGGACGCACAATCAAGTTATTGCGGTTTAATGTGTTTCTGTGCAGCAGCTGAGCCGCACCAGCCAGCTGGGTTCACACCTTCAGATTGTGGTAAATGCAGGATTTAAGAGACACATGTTACGATGGCCTGAGTATGTCTCCGGTCAGATATTCACAAGAAGTCATTCACTTTCTTGAGCACAATAACTCCATCGCATAACTCCAGATACCTAAATGTTTAATTCCTGATTTCAGCATTAACTTGCCCCGTAACAATGGGTCACACCACCTCCTTTGGTTTCAAACTTCAGCTGTGAAATGGATATAACAGGAGTGCTTACTCAAAAGGGTATTGTAAGGACAAATACAATAAAGCCTGTGAGGTGTTGAGATATCCTGAATACCTCAGCTGGCCTGAGGGACATTTTACACACACCCTTCTGCTAAGAGGAATTGGAACAGCAGTGCTTTACTTTTAGTCATTCACAGTGCTCCTCGCTATTTATACAGCTGTGGAGCTGACAAATGATTTAGAGTCTCGTCTTTTGCTGCAGTAAATAGAAGCCAACAGGGCTGCGTTGCTCTACAGGAACTGAGAAGCTGGCCCGTTTTGTTGCATGTTTTAATGTGAACCTGCAAGTCACAATTCTTGTAGCAAAGTATTTCCACATATATCTCCTTTGAAAGGTGAAATTTTGGGAGCTGCTGTCATATATCCCACATAAACAATGTGAAGGATAACATCAAAAAATTGGAAAGTATGCAAGTACACCAAAGGGAAATATGGTGATTTACTGAGCTTTAATCAGTTCGATATAATTCCGTGAATTTTACACCTAAAGGACTTGGATTGCTGTAACTGTTACCTGTGAATAACGCTTGCTTCTGGCAAGTGATAATTAATTCTTAAAACTGGGAAGCTTCTGAGTTTCAGAGACCCCTGAGCACATTTGTATGAAGATTAGACATTGTTTCTTTTCTCCTCTTTTCTTTGAAGTCTTTTCTTCAAAGATTGCAGCTCGGTGTTCAGACTGCATAAACCCTCTCTTGACAGAGACCACTTTTCTCTGCGCTCGCAGAGGCTTTGGGTCTGACTCTGCGCTCCCTTACTCCGCTCTGCACCCCACCAAAGTGTATAGAGAGATGTCAGCATCGCATCGCTTCGAGTGGGGAGGAGGATCAAACCTTTTGCCAAATATGTCGAGTGAGCTGCTCACCCCCTGTGGGGAAAATTTAGCACATAACAACGCAGTAATTGATATTGATGGTGCATGTTGTTCACATTTCATTTTTTTCGACACTTGTTTTCAGGGTTGTGAGAAGCCAGGTTACAGTGATCAAAGGTCGAAGCCTTAAGTTTCCTGTAAAACAACTTCCCCGGGGCTATATTTAATGTGGGAAGAAATTAGTGGTGAGATTTATACAAGGCACGTACCCAAGCTAAAAATCACCAAAGATGCTAAATTACAAGAGTGAGGTTTTCTTCTTATTTACATCCCTATGGGTTGTAAGCAACTGCTCTGATGCTGAAGGAATGACCTCCTCCCCATTTTTAGTTGGAGTAGGAAGTGTCTGGTCCATAGCAAATGCAGCTGAACTCTTATGTTCACACCTTAGATGAACTTCTTACTTCTCTCTCCTCAAGCTGTGCTCTTCTTGATCGTGTCAAGAAAAAATATTTTGCAACTTCTTTTCTAATGAAAGAAAAAAACAACTGTGCAGTCAAGAAGTGTTTGGGTTTTTTGGGTTTTTTTGGGTTTTTTTTTGCTTTCTATTCTGGGGAACTGCTTTCTGTCAGCTCATTATAGCGGAACGGAAATGGGAAGGGAAGGGAAGGGAAGGGAAGGGAAGGGAAGGGAAGGGAAGGGAAGGGAAGGGAAGGNGGGAAGGGAAGGGAAGGGAAGGGAAGGGAAGGGAAGGGAAGGGAGAGGAGAGGATTCATATGATACAGGAATTCATTTTTTTAGAGCTTGGGATAAATGAGCCTCATTAGTGAGAAACTAGAAAACCAGAGTTCCACTTGTATAATTCAGAAACCATAAGGATGATTCAGTTATATGTATAGCAGGACCCCGGGGTCTTAGTGTTAAACAGTGCAAGTCTTCAAATATTCCTGCTGCTGCCAGTACTCAGCTGTCCTCCCTCAGTGACCAGTTACCACTTACCCCACATGACTTGTGTGAGGAAGTCACTGCCAAGGTGAATAAAGGTTGCACTGTCCAGATGAATTCTTGTAGATTAATTTTGTACTCAAGGTAATCACAGTAATGACCCAAGACATTGGGAAAGAGCAATCAATGTTCTACAGTCTGGCCAAATCAGCACCTTTCCATTCGGCAACAACACACTTTTAGCCAAGTAACTACAAGTCACTGCAGAATCCTTCACACTGAAAATACATGGCTGTATGTTCAGTGATGCAAGTGACACTTAATTCACAGTGTCTTGCTCATTAGCAGTTATCGTTAAAAAAGGTTATCATTAAACCTCTGTTAGGTGTGAGAAAATAGAAGTACCATAGAAGCGAAGTGCCTTGCTGAAGATAACAGGGCTAATGACAGAATCAGGAGTGGAACACAGAGCACTCACACACCACATCTTCAAATGATCCCTTATGTTACTTTACTTCCCAATTTAGTGTCCTAACTGGTCTATTCATGCTCCATCCTTCCCTCTTCTCCTTCTTCTTCTCCAGAGCAAACTCTTGAGATTTTGCTGTCATGTCATTTCATTGCACACAACCTGATGAAGAAAATGTTTAACTCTTGTGAGTGTCTTTTTCTTTTCCAAAAATTCAATGCACGGACCTGCAATTTTGGACCACTTCTTGAAATGGGCACTCCAGGCCCCACATGCCTCCATCACCCACCCTGAGCAGGCACAGCACTGCCCCGTGGTGGACCAACATGCCAGACATGCAAGTGCAACTGCATCAGGAGACTTCTCTCCAGGGGCACAGGCCAGATGACAAAGAGCCAGGAGAGGAGGTTTATAGCTGAATATCTTTGCCCAAGGGAAAGGAGGCCAAAGAATACAAAATGTCGGGAGAGGGCATGTTGCCCTTGATTGAGTAGAGAAGGGCCCCTGCTGGCTGGAAACCCAGAATTAACAACAACAACAACAAGAAAATTAGTAAGCCTTGCCAGCTGGGGAGAGACATCTGGCTAGTGATCAGAGGGGCTTGTGAGTCAATTAATCCATCTCCGAGCTGGATTAGCACATTGAAACATGCTTCCCCTCACTGCTGCAGAGGGACCTGTTGAATGAGCTGTAAAGATGAATGGAACTAAAGAAATTTCATTTAGATGAAGAAAAATGGCTCAGAATTAGTGGGTGGGTGGTTTTTACATGCCTTATGTGCTGCAAGAATTAAGCACAGCTCAGAGAATTTAGGGCATGGAGCAGCCATTTGGATACAAAAGCTCTCGAATTTAAGATCTGATGGATTTAAAATTTGTATTTAGATATCTGTCTATTTATTTCTCAAGCTTATAGCCTACTCAGAACAAAAGATACTGCAAACACAGTTCGGACAAATAGGTCTTTCAGTCCATTCCTCCCCAAGTGTGCTACATCAAATTACCATGTGTGTCTCTGCAGAAGCTACTCCTGGGCTCTTTTGCTTTTATATGGAATGGCAGAACTGTTGCTCAAGGAAATCATCCTGCATTTACCCTGAAGAGACTGAGACTCAGTTTCCACCTTCTCTGTCATTACACATCAATGGGTCTCCTTAGATACTTTTCAGATCATCAGAGACAGGTCTTGAAGGGTCATCTTTGTCACTGAGTTCAGGTCCTGCTCTCATGAGCCATCAGATCATATAATCCCTTCCATGGATTTCTTAAGCTTACTTTTCAATTTTGATTTTTTTGTCTGTTATTTCTGCTGTTGGAAGGCTTTTCCAAAACTTCATTCCTCTACTGTTTAGAAGCTTCTTTATAATTTCCAATGTCCATTTATTCAGGACCAGGTTACAGCCATTTGGTTTTGTGCCAGAAATGTCTTTTAGTCTCCTCCCTACTGAGTACTAAGTCCCCTGAGGTATCTATGGAAAAATGTCAAAAAGTTCAGCTTTTCTTTTACTCAACTAAATAAGTGAAACCACATTGTTCTCCTCCCTTAAAACAGGCTCACCAGTCCCCTGGTTATTGTAGTAGTCCTTTTCTGCACCTATTCCTATTTCAGTTATTATTTTCACAATAATACACGGATTACACACAAGTTTTAAAAGGTATCCTGTGCAAAGGCAATGACACTGCCTTGCATCTACAGAAAATACCCTCTCTCTCTATACCCTGGAAGTTGTATTCACTGAGGGGGTGCTGCATGCACCCAAGGAGTCTCCTCTGTTCTTTACAGCAAAGGAGCTTCCAGCTTTAGGAAAGTATGAGGAATTTCTGTTAGCACCTGGAAGCTTACACTGGAGACCTCTTAGGAAGAGACACACGAGTTTTCTCATCCAGGAGAGGACGCCCAGGAACAATCTCGATGCGATTACTCACAAAGCAAATTCAGTGCTAGGATGCATCAGGAAAGATTTCTCTAG
>RSEF01000001.1:9093360-9116925 GCA_003993805.1 Himantopus leucocephalus | reverse complement strand
TTTAGAAACAGGTTTATTCTATTCACCTCCAGATTGCATCTTCTTGTACCATTAACAGGATCCAAAATATATAACCTCCATCTTCTCAAGAGTAAATCCACTTCTGGGATGCTCAGCTGCAAGCAGAGCCTTTTCTTCTGTCCATATTTGCCCACTCTTCCCACATGTTTCAGGTCTTAGTAGGTTTGGCCTCCTTGTGCACTAGTTGTCTAACTGGATTTTGGGAAAAGATTCCACAAAGACTTTTTATGAAGAAGGATCTGGATGGCCAAAATGTCTTTCTCTAAATGATTTTTACCAATGAATGTGCTTCATCCAAAGAATAAAGAATGAATAGGAACACTTTCATCTTGCCTTATATAAGATGTGGCCATATGTAAGAACAGATGACAAAGCTTGCACAGGTTTAGAAAGATGTAAATCTCCTAAATTCACTAGGAATTGTTGAGATTATTAATGTGGGACCTTCCTCTACTCTGTCATCATGTCTGAGATTTGGCGCTATAGAGTGACTCCTCGCAAGGAGTCACAGTCATGCGGTGTGCTTTGTCCTACAGTTCAGCCGGGCCCTTCATCTGCTGCCAGCCATGGTGATGCAGAACAGCAGTACCGTTCAAGAGACTTTAAATAGGGCCCATGTCTTTCCTTGCCTTCATTAGGAAGGAATTCCGCCCTCGCGCTATCAGACCATGAAGTATTCTGGCAAAGGTATTGAGGACCAGGCTGGGCAGACTGAGAATTCGGTCCTGTGGCTGATCAGATGGCTGAAATGCCATTTACTGTCAGCACATAGGAGAATAAAGACAAAGCCAGCATTAGAGAAAGCTATTTCTTGTGCCACGCTGAGCAGAAGGTGCCAGACCACAGGTGGCAATGTCCCCGGGATGTCCTGGAACAATCGGCGACTGGAGCCACGGCGGGCCGTCAAACAGTGCCTGTACACAGAACACTGTCGCATTTATTCTTTCATAATTTTTGCTAAGTGCCTCTCTAAATTTTGAGTTAAGCAGTTGTTGCCATAGTGATGGCCATTTAGAGCAAGAGAAGGCAGTGACCGCGTTGGGGATGTGCGGTTCTGGCTCTTCACGTAAAAATATGTATATGCATGTACGTACACTGCTGTGGAGCCGCATGAAAGAAGCCAAGCAAACCGCTTATACCGGATCTGAGGGGTGGACAGAGGATATGGAAAAAAGAGCAGCTTGCTGCAGGCTGGAGGTGTTTGTTCCAGGATGCACCTTCACCTACCAAGACCTGGGTCCAAAATACAAACAAGCCTGAGCGGTGACTGATATACTTCGTTTCATACCAGTAGATATTACTCCCTCTGTCAGGACTAGGCACATTTGTTACTGCCTTTCTGAGATACATCTTTGCAGAAACAGGAAAAATTGGCTTTCACAGGTTTATTTTTATTAAAAAAACAAACAAACAAACAAAAAAACCCCATCTTGCTGCTAGCTCTTTAGCAGGAAATGCTTTTCAGCACTCTAGTCACAGTGTTTATACTAGTTTAGTTGCCAGGGCACAGGCAGCCAAAAAGTCAATAAATAATGCAGGTATTGTATTGCATCATTTTAGGGCATCTTCTAAGATTTTTCTGCACTCCTAGCACTAGCATTTCTGGTGGTGACAGCAAGAGAGGGTCAGAACTCCTGGGTTTTATTCCTCGCTTTATGCCACCTCTCTGTGGGGTGACAAAACTGTAGGAGCTTAAATACCTACAGCTAGGGCAAGACCCTGCCCACATACCTGAGCGTATTTCCCTGAGGATTTTGACAGAGTTTAATCTTCCTCTGACTAAATTTGGTTAATAAGTGGAGTTAGGTGTCACCTTGGTCAGCGAATGGAGGCGGTGCCTGAAGTTAAGTGCTTTGGGAATTCTCAGCCTGAGAGTGAGTTTTAGGTCCCTGTAGCACTAACTGATGCAGAAGGGCGGGCAGTTTGCATCACTGGCTGGGACCCAAATTTTGTCAAAGTCCCAAATTAGACTGATTGTGAATGGCCTTTTTAAAGTCCATAAATTCATAGCAAGGCATCCAAGTTTGAAAAATGTGGCCATAAACTTACTCTGGCATAACTTGTCCCTCCACAAGCCCAGACAGAGTCATGGATCAGAATGAAACATTACTGGGTTTCTGTAAGAATACACGATTTAAGGTTTGAAAATAATTTTGGGCCCAAAAGAGAGAAATAAATGTGAGTATTTCCGAAGTATAGCTCTATATTGTTGCATGTTTCTCAGCAAATACAAACTGCCAGCTCCTGTTCCCTGTCGGTGATATTACTGCTTCTAAGGGCAAGCCGAGTGAATGGCAGGTCTGAGAGATTGAGGATGTTGTTTCCATCGAGTTCCCAGTGGTACTTTCTGGCAGAGGTAAGGCAGTCTCACACCTCTCTTTGCTGACTGGAAAACAAAAACACAAAGAGGATCTCTAAGTCAGCAAAACCCACAGATTTCTGTAGTTTACTGATTTACAACAGCTGCAAATCAAATTCAGTAAAATTTTTAGAACAATCCAGTTCCCATAGATAGCTGAGGGCAGCTTGTGTTTCCAGTAAACTTCTATGACATTTGTGATTAAAATTATAAAGGCAGTAAGCACAATTCACAATCAATTATGTTTTATTAATGGTTTTTTAATACACGCCACAGCCCAGTAATCATGAAGCTGTTCAACAGCGTTGTTCTAAAATCAGCTAATAGCAGGATGTAATTTGCAGCCGTCTCTGCTCACTTACAAAACACTTGCTCCGTTAATTGTGATTTCACACTCCGCTGAATGCCGTAGCCTGGAGGTAACATTCATGTGATGGAAGAGTTACCAGTCTGGGCTCTGGGGGCAGAGGGGGAGAAAGTATCATTTTGAGAGAGGCTACTGTTGTTAAATCTTTAATCCTTTTATGTTTAAAAAAAAAAACCAAACCAACAACTCAGCAGCAAAAAGCTATAATCCACTGCTAAACAATTCTTTCCTTTCTTCATAAACCTGAACAGCCTTTCCCTGTTTTGATCCCTTTCTATTGCTTTCTGTTGTTATCAAGAATACAACAAAACCTGTGACCGGCAGGTGAGACCCCGTTGGTGTAATCGGGTACCTACCTTGATCTCATATTGTAGACACTAGGTGAACTAGTCTGCCTAAAGCAAGCGCAAGTTTTCATTAGAAAGATTTTTGTGCCTTTGGAGGTCTCCAGAGACACCCTGTGTCTTTCTTAAATCAGAATAGGCAGGAGATTCTCCCGGGGGAGGTCAAAGGTGCCTAAAATGTTGCCATATGTTAAGTATGCAAGTTAGGCTGATTGAATCTCATCAGTAAATGGTCAGTGGTGATGAGACACAGTTCAGCACTGAACAGCCATAGGCAAGGCAGCAGCTCCTGCTCTGAAGTGCTTCCAGTGCATATGTCAGAGAGAGAAATATCGCCACGTTTGACAAATGATAGGAACCATCTTAACTTGGAAAATTCCCAGCTGTTTTGTACTGCTGTGGCAAGCTGGGAGATACAGCTCAGACCAGACAGGAATGGGAGCACCAGCCCGGGAAGACTTTTATTTGATTTGTGAATAAGTCACAGCAAGGTGAGAAGGAGCCATGGAGGGGGCTTTGCCCACTGCTGTCCATCGTCTTTGCTGTTCCAGTTTCTCCTAGCCTGACCAGTGAACTGGACGGCATCAGGCCAGGTTTGAATGCCACTACTTAGGGGTCCAGGCCAGGATTAGGTCCCATTAGCGCAGACTAGGTGGTAGCAGAAGTCATAGAATCATAGAATGATTTGTGTCGGAAGGGACCTTTAAAGGCCATCTAGTCCAACCCCCCTGCCCTGAGCAGGGACATCTTGCACTAGGTCAGGTTGCTCAGAGCCCTGTCCAACCTGATCTTGAATGTTTCCAGGGATGGGGCATCTACCACCTCTCTGGGCAACCTGTGCCAGTGTTTCACCACCCTCATTGTAAAAAATGTCCTCCTTATATCTAGTTTAAATCTACCCACCTTTAGTTTAAAGAGGTTATCCTTTGTCCTATTGCAACAGGCCCTACAAAAAAGTCTGTCCCCATATTGCTTACAAGCCCCCTTTAAGTATTGAAAGGCCACAATAAGGTGTCCCCGGAACCTTCTCTTCTCCAGGCTGAACAACCCCAACTCTCTCAGCCTGTCCTCATAGCAGAGGTGCTCCAGCCCTCTGACCATTTTTGAGGCCCTCCTCTGGCCCTGCTCCAACAGGTCCATGTCCTTCCTGTGCTGAGGGCCCCAGAGCTGGACACAGTACAGCTGGACAGGTGGGGTCTCACCAGAGTGGAGTAGAGGGGCAGAATCACCTCCCGCGACCTGCTGGCCACACTTCTTGTGACGCAGCCGAGGATACAGTTGGCTTTCTGGGCTGTGAGCACACCTTGCCGGCTCATGTCCATCTTTTCATCTACCAGTGCCCCTCAGTCCTTCTCCACAGGGCTGTTCTCAAACGCTTTCATCCCCCAGCCTATATTGATACTGGGGGTTGCCCTGACCCAGGTACAGGACCTTGCACTTGGCCTTGTTGGGCTTCATGAGGTTCACATGAGCTTGTCTAGAACCCTCTGAATGGCATCCCATCCTTTGGGTGTGTCAAATGCACCAAGCTGTGTGTCAAATGCACCACTCAGCTTGGTGTCATCAAGTCATCCCACATACGGATGGAGAAGAGAAAGGGTGCACACCTAGCTGCTTTCCAAGTTCTGTATGACTCCAAGGCTGGCTGTGCTGGCAACCCAAATTGAATCTCAACAGAAGCAATAGTGAGAAATGACTCTCTGCCCTCCACATATGCAGAGGGTCAGCCATATTTTGGCGCTGTTGCCACAGTGTGAGGGAAATGTCTTGGCAGAGGAGTGATGACAGTGAAATATGGCAGCTCGCGCCGATGACATTTAGAGGGAGACAAGAATGCACAGGCAGAGCACCTCAGCTGGAGCATGGGCAGAAACTCACAGAGAGATCTGAGCTCTAGAAGAACCCTGCAGATGTTGCAGAGAGCTGAAAAGTGATTATGAGCACACGACAGAAATGAGCTCCATGAGGGCAGAAAAAAATAGATGCTTAAGAATCAAGTAAAAAGGAAAGGCTAAATACTTCTCCAAAGACTAAATGCACAGATATTCCTTGGGGGGATATACTTAGGTTGATGTTAACTTCACTTAACTAAGCTTCACTTGCATAAAGCACAAGTGCTAAAGGTCCTCTTAGCTAAAAATTTCATCCCAGGACATGATGCCAAAAATGCCACGGTTCACTTTGTGCAGGACAACTCTACACTTATGCCATTACCTCTCTCACCCACCCTTTGACATTGCTGACCTTAGCCTGGTGATAGTGTCCCCACACGACCTAGAAGGAATAATTACTGTGACATCCACAGGTCACAGAAATCAGCTGCTTCTTTGTCCCCAAAGTCTTTATACTTCCACTTTTCCTATTCCGTGTCTTTCCGGGACCACACAGGGAGACTGAGACTATAGTCGACTAACATGCAATCAATAAGCAGACAGCACTTGTCTGTTCGTTGCTGTCTCTGCTGGTGTGCTTTCAGCTGTCGCCAATGCCTGGAAGAAATAAGCAGATGGATAAAAAGCAGTAGGATTCAGCTCAATCCAAAAAAGACAGACGGGAAGATGGTGGGACTTTCAAAGGTCTAACCTTGCATTACATCAAGATCATTACACCACAAATTGTCCAGATGGTGCAAAGCCTCAGGCTCATGACTGGACTTCTCAATACACTTGAATATACTTATTGTCAAAGTATGGAAGAAACTCTAATGAATTAGGAGACTGTATGGCCTGACCCAGATCTCTAGCTCTGGTGGTATGCTCATTGCAGGTCTCTCTCCTGAGACCAAACTTACTACAGAAGGACTCAGTGCCAAACATACTCATTGATGTAACAAGTAGCAAAGACCCATATTTCCACACCACATTAGTGTCTGGTAGTCTCCAGGGGCTCCTTGTTCCTCACCGGGCTAAATTAATAGGTCTTGTTCTAATCTATAGAGTCCTTTAATATCTAGAAACTTCAAGAGTATCACGTAAGAGACATCTGTTTTCCTGTGTGATTAATATTTTAAATTCTCTTTTTGAAACAGGATGAATATATCATAGATCTCTGAGGAAAGGGGTGGACATCTGTTGTATGTTGTCATTGTAGAAAACATAAAGCATCACTTGTTGATGCTAGCAAAGTACGGACAGTAATGCGGTGTTCTGATTTGTTTTCTTATTTTTTCTTGTTCTAAAGTAAGTTTGTATTTTAAGACAAATGGTCTCCTTCTAAACTGGCATATTATCTCTTGCTTTATGTATCATTCTTTATATTGAAATTGCCTCTAAATTTTTAGGGCTTTTTGAACTCTTCTACAATACGCTATGCATGGGATGGACATGTATGGCTTGTACTCTCATGCTGCTGGCAGTGGTAATTGTATTAATTAATGTTTTTCGTGTATGGATTTCTAAGTTGAAATAAAAGGCAGAAAGTCACCCAGCTGTAAAGCCATTTTTGACATTTTTCCCAAGGAAAGAAAAAAAGTTCTGAGATACAACAGCCAGAAACTGAAATTTAAAGCACTTTGATTCATTTTCACCAAATTTATGTGGCAGCACCTGATTAACATTTCATGATGGAAATTTCTCCATTTCCAGGGAAGAAATTTACTGGTTTTCTCTACCTCACCACATTTCCACAACTTGTTCCTCTTTTTAGTTCCCTGTTTAAGCTATCAGATTTCAGCCAGCCAGAATCAAGATGTGAGCAATTTTTGTACCTGGCACGTATCTGTACCTGTAAGGCTTGCATTCCTTTACAAATATTTCTCTTCCAGATGTCATGGCACCTTTAATTATAATTGGTAAGGAAGCTCAAGCTTGTCCATCACTTTTTTCCAATGAAGTGGGACCTCTTACCTTTCAGTGCAGTTCTCATCAGGCATTAAGGTCAAGCTCTGGCAGAGCACATATAAGCGTGCCAAGTGTATTGGATGAGCAATGGTGCTGTGCAAGTTGTCCATGATCTCTGAGAGAAAGAAATCATGGCATTTAACTTATTGTCTCAGTCTTGAAAGATGTGTCACAATTTTGAGCCAAAATTGGGATTGTTTTAGAAATCTGCTTCCCTAGGATAAGATTTGTAGGGTATAGCAAGGGCTTGGGGAAAGATATGTCTCTGATGGGGTGTCCTTGGAGACAGATATATTAATGGGAATATAAACTTCGATGTTGTAACATGCCACAAAAGCACAGGTGTGGGTAACCTCTCCTGTGACCTTCCACTAAAACCAGGCCTCCTCCTAAGAAAATTTACTAAGGGTGGTAGGTGATACCAAGTCGACATACGGCTCCAGGCACCACAATATCACATTATAGTCCTGAATAATGCAGTAAAAGTCCATCACTGCCAAGCAGGAGCCACCCACAACAAAGCTAAACATAATCTTCTCCAGCACCCACCTCAGGAAGGTGGGTAAACAGATGAGCCCTGCAAAATACTGCAAAGGGGAACAAATGTGGGGGAATTTAAGACAGCACAGGGTAGGGATGAGGGGAAAACTTTCCGGAGTTTTAGCCCAGTCCTGTAGATTGTCACATTTGCTAGTTAATGGTGTTGAAAAACAGCTAGGAGATCTGAGATGCCTCAGCTCTCAATAAAGTTTCCCATTCCATCCTTATAAGTGGGAAACCGCAAAGTCTACAGCTGTTGGACAGAATGCCAATGCCAGCCATTGGTGCTGTAGGTATCAACAAAATTGTTATTGATGTATGAACAATCATACTCCTTTTATAAGTCATCTGGCTAAATGAAAGATTTAACTGCATTTCTTTTCGGAGTTTGACCCTTAGAAAAATAGACTGACAAGAGACTTAGCCTATTAAGAATTCACCCCTGAACCGATAGCACAAGGAGAGCTACTCTGTGAGCTGAAAACAGAAAGCCGGCAGAAGACCAGAGCTGTCATGCGAATATAGCTCTGGAAGAAAGCCATGAAAGACAGGTTTCGTTTCGCAATGATATCAGTAGGATACTGAATGTGGAAAACCCAGACATACTCTCTCTCATTCTTGTTGCTTTCACAAAACCAAGAATGTGCACATTATTAGTAAATCAGCAAACCTGCACCAAGAAATACTGGATTTGTGCAATCAGCTTTTTATAGGCACAGAAATAGTCCATCAAAACTGATTATTCAGACCAAGAGGCAAGGGGATTTTTCAGCAAGAGCAGCATGGCTGCCATTTAACACAAGTGAGTGCTTTTACTCAGGGAAGTGCTGACATTGTCCTCCAAGAGCAGATGTAGCTCTCCCCTGTGGACCTTTGCTGGTGGAAAGAGAAGGGGCTTCAGAGTGCTGATTGAAGATGTTTCAACAACCAAGTGCTGCTGTATCATAGAATCATAGAAACATAGAATCATAGAATAGTTTGGGTTGGAATGGACCTTTAAAGGTCATCTAGTCCAACCCTCCTGCAATGAGCAGGGACATCTTCAACTAGATCAGGTTGCTCAGAGCCCCGTCCAATTTGACCTTGAATGTTTCCAGGAATGGGGCATCTACCACCTCTCTGGGCAACCTGTTCCAGTGTCTCACCACCCTCATTGAATAATTCACATAGGGAAGTGCTGGCAGAAGCTTCCTGATCCGGACATGGAAACCTTTCTCCTTTCTCTCTTTCTGTTTATTTTTCATTTTGGTATTTGTATGACTTCTACACCTGGCCCTGCAGCCATTTCCACCAGGGATCCAAAGCCTATAAACCTGGAGTGTACATATTTTTAATAGTAACAGAACACCAAGAACAACATAACCCTGCTTGTAGCTGGAGTTAAACCATTAAGTGCAAATGAAAAACAAAAGATTTGCAGCTTGATCAACAGCTACTTCTTTTTGAAACGTCCCAGAAACATGCCTTTAGTAGAAGAGGGTACTGCTAAGCCAAATTGGCATGGTTAGTGTAGCAAAATCACTTTGGGTAGGAAATGGCAAACCTTGATTCTGGGGTGCTATCTTCACCACGGTTAAGGGGTGGAATACGGATTGTATTAGCCTGGAATAGGTACAGAATGTTTGTATATATAGTAGCGAGTTATGCAAGCTGCAGAGGAAGCATGTGGGAGGTGCATGCCAGAGAGAACAGGGGAGAAATTGAGTTGCTAGCCCATCTTTATGAGCTGCTTTAAAATAACCTCCCTTCTTCACATCAAGCTGTCTCTTCAGTGTCACCATAGTGACTCTGCTCACCGGCCACCCAAATCTGCCTCGCAGCTTCCTTCAGGAGTCCCACCACCAAGACGCAGTTGTTCCCCGAAGCATCCCTCCCTCGCAACCCCAAAGGGGAAACCTCCTCTGTCAAACCAACCTTCACATTAATGCCTCCACTCACAATTTGTGCACAACACCCTTGTTCCTCGGCAGGACACCGCGATGCCGCTACACGGGCAGCAGTACACAGGCCACCAAGTCTGGCAGCAGGAGAGAAGCACATTTTGACACCCAAAGCTGTGTTTTTAGTAACTGTCTCCTCTTTATAAACAAAGGATTTGAACACGTAATATAGGATGATTGTGTGTTCCTGCAAAGCAGAACTCTGCATGCACAGTGTCTCCCTACAGTTTCAAAGCCTCTGTGAAAGAGCTTCACAGGAATTGCCAAGTGGGGAGGTTAAGGCGATTGGTGTAGGTGGGAGGCCCCCACCCACAGGCACCCCTATAGAGTGGGATCATGGGGCTGAGACATCACCAACCCAGGCTGGGTTCCCACCATCTCCTCTCTTCATATCCCTGGACACCTTCAGACTGGTACTCTCAACACAAAGTGGTGAGGAAGAAGCAGAGAAATGGTCATGCCTATTCCCAATCCTCACGTTCTCCAGTCGCTCCTTGAATTCTGCTGGGACTGATCCTCTGCTGTACCATGACTGATTTTGGTTTCCCTCAGCTGGGCTACTGTAACAAGCTTAAGTGATAAAATATAAAAATCCTTTGCATTCTTTGCCTGGAAAATCAGTTCTCTCTATAGCACCATTGATTTTATGTATACGCTTTTTATGTGCAATGTCAAAATAATTTTTAGTACCTTTCTAGCCTTTATTGCTGACTTATCAGAAACACAGATGTCCCTGAGATACAGATGCGATGCAAGGCAGAGGGTGATGCAGAAACCAGCAGCTTTGAAGGAGTCAGAGGGATGCGAACAGGCTCCCTGCTGTTCAGGGTAAATCCACTGTAGCTCTAGGCATGTCCCGGGTAGGTTTTAGAAAACCTTATACAGGACCCCATTACAAGCCTTTTCTTCAGCAAAATTAGTTGTTCTTGGTAGTGTTGAAGGGCTGTTGAAAACTGGCTGGTTTTAATATAACCTTATAAAAGACTCACATAAAAGGTAGAAGGAGCAATGGGAAACAAGGGAGGTTTATTGTTAAGGTATCAGAGGGGCACCGTAAAAGATCAAAGTTTGATTCTTGGCTGTGCTGATGACCTTAGGTAAATCATTCAGGATCAGGCTTGGAAGAGAGACCGGCTTGCTTAGGAGATTTTTCAGAGTCAGTGCCTCAGTGGCAACCAACGGGTGCAGGGCATGGTTGAACGCATGTTCTTCAATTCCTAAAGGGAAGCAGAGACCTTTTCAAAGTTTGATAGTGATTGTGAGGGCCGAGCAAATCAAAATCTGAGCTTAGACTCTTCTGAGAATCTCATTTCATCTTTCTGTGCTGCTTTTTCCCCAAGTGTAAAGCAGGGGAAATAAATATTTTACCAGTGTTGTAAGGATAAATGTATGAATATTTGCTGAGATACAGTGGTGACAGAAGCTACAGAGGTAAATAGGATGGATATTGCATTAAAAAAAATACCAAGTCCTGTTTTAATCCAAAAAGTGGGGTAATGGCGAGAACGATGGAAGTCAGTCCGACTGAATTATTAACAACACAACCGTTTATGTGACAAATGTCACCTTTTTGCCTGATAATTATTTGCCATAGGATAGTATCACTATTTTATATGCCCTGTATATGCTTGAATATTATTTCGTAAATTGCAGTACTAAGTCTGACACAGAAAGTACTGCTGAATACAGTTACTTCATTACTCCTCCTAACATTACCAGAAAATATATTTTCTGGACCTGCTTAATAAACCACACATGATCAGCAAACTAGCTTACTTATAGATCACTGAGAGATGACGAAGATTGTTTTCTATTGACATAGCACTTA
The DNA here is from genome assembly GCA_003993805.1 of Himantopus leucocephalus. NCBI lineage: Eukaryota > Metazoa > Chordata > Aves > Charadriiformes > Recurvirostridae > Himantopus > Himantopus leucocephalus. The sequence goes on along the minus strand of RSEF01000001.1, from coordinate 9,105,687 downwards.
TTTCTGAGCGGAAAATTCTGCTAAGACAGTCTGCAGTTCAGACTACACACGTTACTAGGACTGCAGAGAAAAACCTTTCACAGTGCCTCTGACACATTACTGATTTATGAGAGAACAATGTTGGACTAAATATGAATAAAATGCTATCCTTTCACACAATTTGGTACAGCAACACTGAAATTGTACCGGGATAAACAACTGCCTTGCAATAAGCATGTTCATCCATCATTCAGCATTAGATATTAATTTTTGTTTATTCCAATTTCTTTTGTGTAAAGTGTTTTTAAATTATAAATAACCCTGAAACTCTGATAATAATATATACTCTGTTAAGGAAAAGGTAAGGACAGAAATAAATTATTAAGGCAATCTGTTTAAACATTACCACAAAATTTATCTGAGGATTTGGAGATCAAGGCAGACACTGTCATATTTGAAGAGATTGACAAGGAGTCTATGGACAAATCATGCATCTGCGTTGCATGAATAGACTTTGTGCATGTGTATTTAGTTAGAAAATTGTTACAGCATGATCTTCACTCCAAGGCTTGATTTTTCTCCTTTTAAGGTCATTGGCAAACTGTCTTGACCTTAGTGAGAGCAAAATCATATCCTAAGTACATACATCACTGCTCTGTTCTCCCCTTTATCTGAGCAATGAACTGTGATTAACATTAAGGAGAGCAAGTCCAGCCGTAAGCATTTTCACGGCCTAAGAAAGCATCAAGTAGGCTTCTCCTTGTTGTGTCTCTTCTTTTTCTCTTTCATCTCCTTTCTTTTTTTTTTAAACTTAATTTGCTTGTAAGAGAATCTTTTATGCCTGAAGGAGTGATGGCTTTGTGATTAAGGCGATGATGGAGAGCCAGGTTCAGTTTCCAGGACTTCCACATAAAGCCTTGGTAGGTCACTTATTAAAGTGCCTTGCAGAACCGCAGTGCTAATAACTAAATGGATGATGGACCATTCTCTGTTGGTGGTGCCAACCAGCATGAAATGGCTGATTGATAACACTGTGACCACATCAAAACACATTATTGGGAATGATCTCTGGTCTCTGCTTGTCCATGAACCATGCCAGGCACCGTTTAGAAGAGCTCTAGTTGACCTGAGTCAAAACCATCCCAGGGAGGCATGTTAACAGTTAAATGGCATGACATGAGCTTGATTGCTTTTCTGTTACAGACACAGCCTTCAGTTCCCACCTGATATAACAGGGCTTGTCCTGTGTTTCAAACATTTGTCATAGCCCAAAAATAGAGGTAAAGGCCTAAGGGGTTTCTCCCATCCTCTCATTGCCCACACAAGGGGAGCAGGCTAGTAAAAGAAGGCAGGACAGGTGGACTTCAGCAAGAGACTTTGTACCTGAAGGCCAAATGCTGAGTTCAGCAAAAATTAACAGCAAGGCAATAGCACTGTTACAGTGCTATATCTGAAGGAACAGTAAGTAGAGTGCAATCAACACAAAAAAAGGAAAAGTTATTAAGGAAAGGCTGGAAGCAGCTGGAGACACAGTGAATGAGAATACATAAGACTCCGAGTCCAGAAGAGAGAGGATGGAATAAGAGAGGATGGTATGAGAAAAATATCAGAAGCAGTCTCTGTCCTTGCAAAATGTAAAACATCGTTTAGCAATGGTCAACATCAGATATATCGCCCCATACATTTGTGGTCTTTGTGCATAGTTGTCATAGTAGATGCTTAGCCTGTAATCAGTTATGAAGCAAACGAAATAAGGTGCTCTATGAGAACACAAGACAAATGTATTTCTTACTTTCTATGCTATCCAGCAATTCTTTAACACTGCCCTTGAATGTTTTATTGATAAAGTTTTGTAAGAGCTCACATCTCATGCTGCCTTTTCTAATTTCTTCCATCTCTTCTTTAGAGGTGCAGTGGAAAGACTTGTCGGCTTGTTCTTCACTGGCTTGTGGGACAGCACTTCAAGTTTGGCAATGGATCAGAAGGACTGAAGAGCACTTTTGCTCCCACCAATGTTTCTTAGAGCTGCTAAAACAGGACCAATGAAGATGTTCACCAGACTCCAAGTCCTTGCGCTAGCTTTATTTTCCAAAGGAGTTTTCCTTTCCCTAAGTGACCACAGCTTTGTAAGGAAGGAAATTAAGATAGAAGGAGACCTGGTCTTAGGTGGCTTATTCCCAGTCAACGAAAAAGGCACCGGCATAGAAGAATGTGGAAGAATCAATGAAGACCGAGGCATTCAACGCTTGGAAGCCATGTTGTTTGCCATTGATGAAATCAACAGAGACAACTACTTGCTGCCAGGAATTAAGCTCGGAGTTCACATCTTGGACACATGTTCCAGGGATACGTATGCCTTAGAACAGTCTTTGGAGTTTGTCAGGGCATCTTTGACTAAAGTGGATGAAACAGAGTATATGTGCCCCGATGGCTCATATGCCATTCAAGAAAATTTGCCGTTACTCATTGCAGGAGTCATAGGCGGTTCCTATAGCAGCGTCTCCATACAGGTAAGTTCCAGGAGCCCCACCAGGTGAGAATCATTCATCCACAATTCCTGTGAAAGAACCAATGCTTACATAAGTTTGTCAATGAAGCAAGTCTTAGCTCAATCACTTTACCCTAGGGGTCAATCTAGCATATAATTTTTAGTGAATTTATATTAGTTTGATTCACTCTTTAAAACATTTGTTGTAGTTTAAACCTCTGGCAGCTGTCCACTTCCTCTAGTTTATGGTGTATCCTGAGGACATTTGAAGTTTCCAGAAGCCTTAACATTTATTTTGAACTTCAGATTTCATGAGACTTTTACAACTCTAAGTTCAGAGCTCTGCTTTCACGTCAATAATAAATTATACCACCTATATTTCTGAATATATGTATGCTTGTCATGCCACATGTACATAACATTTGTCATTTAAACAAAAGAGATTTAAAATGAAAAAAGAAACCTTTGTCTTGTTTCCAGACTGAAATAAAGTAAAAATGGCATACTAGCCAGAAACCTGAACAAAAAATTGCAAGTTTTTAGTGTCTAATTAAGCACACAATGAAAATTATTCTGCTGACTTCAGTGAGTGAGGTCTCAAGCATCCCATGCAGTCAGTACAATTTCTGAATGAATTCTAAATTTACTGTCTTTCCTTTTGTTTCCATATATAGTTCATGCTAAGACCATTTTTGCCAGGAAAGGTTGCCAGGCAGGGAGCAGTGTAAGCACTGTCAGAAGTCCAGCACAGAAGACAGATGCCCTCAGTCTTGCTCCCCCCCTGTAACTGCAGCTTTTGGTTTTACAGTATTGGTCCCAAATAGGGTCTCAGTAGGGTGTTGGAGAGTATTTAATGGCTTGCAAAGGTGTAAAGTTGCAGGTGGGTTTCGTGCTCCATATATCCTTCCAACTATGGTTTTATTGCATGCTTGTCTTCAGTTCCAATAGCTAAATATAATGTTGACTCCTTTTGCTCTTGGCTTCCCATTTTTTCTAAATTCATGATAAAAATTTAAGTCCTTGCAATTTTTTTTTTCCATTAAATGAGCATGAAGAACATATATGCCATCTTTTTTAGCACAAATTCTGTATTTCTCCTCTCCAGAGTGGGTACTCCTATGGCAGAGCAACATCGGATATTCTGAAGTTCCCCACCACTGCCAGTGGCAAAAATGTCCCCTAGCTTTACTGAAACTGCCAAATATACATATATCTCATTATTTTTGGTGATATTAAATAAGCCAGTCCACATCACTAATAACCACAAGTGATTGGTGTCTTAAGCCCAGATTCAGGTAGGCTAAGACCTTGCATCTAGTATTTCCTAATGGTCAGCTGCAGGTTTACAAAGGCACCAGGCCTTGAGAGTGCTGGACATGACTGAAACAGGCCGCTGGACTACTGTGAGCAGTATGATTTTTCCAGACTGACTACAGGCCCTAATTACTGCATTAATGTCTAAGGAGAAAAATGTTCTTCTCTACTACAGATCATGTACTACAGCACTGACAGAAAGCTCAGGGAGCTCCATTTACCTGTTTCATCAACAGGCCAAGAGTTCATCCAATGTTTGTTTCAGTCACAATTACACTGGGGAACTGGCTCCTGCTCTTGTCAAGGCATTAAATCCCATCAGCTTGGGAGCAAGTCCAGTTGCCGTCAGATGTGCATGAGCATTTCAACAAATTACATTTTATTCCCTTTTGTGTTCCAGTGTGTGGCTTGTCTGTGTATTTATAGTAGGGAATACATGGGCAAATGGTTACCAACACCACAGGAGAATAGTTTCTGCAGAGCAGAACCTCAGTCATTTCTCATACTAGGAGTTGTTTTGTCCCACTGTGGACCAGCTAGTGTGGCAGGGATATATCCTTCATCAGGAAGGGTCTGATCACTTGGAGCACAAAGAACAAGTTCCAGGGCTGGGAAAAAGACATCTGAAGAGAAGAAATGATAGCTCCAAAACCTTAGGCAACACAAGCTGTTAAGGAAATCATTATTCATTGTCTCTCCCAATCAGACAAAGGGTACATCAGGTGAAACCAGTAAATGGCAGGTTGTTGTGGATGCTAAAAAATAAATGAGTTCAAGAAGTGACAAGAGAAAAACAGTAAATTCTGTATAGATATCACCTCTGTCTCAGCAATTCCCAGAGCTGCAAGCATCTCAAGGCTGATAAAATATTTTGAAACATCATATGCTTGCCCCATGTCACAGGTGCAGAGGTGGAACTGGTTTTGCCTTACCTGTAGTCTAGTCCTTTGTGGTCTGTCTGTTTCTCAGTCCACCCTAAATTCAAGTGAGTCCAAAGAATATGAAGCAGCCTAAAAGGCACATCTGTAAAAGTAGTTACAGCCGAGGAAATGGCACAGATATTTCCCTCCCTCCCAGAAACCCTGAGGCAGGCATGCCATGCTCCTAAAATGGCCCAGGGCCTCTTGCACAACATCTTTCAGTCTGTTCCTTTGAAACCGGTCTCTGGTGTTCACTGATGTGAGACTAAACCCATATCTGAGGCAGGAGATTGGATGCAGTCCACATTTAATATACATAGTATATACAGATGCTTCACATTCCAAAAGCTTAGGTTTAGAGCAGCAGCTGTCAGACAGAAATCGGAAGTCCTGATAAGAGACTTTCTTATTCAGTACATGTGAAAAATGGCAATATAGCTGTATGCATATCTGTATGTCGCCTATTTTTCAAAACTTATGAGGGGTGATCAAACAATAGTTATATCTGATATTACTCTATACTCTATAGAGCTTCCCTAAAGTTGCCAATAGCTGTTCAAACATAAGATCTTTCTCACACAGTTCTTCAGAAAAATAAACATATAGGTTCACAAACCATTCAATGTGTTGTTGAGCATTTTCCCGCTAGAAAAGAAGTATTCAGTTGACTACTTTCCCTTGACATAGATTGGGTTGGCCTTCCTTCAGTCTCTCTTTTCTAGCTTTGCTCTAGATTTCACATTATCTTGAAAAGATGTAATTAAGCTATTCACTCCTTCTGCTCATCTTGTTAAGGTAACCAGTCATGACTTCTGTTTCAAAGAAAATCCTTGTCAACAATAATACACATTGCAGACTCAAGCCTGAAGATGTAAGAACTTCAAAGCATTAAAGCCACGCCTGTTGGTGACATGCCGGAAGAAGAGACTACCAAATTTCAGAGACAATCACCTGTATAAAGTAGTCCCATTAGCAACTGGAATCACACCACCGCTGAACATCAAACCACTTCAGCAGGCACATGCGCAAGGCTGAGCATCCCTCTTAGCCGTGCTTTCAGGCAGCACTCAGGGTGCCGGGTGCTTCCAGATGTAGCCCTGTCAAGCATTTCTCTTTTGCCTGAGACCTGTAAATATCATAAAGTCCACAGCACAGTTTCTTAGCCTTAAAATAAACCATGCTGAGCTCTAGACAAGAAATTATTTCTGCCTTTTGTTTTTTCCTCCTGTGAATTTGCTGTTGTATTTCAATACTTTTTCTTCCCCTCCTTTCACCCTCCCTTTCCAGATTTTTGTCTGGACAGCTGTCTGCCAAATCACTTCATGATGCTCCTGCTGTCAGATTTCTGCTTCTTTCATTATCCTTCCACCAAGGAAAAAAGAATTTGCTGGTAAATCAGCAAAGAGCACCTTCCCCACTGAGTCAGTATGCGCAATAGGCACTTTTTGCAGAGACTAAAAACAACAAGAGAATGCAGAATGTTTAATTATTTTCTGGTCAGACTAGGCTATTATCGTTAATGATGATCTGGATAATTAGTTTTTGGATGTTGTGTTTAAATTAGCAGTGAGCCCAATCTGCACAGCATTTGATCCCTCAAAACCCAATCCAGGATTCACAGTCAGTGGAAGTGCTTACGTAAAAAAAGCTGCTTTCATGAAATAAAATTCTGACCTGAGTTGAATCTAGGATCAGAAGGTGAATTCTCCAAAGTTTGGAGGACTTTATTTTGGATTTATGGCTTTTCATTTGCGACAGATTATCCACTCTCTCCTAGTTTACAACAGAAATTTCAAACATATTTTCCTTGGAGATGTTCAACGACGTTGTAAAAAGGATAAGAAAAAAGCACTGTTCACTTGCACAGAGGAGCACCTACATACCTAATCCAAATGCTGTGTTTAAAATACTTAGGTCAGTTCTGTCAGGAATACGCATGTATAAGCAGTATTATGACTGTTCAAGTGCTGGATTTGTTCTTCTCTGCTTCTGAAAATAGGACTCATCTTCTGAAAATGAAGATTGGGGTCCATTCCCTGCAGTCAACCCTTGGAAACATTAAGACATTCCCTTAGGTGATCTGGGCTTTGCATTTCCATATCCACTATATTGACGTTGATGTAGGGCTTTAACTCTGTGTAAAGTTTCCTTTATGCTAACACAAGACCTCCAGATCACAGCCATGAAAGTTATTCCCAAGTTAGAGCCTCATCCTGAAAAAATGGCAGAAAGGAAACCAGTACCCAGCTGTCTTCTCTTGAATTCCTTGCCGTGTCTCAAGTAAAAACTGTAGCAAAACCACTAGAGAAGGTTTAAAGGTACATTACTGCTATCACAAAAGCTAAAATCTCTCTCCTAAGTGAGTGACCATCTGGCATGAAATTCGGAATATGTACTCATTTACTGGCAATCTTTTCCTGGCTGTCATTTTTCCTTAGCCACACAAGTCTGCCAAGGGCTCGTGGAGCCTGAAAGCTAATCACCTCCATTTCCATCCTCAAAGGATAAAACATCTTTCAAACAGAGTCTTAACAATAGCCTGTGACTTCCATAACCACTGAAAATAGTGCAAAATACTTCAAAGAACCATATGTAAAAAAATCCCCCATAGCATATGGGGCTCTGTCCCCCTGTGCATGGACCCAACAGGGGTATAGGCAGCAGAAACGTGCAGGGGGCTGCAGGGGTTCACCAAGGACCACAGACCACATAGGGCATCTGAGCTGTGCTTATAGAGGAGCTTTGCAATCAACTGTTCAACGACAGCCTCTAGTGATACTGTGCTTGTAAAACTAAACATCTTTATTAAAAGANAGACGGACCACCTACCACTAGCATTCAAGCTACACATGCTCTTGCTGACTTCCTGGTGCCTCCTTTATACTCTTTCCCTCTTTTATCTCTGTTCTTCCTCTCCCTCCACTACCTCTCAGCCAGATCCTTGCTGTTTGTTCTTCTCTTTGTTTCTATTCCACATTCAGAAACTGAGCAGCCACTAGGTTGAGATTTTCAAAGTTCCCAAACAGCACTGGACATGTCTTTCCTAGAGATTTCAAAGGAATGTGAGTACCTCCCTCTGGCTGGCTTCTTTGAAAATCCCAAGGTAACTGATTCCTTTGCACTCTTTTTGATTTGGGTTTGGGATTTCTTTTTTTTTCTTTGTTTAAGCATTTTCTCCTTTTGCCAAGGGGAAATGATACGATTTTACAGGGATGGATACGTAACCTACAGGTAAGAAGGAAGGAGCCCTACCATGTTATGAGTGGGAAAGGATGGAACTACAGGAGAAAGTGGCCAAAAATAGGAACTAGTTAGGGACATCTTGACATGACCCACACTCATTCTGTCCCTTCTGACTAGGACTTACGCATCAGTTAATGAGTCTCAAATAGCCATATTTATCAGTGATAGCTCTTTTAACTCCAGAAGCCATTTCATGCTTTTAGAACCATCAACCCCAGTTTTAGTCCCTTTTCTCATCATGTGTAAATGTGTCATGAGTCCCTCCCGGTCAGGTTTACCAAGCCTGAGAGAAGAGTTGCAGTCCTCGTGCAAAGCAAGGTCTTCTGCACAGATCTCTTCTCAGTCTGCCAACTTAGTGCTTAGCTTGCTTCACTTTAACAGTTAATGCCGTATGGAAGTAGAGTGCATATGCGACAGCTCACTGTGCTATCCCCTGAAGGAAAAAAAAGAAAAAAAGAATTCTAAACAATTCTTCTCTCTGAATACAACATTTCTCTGCATGTCCTTCTTGGTTTATTTTTTTTTTTACCCAGGACACACATATATAAAGAAATTCCTGGGTACTCTGCAGAAATCCTAGATGTTATTCTGACAGTATTCGCTATTTCTGATGTTCATTTCACAGATGCAATTATTTCACTGTTCAAACACTGCTTCTCTGGATGTGACAGCTATTGAGTCTGCTGCAAATATTTAGCTATATTTTTTCCACATTCATTGCCAAAATTTTCAGGAGAAGAGCAAGTCTAAAACCAATGTTGTCTTCTCCCTTCCTCCTGCTAGCAAAAAATGCCAGATGTTTTTATTTGTTTGGTAATGAATTGTTTTTTTTCCTGAGTTACATTTTGGAAGGAATTTTGTTAAGGAACAATACTCACTAACTAGTAAACAGCCTTCTTAATACCAAAGAGAGAGAAAGCTGATGGAAACCCCTGCTTCAGTCCTGCAATATGCCAGAAGATTACAGGGGATTACAAGCCGGGCTAAATAGCCACTAAATAACCACTCCTAAATAACTTCACTGCTTCTGGTTTAGTTCCTTGCAACTGACCTTTAACGATTAAAAGGACTGTGATGTCGGCATTGCTGATGCATTCCTGGGGTCAGAGCTTGAAGTCTAGCTGAAGCCAAATGGGCATTTTCTGTTGCGGATGGTAACAGCCCCTGTGTAGAGACTGTCTTCCATAGTGCTTATTACGACATCCCAGACATGACACCCACAGTTTCAAAATGGGCTATGGAGAGAGGACATTCCAGACTGATAAAGGTATTTCAATTCTGGGATCAGCAAGGAACTTAAACTCTTAATTTCCCTTTGAAAACAAATCAGAGTTTGGAGTGAAGTTTTTTTCCTTGGGTCCGAGCTGAGCAGCTGCATTTGCATCACTGAGATCTCCCCCTTCCAAATACTCCCAAACTATGTAAGCATGTCAGCAGTGCCCAAACTGAGTCACACTGGGTCACACTGTCCCCAAGGTGAGAGCCATGCCTTTGAGCCTACTGAATCCCAAGAGGACAGGGAAAGTTATAGTGGAGCCCATCTCTTCAAGTATTGTTCATATTCATTGCCAATGATGCAATCTGGCAGCACTGTAGGCTCACAGCGTGCTGGGCTGTATCTACATAGCCAGAATATAGATGGAAATAATTATTTCTATTTATTTTATTTATTTCTATTTATTTGATTCTCATTGGACCACATTTGGAATACTATGTCCAGCTTTGGGTCCCCCAATAACAGAAAGACTTCATAAATAAAGAGATGATTGTGGTGAGGAGAGCCTGCAGCACATACTCTCCAAGATGAGGTTGAGGTGTGTTTAACCTGGAGAAGAGAAAGTTTGGTGGGAACTTAATATCAGCTTTTCAGTATGTACAGGTCCATGCTCAAGAACACAAAACAAGTGTCTTTACTGAGATGCATGATAAGAGGATAGAAGAAAATGGTTATAAATTGAAAGAAGGGAGGTTCTAATGACATAAAATGTACAAAATTTTGCTAAAATATGTTTAGATTTAAGAAAAAAAATCAAATAAGCAAAAACTAAAATTTATTTAAATTATGTGTTGGAACAAATGCTTTAGCCGTAGTTTGACCTGCAACTGCCCAAATAATAACAAGAAGCCCACACTGTAGATTACCATCATTTAGGAACTAGGTACAACATACACTGGCAGCAGCGCATATTTCTTCAAAGCAAGAGCTCAGCCCCTGTGTTATAGCAGTGACCTAGACATTAGGAAATCCTTGGGACATGGCTTTGCCATGATCTTGCTGTGGGAATCTGGACAAGCAACTTTCTCAGGAGACCAAAGGCAGTGACTGAGTCTCCATTGGGACAGATTGCAGTTCAGAGAGACAGGGATTTCTCCAGTTTCTCCATAGAGACAAAACTCCTTTACCTCAAGCCCATTCTGCTCAGCATCCTAATTTACTGTCTGTTCAAAACAGCCACAGGAGCTCCTGCCTGTCTCAAAGGAGCTCTGTGTAATTAGATTCATTAAGCCGTGTTAAGTGCCATGAGATTCTCACGTGGTAAAATTTTAGAAGTGCAGAGAGCACCATCATCTAACAAGACGCCTCTTCTGTCCAACAAATGTGTGATACACACTTGTGTATTGTGTTGAAGAAACCTCATCTGTTATAATACTTTTAGTTTGTCTGGGTTTTTTTCCCCAAAGTGCTTCCTTTGCTTCCCAGCCCTGTACACATTCAAACAACCCATGGAACAACCTCTGGGCTGTTAAGATAGGAAATTTTAACTAAAAACATCAGAATAAATCCTACCACCAGCAAGTAAAGTCCTATGGAGGATAGCCAAAATGCTTGATGGGATTCAATATATCCATATATGAGTTTCTGAGACATATAAGTGTTACTTACCTGACCCCATCTATCATCAAGAGTCTTGACTGGCCAGAAATATACTCAGAAACCAGATTCACATGTTTGATAGCTGTATCTAATTCACTGCTCCTTGCAAAAAGGTATTAGGAAGCCATTTTCAGTGTTATAAACCAGATTGGCAATTTCCCAGAAGTATTTGTTCTGCGCGCAGAGAAGTAGAAGGGACAGATGGGGCTCCAGCACCATGACAGGGACATCAGTCTCCTCTGGCACTGCCCTGGCCACTCCATTTGCAGGATTTGCTGGTGCAGTCTATCTCTAGGGAGGGACACGGCTCACACTGGCCTTTCTGCCGTGCTCATGTTGGGCGGCTCCTTATGAATCACCCTCCATCCCAGCAGCTGGGTGAGAGCCAGGTTCGCTTGGGAAGTGGACACTCTAGCACAGGACAGTGGCTACACTAATAAACCCAGCAGCGTGAGGGCAAATAAAGGTTTCCCATCATGCTGGAAGCTGACTATATCGACACACTTTGTTCACAGCAAGCTGTGCAAAGTGGTCAGTTTAGGGTTGCGGCAACAGAACATCCAGCCCTATTTTCAAAGGTGTTAAGCATCTGCAAAACCCACTGGGTTTGACAGCAAAAAAAACAGGCTACTACTGCTACTTAAGTGCCAACATATGGATTTCAGGCTTTAATTGCATGCACCGTGGCTTGATTAAATTGCTGCCTGGAGCTTTGCCAGAATGGATTATTTCACTTAGCAAAAGCTGGATCTATGCCGCAATTTTGGAGCTGTAGCCCACAGCCCAAGGCAGCACGGACCTACGGTGTAGGTCTGCCTCAGTTGTTTCACTCTCAGTGCACATAACGCTGGCTCACATTGCACTGTCCTCTGCTACACTGAGACACTGCAGAATAGTCACGGCCTTAGGTATCAGCTCCTCTCCAGAACCTGTTACCTCTGCCCTTATCTTGTTGCTTGTTTAATCGGGATCTGATTTTCGGAGCCAGATGTTCAGATCAGCATGGATACGGCTGGAAAAAGGGACTGTTCTGAAACTGGCTGCATCAGCTAAATGCCTGAGACCTGAGCTTTTTTGAAATAAGTCCTTAAAATCAAGATGTTACAATATTCCAGAAAATTCTGAACTTCACAATTTCCAGAAAAGTGTCCTGGTCTGAATTAATAACAGATACAACTTCACTGAGCTCCGTGATCAGTCACAGTTCTCAGGCACGATTGGGTCACTATCGTCTATGATTAATCAGACTTTCTTATATTTTGTAATTTTTGGTCTATGAAAAAATTGCCATCTGGACAGCTTTGCAGTGAAGAGCGTTAACAGCAAACAGTGTTGCCGCAGGAAAACATTCTTCTCCCCATAGCAGAGGAAGCAAAATTGCAGGGAGTTTGCAGGGACACCAGAAGTATAGTGACCTCCAATGCTCAGGGGCCCCTTGTAAATTTGGGTTCTTTTTCCCTGCATCTGGATACTTTTGTTGCTTAGACTAAAAGAAAAAAAAAAAAAAA
>RSEF01000001.1:9067321-9084757 GCA_003993805.1 Himantopus leucocephalus | reverse complement strand
CACCACTTGTTACTGACCTCCAACTAGACTCTGCACCACTAACGAAGATGCAGATGGCCTTTCTACTCTGCCATCTCACCCAATGAGCTCCTACTCATCAGGTCAGATCCCCTTCGCCTCCAGCACTCAAAGAGTCATATGTAAGATCCTGCTGGCCTTCCTTGTAATGCTTATTTGTAAAATAATCCAGAACACTGCTTTAAGCTGGACGTAAAATTTTCATGAGCAGGAGGCATCTAATACCTTGTTAATCATAAAAGTTTTAAAAGTGTAATACGTGATGGATTTGTGCCCAATAAAACCAAGAAAATACAGAGCAAATTCCCCAAGATAGTCATTAAAAATATACATGAAAAAGATGTCTAGGATTTATCGAAAAAATTGCCGTCTTTTCCTGGGATCACAAAAGTGTCATATNAATTGCCGTCTTTTCCTGGGATCACAAAAGTGTCATATCATTTAAAACCTTGAAAGCAGCTAAGGGACAGTCTCTGAAAACGCAGTTGAGCCTTGCTGTTTCAGAGCAGACGAACAGTTGAACCTGTGCAGTATTTTCCCCTATTTCTCTCTATATTAAAGTTACATTGGTATGCACACACAGAGCTGTAGTGAGATTTTGACAGTCTGGTTTTCCTGATGGCCCCCATTTACTTTCTCCTTCCTCTATCCTCTTTTCAGACCTAGTTGCTGATGTGAATCTGCAGTTCCTTTCCTTTGGCCAAATTTACCCCTCTAAGATGTTCCTGGGCAGAAATCTCTGCTTACCCCTTCCTGAAGCTTTTAATAAGTATATCAGTATGTGTATATTGATATATTTATGTATTTTTATGCACAGGCATATTTTCATATATATTTAATTGTGTATAATATAGATTCATAATATATAGAATCATAAAGTTAAAGAATAAATCTAGTTGGAAGGACCCTCAGGAGGTCTCTAGTCCAACCTCCTGCTGAAAGCAGGGTCAGCTGCAAGATCAGACCAAGTTGCTCAGGGCTTTACAGATCTAAACTGGCTGAAATTAAAATACTATAGAACCTTTCCACACCCTAGTTTAGGTTTGAGGTATCATGATGTCAAACAAGCTGATCTGCACCCTGGATGAATTATGTGTCACACGATGCACCATGTAAGCTGGATACTTGGACTGGCAGCAGGACACAGACATTGCCATCTCTTGGGCACAACTTCCAAATAAAATTTTCATTAATACTTCCCTCGTCACCATGGCGGGTCAGTGACCTACCTGTTAATGGCGTCTGTTACCTAGCCAGAGATTATCATAAAATGCATCTTTTTCATGCTTTCATTTGGTACTAATTAACAGTAATTGGCCTGAGTGAGCAAGAGCAGAGGTTGAATTGTGTTCTTACCTCTTGAGATAAGCTCCAGCAGCAGAGGCCAAGCTGTGCTGAACCATTGCTTCCTGGCTGACTCAGGCACAAGGTACTTCTGCCTTCTGCCACCACTGCCACCGCTGCCTGCTGTCACCACTCTTCTGCCTGACCTGGGCGCTGAGGTCCCATAGACAAAAAGGTGGGAAATGCAGCATTAGAAGGACACAGAGCAGCAACAACTTTTCTTCGTAGCCCTCAGGAAGACTCTGGAAGTACGTTGCCCTTGGCCTTTACCCCATTCCTGGAAAGTCTACAGAAACCACAGGCCAGCCGTAGCCCCAAACTTGCTATAGCAGCTTATTTAGGTGAAGGTGTTTTGACATCCCTAAAATAGCAAATAACTCTCCATCTCAGTTTCCTCTACTTGAATATTTATACAACCCACCACTTCAGCTGAGCTATGAAAAACTGAATACAAAGCTACATAGTCTGTGGCTTGTATGTAATTTATAGTCAGCTGCTTTGGTCATATTAGTAATGCGGCCCCTAGGCATCTTATAAACCTTTAGATTGTGCAGCGCCCATGCAGGTGTGTAGATGACGATGAGATTAGACACGCTGTGTTTATGGAGAAACACACGACTGAAAACCTGAGCAATGATTTTCTTTCAGATCACATATTTGAAAGACAGAAGGCTCGGTAACCTAATTTTTTTAAGCCACAGATTTCTGTGTTTGCCTGCTGTTTGTTCTATAATAGTTATTATTTCATCTTTTGTATCGCTGGCAAATGTCCTGTGAATCCCAAATACTCAGGGTCTGCACAGTCAAAAGTGCTCAGAGGAGCAGGAACAGCCTTTTCATCCCCCAACCGTCCACATTCACTTTTCCAGTCCCACCGGTCTCTAAGACAGGAGGACAACACGGGACATACCATGGGATTATATTATTATTCTTTATGCAGGTTTACCTGTGAGAAGCATCCACACATAACTGAAGAGAAGTCAGGTCTGCTTCTTTCTCCTTGTGACTAGAAGAACAAGATCTGTGAGAAAAGAGTTTGGTTCAGGATTCCTGCCCCTTACATTTTAGCATCTAATTTAGCCCTGAAAAGCCAATGGGAGGACCAGATTCTGCTCTATCACCTGCTGTGGAAGAGCACTTTAGCACTTCCAGAAGTAATCTCAGTTAGTCTTACTTGCATGCTGAGGTGCTATTGTAGGGGCTGAAAAAGGCAGAGGCTGTGCTCAGAACATGACCACGGCAGTGTTAATGAGGGTGAGGACAAGGACAAGAGGAGATTGTATAGGGACACACTGGGACAGTGCGACACATTGGAAAAATAAATTTCTCTTTTGAGTAATCCAGGTGTGGCCTGGACTTCCAGTGAGTCCCAGAGAAAATGACATTTTCAAAAGGTGATGAAGGAAACTACAGAAAGTCACAAACCCAGACGTTTAATCCCAAAGATAACTAAATGCTATGTTATTTTTCACCAAACCTCTACTTTTGTTGGCAGCTAATAGTTATACTAGAAATGCAGAACTGAAAGCATAATCTGTGGAAAAGCATCTTTTCTCCTGAAATAACCTTAATATCACTACATTCCTGGAAGACATTTGCTTCACCCAATAGAGCACAGTGGAAGGTATTCCCAGGCTAACACTGACTGAATGGGATCTGGTACCAAGCCAATATAGCTGCATTAACATGACACGAACCTTCAGCCCAGCCTGGTGACGCGATATAGACACGGATCTTGGTCTGAATCCTACATCACTTCCATGTAGCGTATTTCCAGGCAGCTGACTGCTGTACTTGTACTCGATAAACTGCAGCACAGACAACCATGTGAATCTATATCAGCTTTCTGCAAAGCCTGAACTACTCCCTTCAAGCTTGTCTCTGCACATTTCTGACTCCCAGCACAGAAAGAACAAGCTCAGTGATAGGCATGTTTCTCAGTCTCAAAGGGAGAAAGGAACTCAGCTTAACCTCAAAACATCCCTTGAGTAAATTTTTGCGCTAACACACATTTTTCCCAAATATTCAAAACCTTTGTGTAAATGGTCTTATGAATCAAAAGAAATACTTTGGGCAAAAGTTTCAGAGTGATGACTGAAAGGATTTGCAGATTCTATCACAAATTTACCTTTCGTATTCATGCAAGTGTTAGTGAGTATTTTTATCAAAGAAAATTATCCGAGCCAGTAGATCACACCTACCTTCTAAACGATAATTCAAAAAGCAACGAGCTCTGTACTTTCATGGAGCAGAAACACTTTTTACGTACGAGTACTCTTCACAACCTGACCTTCTATACAATTCCCATCAACCACAAACTGGCTGGACCCAGCAGACAAATGTGTTCTTTCATTTCCTCATCTGTTAGAGCCATGTTTCCAAACACCTCTAAAAGCATCTCAGAGAATGTCTACTTTGGCATCACTGCAATATTTATGGCTATTTTGTTAGCAGATACAGAATATAATGTAAAAAGATATTTCATTGCTGTTATCTGGATGAGTCATTTCCTTTTGTTTCCTTCTCCCTGGCATGAAAGTGTATTTTGTCTGAGGATATAACCAGTGAATACAACGAATACTAAAATTCTTCAAGGCAAGGGGAAGAACACATATTCTTGCACAAGGGTATCAGAAGCAGGGAAACTTCTATCAAGAATGTCCACATAATCCTAGCTGTAGCATGGCTTAGGCACCGGTGTGATCCTTTGATTTGCTTTCTCACCTTTTGCTCCAGCCATGGAGCAGTAAATTAACATCAACTCACCTGCTCACTCTTGGGATGCAAAGGACTTCAGCGCTAAGCCAGAATGATGATATCTCCATATATAAGTCCTGTCCTGGTTTGAGGTGACCACCGTTCACAAGCCAACTTGGTAATTATTTTATGATTTACATGCCTCAAGTTGGCTTGTAGGGTCGCCACACCAAAACTCACCATCTCCTTAGTGTGTAGGATGAACAGCACAGAGCCAAAAGCAGTGGTGATGTGAATGGTGGTTGCGAAGACCCAGTAAATAGAAAGCAGGGGTTAATGTACCTCACACTCTGAAGGCTCCTGCCCCCTCAGTCTTGCATCCACTTTTCATCTCCTACAGTTTTGCTTTTCTTGTTACAAGCCCATCTTTCTACTTGCCAATATGTGAATCATCTCATCTCTTCTAGACTAATGGCACATATATATCTATCACTTTTCCTACAGAAGAAATTCAAGAGTGCTTTTGAAGGCTGAGAGATATTCACTTTCTAAACGCATATGTGCAATTTCTCCTCAATTCAATACGGGTTTCAAGCAGTACATTTTTCTGTTTGCTGCTATACACAGATTCCAGACAATTTGATGGACAACAGAATAAGCTAATGCAGCAATTCCTTTGTACGTATGAAATATTTACCACTTCTGTGGCTGAAATACGAGGCTCAGCTAAGAAAACACTGTAGTTTTAGCCAGGGAATGAATTGCACCATGATTAGTGGGAACAGGGAAACTATTAGTGTGAGAAAGCTGAGCAAAGCACAGCCTTCAACAAAGCCCTCACACAGAATGTATATGCCACGGAAATCCCGCGTGACTCTGTAGCTGAGAGCGTAGGGACTTTCAGGGTGGACGATGGTTCCTAATGGCTGTGTCTGACATGACTTTGACTCCGTGACTCAGTACCAACCACACTGTCATGGGAGGTTTGGATCAGAAAACACACACACAGAGGCATGCACGCTCACACACACACACACGCACGCACACACACTCACAAGAGCACTCGCTCATCATTCTTTAAAATTCAAATTTATTTAACCCAATTCTACAGTAAAAGATATTACTTGATGTATGATTGTTGAGTTTGCATTTGCAAAAAGTGAACAGCAAATCAAAAAGCAGGAACCTTTTTCTACCGAAGGGGAGGGAGAACCTCCTGGTGTTTACGTAGCAGCTCTGATGAGTTGCAGCATCCATAACCAGGGGACAGTCCCAGAGTAATTCTTCTCTTGGTTTTCCTTTGTTCCTTTTCTTGCAGAGGCCATTACTGTCTTTGTAGCTCCTTGTTATCTCTTGTATTTTTTCACTGTACACAGGATGTTTTGCATAGGCTGTATACATGTTCTTCTTTCTATTGATTGTGCCCAAAAAATGATCTTCCCTTGTTGCCAAGGTTGAATTTCTATAGTGATCTGTGGTTGACTGTTTATACGTAGCTCTGAAGCCTCAAGCATCTTCCTGAGCTTCTGCTACAGAACTCTTCCGCTCTCTTCCTGTGGGAACACTTTGTCTGTGGCTCTTTGTCTTTTACAGTACGTCTTACATTTGCTACAAAACACTAGAAAATGCTTGATTATATGCAGAAGTGTATGGGATGGGTTTGCTGGACTTTTCTAACCTAGGCAGCAATGACATACTTGCCTGTAACAGGAGAAGGTTGTGCTTTTGAGGTCCCTTCCAAGTCTATTCCTTTGACATAAATAACTATACACTGGGTGCCCCTATAAATAATTTTTATCTATAGTTTCTCTGAAAGTAGAGTTTTTCCATGGTATTTATCTGATTTATCCCCGATGGATGGAGCAGGTGATCCATCTGCTCCAGGATCTTGATGCCAGCTTGGTAGGACAGATCTCCACCAGACAGTGGCAAGTAAGACACTGTATGCAGCTGCTATTGGGAACTTACAAAAATGTGCTGAAAAAGTTTGTTAAACTTCTTCTATTACATTTGCACATCTATTTGAATAAATAGCTAATGGCTAGTTAATGGTCCAGTAACTGAAAGAATAAAAAGCCCATCTTTAAAGGCTCTTTAGAGAAGAAAATATCTCAAGTCAGATGAAGGTTTGGGGCAGTGCTGTTAACGTCCCTTCTAGACCTCTGAAACACTTTATCAGTCTAAGCCTATCAATGTGTCTCTGCTTCCACCATTAAACAGGCAAATAAATCAACATTTTCTTTTTACATTTTCCCCTGAGGTCCAGTGATTGCTGTTGCTGTTGCTGAACTGATTCAGTGGAGCAAAACATTAGCAGAAATGATTCTGTGCTCTCAGCTTTATCTTTTCTTCCTGAAAGCAGAAGAATTTGCAAGTATTAATAGGACATGCAGCTTGCATGTTGTAGGATAATGCACACCAATGAACACTGATGATGTTGCAAAAGGTGACGTGCTACCTTTGTAGCTGGTGTGTGATACGCACAAATAACCTTAAAAGCCAGGAGTTCTTGTCCTTTATCTCACTATCCTTTTACTGAAATTCATTGTTTCAAGTAGCCCACTTTCACCTCTAAATTGGCTGACTCAGCATTTGGTCATTCACGAGACATACTCTATTGAATACTGACTTAACCTGTCATTTTAGTAGATGTGCATTTCTAGCCATCACATTATTATACAGAAATAAGTAAAAAGAAAATCCAGACTCAAACCTCTACAAAGGGAGGTGAATCACATTTAACACATGTGGTGGGCCTTACTGAAAATATTAGTTTGATGATTTCTTGATCAGCGGCCAAAATTTAACCCAGCCAGCTTTCATATCCTCTTTGACACAACTCACTTCGTAGTCTAATAACTGAAGAACTATCAGTGAAGGAAGATACCCACCTTCCTGACAACAACTAAATTTAGCCAGAGCCCACCTTTGGAGGTGTCTGTTTCTCTCCACTGACTATAGGAGCTCTTTAAAAAAACTACACTACCTATGTAGGCACCCTAATTAAGTTAAAGATAAAGAAATATAGGCCACTTTTTTCATGCACATATTACATTCACAGAGAAAACTGAATCTCACACCATAAGATGTCTGAAACATTTACATTTCCAGCTGAACTCCAATTCTTCTTTGTCTTCCACCAACATTATGTCAGATGTGCCAAATACTATAACTGAGCTGCATAATATGTCTGAGCATAAAAGTTCCTATGTGTGTTTCACCACAGTGTTTCTTTATTCCAGCTCTGAAGCATCCTACAACTCCTTTTTTTCCACAAAAGGTTAAACAAATTTGTGCTTCAGTTAATTCAAAAAGATGCTCTCCTTAGAATTCACTACTTATGGTTTTATTTTCCTACTGGAAATACAATTTCATTTTGCAAATTGCCTCATTATTAGCAATTTGTAGGGTGATTGCTGAGCATTTTCAGTAGCTTCGTAACAAAAATAATAGCATAGAGTCATAAGATTTGTAGGAAGAGGCAATACCTTTATTAAACTGCCCACATATCTGGAAAAAACAGAGAAGCTTTTGGCATAACATCTCTTTGCCTTATTTTGTCTTGCATCTTGATCAGATCTTGTGTTTCTAAACTATATACTTTTAAAGAAATGAACAAAAAGCTCTCAGCAATCACTCTGCAAATGGATAGTAATGAGGCTGTTTGCAAAGTGAAATTGTGTTTCCAGCAGGAAATAAAAAACTGATATACTGAACTCGAAGCAGAGCTTTTCCTTCAAAATAATTGAAGGTCAAATTTATTGAGCAATTTTTCTGCTGACCTAATGAATTGACCTTGTGCCTGAAATCTTGTGCACTTCTTCCTTCCATAGACTGCTCTAATAAAAAATACTACCTTTCTTATGAGCTTGAAATTTCTTCAATCTTAGACCATCACAGCTACAGTATTACTATTACTAGTATTGCATTATAAGTAATTAAATCTATGTCAGCCCACCTGATTTGGGAGTGTCTTCATATCAGGTCAATTAGGAAGTAACAGCCAGAGGGTCTATTTCAAGGTTCATTTGGTTCTGATCTCTAAGGGCAAACTATCTAACTAAATTATTCAGAGCGCTGTCTGGAAACACCTCTCTAATCCTCAAGTCCCCACAGAGGAGAGAATGTTTTAACCAACTTCCTTTAATATCTTAATAACTGCATCTATTCATATTTCCTTCAGGCTGGCAAAGAAGGACAAAAAATATTATTAGGTATTCAACACTTCCTTAGCTGTCAGCTACTATATGCGGTCTGGGGGTGGAATTAACACATCATGGAATGGTGCCTCCAAAAAGAGAAAGGTTCATGCCTTTGTGAAATAACCAAGTCCCTAACTTAGTCCAAAAGTGAATTTTAGCAAAATTTAAACGCAGCTTCAACCTCCTTCAGCTGCACCCCAGATACAATGAGAAGAGAGGGGTAAGGCCCGGCATTAGTTCCCAGTGCTGAGCTTAAATGAGAACATCCCTCACCCAGAAGTCCAAATCAGACACAGGGAACTCATAACCCCAGGACTGGCGGAAAGTCCCAGCCAAAACCTCAAGCTCTGAAAACAAATTTAATCAGCAACTGGAGGATAGCTCACTAGCAATTTTTTTTTTTTCTCAGACCAGAACATTTCAAGAGATACCAAAGGACACTGAAGAACTTATAGTTCCTGCTCCCAGGCTTTTGTGTTGTCACCCTAACAGTGGCCATAATTCTCCATAATGGGATTGGGTTCCCCGTGCTTCTGTTTACAAAATAAATAGTTGGCCTGAGGGAGGAGTTAGGCAGTTTAAAGTCATGGTTTAATTTCCTTTGTAATTGCAAGTTGATTGCTGGTATATATTACCGTGCATGCATTTGCTTCTTGTGCCAGCCGTTTCCTAAAGTGGATAATCTTAAATTAAAAGAATGGTATCAATCAAATGGCATTGCTATATTGGAATCTCACAAAGCATTCATATCAATTATCAACCTAGCAGATGTATGAAAAAAAAGAAAAACACCTTGGATGCTTTTACATGAATGTTTGAAGTATTTTAAAGTTTGACTAACGCAGCCTTAACCAAAAAAGTTCAAGAAATTATCTTAATTTCAGGGAATATGTTTTGTATTTTTAAGGAGAAATATAATGACTACAAAACATTTACATGTTTTCTGCCTTCCATGTCTCAAAATCCAAAATCTTTAAGAAATCAGAAATTCCATTTTTAATTGCTCAAATTTCCTTAAAAAATTAAGAGTGATTTCATTATTTCCTTGATGAAGGGAAAGGAAATATTTCCTTTCATATTTCCTTGATGTATCTTACCATTTAGTTCATTCTCCCCGAGTCCTAAAGACCACACATATGCCCAAGGGCCACACAAAAAAGGGGACAACACATATCTCAAAATGTAAAACATTATGCTTGAGGCAAACGTTTCACCGGAAAGGTAGCTAGGNTCTTACCATTTAGTTCATTCTCCCCGAGTCCTAAAGACCACACAAATGCCCAAGGGCCACACAAAAAAGGGGACAACACACATCTCAAAATGTAAAACATTATGCTTGAGGCAAATGTTTCACAGGAAGGGTAGCTAGAGAGTTCTGCATTCAGCCAGGCTGAGGAGAATGAGAAGGTGAATATATTCTTCTAATCTTTTGGATCCTTCTTAGCTTATTTTGGTGGTGTCCACATGACTCTTCTCCTGGACCGTTCTCTCCAATAGCCTCTGCAGCAGCCACAGCAGCCTGTGCAGACAGCTTGCAAGAAATGCCCCTTCGCACGTACATTGCAGAGAGCTTGTACAAGTTGCTGTCACTTGGCACACCAGCTGCGAGCCTTTCTGTTCCAGCCACCTGGGTGATACTCATCTCACCTCACTTCAGATACCTCTGTTGTAGATCTATCTTAGCTTGCCACCGTCATTGCGGTCAGCAAAAAAAAAAAAGGGGTACAGTTTGGCAGAGCTACCCAGATACCTACTGTAAGCCTTAGAAATACCCATTCTCTTTTGTAGGACAGGAGCTTGGGATAACTAACTCAGGTGCAGATAGCCGTGTGATAGACCTTTGCAACCAAGTATGGGGAAACATTGCTGTCTCTGACTACTGCAAACCCTGTGGGGGTCTACAACGTATGTTAAAATTCCATACAGCAAGTAAGTTTTTAAGCTGAGAGAGGAGCCACAAAGCTGAATGGAAAATCTGTACACATTGACAGGAAAATTACATGTGGAGAAGACTAATCAGGGGTGGTCATAATCAGGTGTGACCTTGTGCCTCTCTCACAAAATGGCCTTACACCATTCAAGATTCTAGACCTTTGCATGTACCAGACCTCTCCATCATATCTTGCCTAAGCTGTTCTGAAGTGAAGCTGAGCCTAGGGATAAGGCTTTCACAGGTTTGATCCTGTTTCTTGAATGAGAAGCAGCAATACAACATACAACCCAAACCATCCAGAAACGGTCATGCAGAGGTTAAAAGCGACTACTTGTCTCTGTGAAAACTGATATTTTAAGCCCATTCATTATTTATTCATTGTGGAGAGGTACAATCTAGTGACACTTCACTGTGAGCATTCCTTATACTAACTCTTAAATTGCCAAATTTCAGTGTCCCTTCTGCCAATCAGGTGTGAAACCAGCTGCGTTATGCCGAGATAAAAAGAAGAGTGGGTGCATCAGGTCTCCGTTACTCAGTCTGAATGTTCAGCCAAGCAGAAATAAGTCACTTTGACCTCAACAAACCATATCTAGCTAAAAATAAAAGAAAATGAACAGATATATGCATCCTTAGGGTCCTCTGTGATACTTTTCAAGATAAGGCATTGCACACGCAGATGAGCCCGTTGGACAAACACACCATATCCTGTTGTTATGTTATTACCAAGGCTCTTCCTTACAGTGCTTTAATAAGGCATTGCCCAGGATATGTAACAGGAAGGAGTAGGGGACATTAAAAAAACTATATTTTTCCCATTACATAAACAAATGTCTTGTTTTTCAGTCTTAAATCAGAAGTTCAGAGTTTTTGCAGCACCATCTAGTGAGACTAAAGAGGTTTTACTCAACTATTCAGAAATTCCAGCCTATTCCCTCTTTATACTTGCATTTCTTTTTAATCATGATCTCCTTGTAGTCTATTGGCTGGAAGTCTTTGGGGCCAACAAGCTGTTGAAGAAGGTGCCTTTGGTGCACACAATAGTCCTTTTTACATTCCTTTCTGAACAGCATGAAATCCCACAGCTTTGCAAACCGCCGAGCTGAAAAACTGCAGAGCTTTCATCAAGCCTTGTTATTAATGAATTGCCTCCTAGCTAGTGAGCTGTGCCTCTGATCTGTACCTTGTTTTGAAAGAATACACTCCGCACGCAGAGAACAAATGCGTGTTTTATTGGATATGAAGGATGTTCTCAGATGTAGGCATACCTGTCATCGTTCCTACCAGGAAGCGTTACTGATGATATTTTCTATAAGACAACATCTATACACTCAGCTCTGTGCCAGACACATGCAAGACTCTGTATGCAAAATATCCTTCCTGGCCCGAAGATGTTGCTGGCAAACAAAGCTCAGCCTAATTCCAAGCCAGTTAAGATGACGCTCATCTTTTCCTAGGCTGCCCTGTCTCTTAAAAGTTTCCCTGTGCCTAATTAGGATTAAAACTGCTTTGTTTTCTTTGTCTACTCATCCTTGGTTAAAAGATCCTGGAGTACTTTCACCTAACTGAGCCAATGTGCAGAATCAGAAGCATTTCAAGAAAGATTTCCCATACAACCTCTTAAAATAATATTTTTGACTAATAAGAAAATAAATCCCGCCTTCAGAACTTTTTTCTGAATTCTTCCATGTCATCAAGAGCTGATAAAATACAAAAGATTTCCAAATGAAAGCAACTCATCTGCTTCTAAGAACATATAAGCATATACTAGTAAGTTATGTGATGCTTGGAACAGATGATCCCATGGTAGGAAGATGGAAACAAAATGACATAATTCACTATATAAAAGCCATGAAGGTATTTTATGTTTTTATCCATATCTGCTACTAAAACAGCAGTAAAACTATGCAGTCTTTCCTCTCTTATCTGTGGCTGAAGGAGTTTGTCCTCCACTTACACAATGGCATCCTCTCCTCTAATACGATTTCTTCAGTGAGCTGACAAGAGGCGGGCTGCCGGCACCGTGGCTCCAGAGGTTTCTGTCTTCTGCACTCTGTGTACCTGAGTGTTTCTCCTGTTCTCATAAATGTCACTGCTGTTACATCTTCTTTGCTGAACTGCTGCAAGCTGGAGGACAAAGCACCACTGGTTTATCTTTAAGTCACTTTTAATTATCCTTTCTTTTCCTTGATAACTTCTTTTATAGAATTTCTTTTGGATAACTGCTTTGCATAAGGATAGTTCACTTCATGAATCATAGAATCATTTAGGTTGGAAAAGACATTTAAGAACATCAAGTTCAACTGTTAACTTGACACTGCCAAGTCCACCCCTAAATCACGTCCCTCAGCCCCCCTCAGCCCCACATCTACACCTCTTTTAAATATCTCCAGGCATGGTGATTCCACCACTTCCCTGGGCAGCCTGTTCCAATGATTGGCAGCCCTTTTGGTGAAGAAATTTTTCCTAATATCCAATATAAACCTCCCCTGGCGCAACTTGAGGCCGTTTTCTCTTGTCCTATCGCTTGTTACTTGGGAGAAAAACCGACCCCCACCTCGCTACAACCTCCTTTCAGGTAGTTGTAGGGAGCGATAAGGTCTCCCCTCAGCCTCCTTTTCTCCAGGCTAAACAACCCCAGTTCCCTCAGACGCTCGTCATAAAACTTGTGCTCCAGACCCTTCACCAACTTTGTGCAAGGGGAGGAGAAGATTCAAAGAGACTGCTCAGAGGAGACAGTTTATATTGTCATTCAGATAGCCTCTTAGCTAACAGCATGGGTAGACCCAGAGAGTCTTGTCTCTCATCTCCCAAGAGATGGACCCAAAACAGATTAGTTACAACTCTGAAAAAGACCTGCCAGAAATACCTGGTATAAAGATTGTAGGTTTACTCTCAAAACTGAAATTTAACTACAAAATATTCTCAGAATGACTTATGACATGGCCTGACATCACCTCTGGGAAAAACATCTACCAATATGCAAAAATTATTCTTTTTATTCTAAAACATAAACTCCTACTTTCTTATGATATTACATTCTTGCCTATAAGTGTCTTATTTTTATGATTTTTATTAGGTCATATTTTCCAAAAACATGACTTTTGGGAAGTGGTTCTGCACAACCTAGAATATGCTGATAAATATCAGTTAAAATGCCTTCATGATTTTCTATGTAATCAGTGAATATATTAATTGCTGCCACCCAGTGGTCTCATTTGTAGGCTTTGGCTCACCATACTATAATTTAATACATCATTGTTTGGTTAAATGACTTCATCCTCTTCATCTGAAGGAGTGTGATTTATTTTCCTCTATCAGCAGCCACTAAAAATGAATGTTTCAAGCTACAAGCAGTGGTTGACTTAAAACATATCATCCTACAAAAACCTTTTCTTCATATTTGTAGTGTGGGAACAGCCTGTGGAAGGCAACATACACATGAGCTTCAAGCTAAACTGTACATGAGATTACCTGCTTTGCCTTCTGGACCTACCTTCGAAGTCCAAGGCAAATACTTTGCACTATTTAGATGATAAATATTCCATCAGAACTAAGTTGTTAAAGATGTTACACAGGGGGAACTCTTTCCTGAAAAGTGCTGATATTTCCGACCCTCACGTAACTTGCACTGGGGTACTCGTGCACTCGAAGTGATGCACTTGACAGAAGATAAGCCGCGCAACCAGTTTGCAGTTTGTCTTGCTTACCTGCAGCTCCACTGGTGCCAGTAGAAGTCAGAGGCTCTCAGCCCACCTCAGGACCTGGCCTGTATTGCACTAAAGGGAATAAATCGGCTCTTAAAAATGGGCTGCTGTGTTAACAGCTTCTACAGTCTGTATAGATGTTATGAATAATGAAATAAGACACCGGCAATGACAACACATTATTGAAGAGCTGTTAAGTGCTGCATTATGATTTCAGTTTAATGCTGCTCCTGGATGAGTGAGCTTGCATGCCGTTGCGTGAGGCGGAGGAAGAAGAGAAGGGAAGCTGCTTAATATTCTTCTTGTTGGCCTATATTTTGAATTTAGCTACCTGTTTAATTTAAAGCATGTTATTTCCAGGAGGAGTGGCCATTTGAGGGAGTATCATGCTGCCCTTAATTTTTGTGCACTCAGAGATCCTGTCGGGCTAGACAGCGGTACAACTAGATGCCAACAGTGAAGAAAAAGAAAATAATCCTCTTACACATTCCTGGGTTACCCAGACCTAGTCTGTAATCCTGAAAACCAAGGCTGTCCACCACTTGACACAGGTGAAGTGGTAAAGCCCAGGAGAGGGCAGGGATAAGAACAGGCAGAGTCTCATCTCAAACCCAGATGAGACTATAGCTGGGCACAAATCACCTTCCAACCCTCCCCTAAGATAAGAAGAAAGTTGGGAAAGAAATCCACTCTAATTCTAGCACCTGGGGAGGTGCAGGTTATGCATCAACCCTCCAATCGGGGCTTCTGTGCCGAAAAACCACTGTCCCTTTTACTGACCTTAGTGGGACTACTGCAAAATAAGGTAACTCTCTGCAGGAATAACGGTGAAGGAATTTGGCCTCAGTGCTTTATAGGGGCTAAATAAATCTATTGCAAGAAATCCAAAGTATCTGGAGGTTGAAATGGAGGAAGATATTACATCCTTATACAATATTGCTCATGCTCAAGCACAGCATGGGCACAGATGCAGGGGAAAAGATTTATTCCAGCAATGACAGTAGAACCACTTCTGTAACCAAAGACACTGGGGAATGAAATCACCTTTATTGCTCATCAATGGCAAAAAAACACCCTTTTGTTTCCTGCCTATAAAGCTGTTCACCTTTGATGCTCCAGCAAACGACCAATAAATCACATGGTAAATGCAATTTCCTCCTACATTTTTAATATTTCTTCCTTCCCTGCATGAACCTCAGCTGGAGGAAAAAACAAAAACTCTCAAGAGCTTACCAGTTGGAAATGTTACAAAATTGATTTCACAGAAGGTCACAGATCCAGTTTGTGGTTTTGTCATCTATTCCCCAAACAATATATAGGACCAAAGCAGCCCATGCTGAGAACCTCAGACCAGACAAGAAATATCAGAAACTGGTAAAATTGAAGCAGAACAGAAGGCACTCAAAACTTCCTTCAGCACAGGGAGAAGTGAAAAAGACATATTAAGAAATTGTTAAGGACTTCATAGCTGCTTCTCCATCATCCTCAAAATGAATCCTCTATTTAACCACATTCCAGACTCTTGGCCTCAAAACTGATGTTTATTGATCTGACCATTTAAATTTCCTTATATCGTGACAACCAAATTTCACCAAATAATGCTGGGTCTCAGTTAGAAGCAGACCTCTTTCAAGAGAAAATGTGAAAGGCAGCAGTTGTGCATACTGGGGAAAATGATTGGAGAATTCATTTGTAGCCAGGGAAAAAAAAACGTAAGGACATTGCTAATCTAAAGTAACTTTCCATATTCACAAATACTTCTCATACTGTAAAGTGAAATGGAGTTCTACTATCTGAGTTCTTTTCTTCTTCCAAGTTTAAACAAGGCAAAAACATTTCAAAAGTGAGACAGATAGAGACCTCTCAACTTACCTGTTGACACTTGAATGGGTTTCTGTAAGCTGCCAGGTGTCTGTGCTTGCCAAAATGATGAAAAACATCATCTGCTGTTCTGATAACAACATTCTCTATTTCTTTTTTTTTCACAGCTCCGTTCAACCCTCCCAATGCCGCTGACAGTATGGTCAAATTTGATGCCTATGGAGATGGGATAGGACGATACAACGTGTTCAATTTCCAGTACACTGGAGGCAGATATTCCTATGTGAAGGTTGGTCACTGGGCAGAAACCTTGTCACTTGAGGTAGACTCTATCCACTGGTCCAGGAGCTCTGTCCCTGTCTCCCAGTGCAGTGACCCCTGTGCTCCTAACGAGATGAAGAATATGCAACCAGGAGACGTCTGCTGTTGGATTTGTATTCCCTGTGAAACCTATGAGTACCTGGCTGATGAATTTACCTGTGCGGACTGTGGGCCTGGAAAATGGCCCACGGCTGACCTGACTGGCTGTTACGACCTACCAGAAGACTACATTAAGTGGGAAGATGCTTGGGCAATAGGTCCTGTTACCATTGCATGCCTGGGCTTTATTTGTACTTTTATGGTCATTGCAGTGTTCATCAAGCACAACAATACCCCGCTGGTCAAAGCCTCTGGCCGTGAACTGTGCTACATATTGCTCTTTGGGGTCTTCCTGTCTTACAGCATGACTTTCTTCTTCATAGCCAAGCCTTCTCCAGCTATCTGCACCCTGCGTCGTTTGGGGCTAGGAAGTTCCTTTGCTGTCTGCTACTCTGCCCTTCTGACAAAAACAAACTGCATAGCCAGAATATTTGATGGTGTAAAGAACGGTGCTCAAAGGCCGAAGTTCATCAGCCCCAGCTCTCAGGTCTTCATCTGCCTGAGTCTGATTTTGGTACAGATTGTGGTGGTGTCCGTGTGGCTTATCTTGGAGGCCCCTGGCACCAGGCGGTACACTCTTCCAGAGAAGAGAGAGACTGTCATATTGAAATGCAATGTCAAAGATTCCAGTATGTTAATCTCCTTAACATATGATGTAATCCTCGTAGTCTTATGCACTGTATATGCCTTCAAAACAAGGAAATGTCCAGAAAACTTCAACGAAGCCAAGTTTATCGGTTTCACAATGTACACAACGTGCATCATTTGGCTGGCCTTTCTCCCCATATTTTATGTGACATCCAGTGACTACAGAGTAAGTCTTTGGATATCTGTTTCCATAAATCATGTGCATCACTTTAAAGGACCGTGTCGTCATTCACTAAAAGCTTCTTTCTCTTCTTTTGTCCCCTGGATCCCTTGCAAACCAGCTCTGTTTCAATGTTAATGTCCACCTAAGCATATTACCAAATTTTAGCTTATTTCTAAGAAAGATGGTCTCATTTCAACCTGAGCATGTACAGTTAGAGGTGGAAGGAATTAGTACTATCAGTCTGGTTGTGATAGAGGCATACAGTATGGATTAAGTATTCTTACTGGTACATCAGTATACGAACAGAAAAATCCAGTAGATCATGAGTTAGAATGAGTCATAATGAGTTATTTGGTGGAGGTGGGCCTTAAATTAAAAACTGAACTAGCTAGTCTCCTTCTGCAAAAGGATCTGCCATTCAAATATGGTCTTTTCTTCCAAAGAAAAATGATAAGGAAAGAATTGCAAAATTTCCTGTGAAAC
>RSEF01000001.1:9021963-9067221 GCA_003993805.1 Himantopus leucocephalus | reverse complement strand
TAATGGTTGGACTTGATGATCTTAAGGGTCCCTTCCAACCTCAGCAATTCTGTGATTCTATGATTCTATGATCTTCAAACTTATTGAGGGTTCACTCTGTTCCAGCATCCAGGTTGTTAATGAAGGTGTTAAGCTGCATTGGTCCTAATATCAACCCCTGGAACAAATAATGACTGGTCTCTGATTAGACTTTGTGCCACTGATCTCAATCCCTTGAGAGCAGCAGTTCAGCCAGTTTTCAGTCCACCTTACTGTCCACTTATCTAGCCTGTACTTCATCAGTTTGTCAATGAGGGTGTTATAGAAGGCAGTGTTAAAAGCCTTACTAAAGTAAAAAAAAATAATATCAGCTGCTGTCTCGTCATCCACAAAGCCAGTCATTTCACTGTAGGAGTCTATCAGGTTGATTAAGCATGATTTCCCTTATGTAAATCCATAGTGACTATTGTCAGTCTTTGCTCATCCATGCAGGCCTCCTGCCACATTTGCTTCATTTTCTGCCCATTGGGATGGGCCATTCTTAAGCTTGGATGAGGCGATTCTTTGAAAACAGCCAGCCCTCCTGGACCCCTCTTCTCTCCAGCACCATATTCCATGGTATTCTTCCAGGAAGGTGCCTGAATAGGTCATCCTGCTTTGTAGGGTGGTGATCCTACTTTTTGCCTTGCTTCTTCCTCTCAAGATCCTGAATTCCACCATTTGCTGGTTGCGGCAGCCAACGCTTTCCCTTCCTGTCAAACTCCTGACGAGTTATTCCTTGTTTGTAAGTACAAGATCATGTGGAGCGTCTTTCTTCACCAGTTTCTCAATCAGCTGTTTTAGGAAGTTGACCTCAGTGTGCTCCAAAAACTTCCTGCATTGCCTCTGCCCGGCTGTGTTGTACCTCCAGCAGGTATCAGGGTGGTTGAACTGCCTCAAGAAAACCAGAGCCTACAAACATGAGAATTCTGCCAGCTGTCTGAAAAAGACCTCATCTACTTCTTCCTGATTATGTGGTCTATAGCAGACACCCACCACAATGTTGTCCACTTTGGTCTGTTCGCTAATCCTGACCCATAATCTGTCAGCTGGCTCAAGACCCATTGCCAGGCAGAGCTCCATTCACTCCTGCTGCTCTCATAGAGTCCAACTCCCTCTCCTCACTCTGCTACCAGGGCACAGACCTATGCTGTAGTTGCAGAGCAGTAAGTAGAGCAAGAGCCATCTGCTTGCTGCCACAAGTCACAGACTTCCAGCCTTCATCATCATGGGAGTCTCCATTTTCCAACTCAACAAACATAGGCTGCCTAGTTCTTCTTTAGTCAGACCAGGCTCTTGTACCTGTAGAGTGTCAGAGAAGATGCAGTTCACCTTTTTCTCATCTTGTCTGATGCTGCAGAGTCTGCTGACGTCGTCTTGTAGCTTCTTAACTTGGCAACAAAAATCCTTCACATCTCCTGCAGAAAAGGAGAACAACTCCCCCGGCCCCCATGAGAGGTCCCAGGCATCTCTGCAGCCCCAATGCTGCAGAGCTGTATTCTCCCTTGGGAGCTCAGTTTGGGTCAGTCCTGATATGCCAGGGAGAGTTGCCCCTGCGGGCACGGAGGACCATGCCCTGTGGCACTCGCCTTGATCTGCACACAAACAAAGCCTTCATCAAAGATTCTAGACCTCCTCTGTGCTCATTTCTGCATGCAGCTGAACATCTTAGCTGTCCAGAACTTAGAGAGAGCTCTTCCCAGCACATGCAGCAAGAGTGCCCAACCTTGCCTAACCAAAAGTCAGCTCAGACAAAAGCTCCAAGCTGTCCAAGGACAGCTGACAGAGCTCCTTGGGAGCTGCTGGAAGTTGCCAGAAGTCACAGCTTCCTGCAGCAGTCCTCTCCCAGCAGCAGCACTCTGACATTCTTTGAACTGTTCCCAAGAGTCCTCCAATGATCCCAGAAATTGTTCCCAGAAGGTCTAGAAGATCCCAAAGCAGAGGCCAGAAACTGCTGCGCAAACTGTTGCGTTTGG
This sequence comes from Himantopus leucocephalus, assembly GCA_003993805.1. Lineage (NCBI taxonomy): Eukaryota > Metazoa > Chordata > Aves > Charadriiformes > Recurvirostridae > Himantopus > Himantopus leucocephalus. Next base: position 9,065,227 of record RSEF01000001.1, on the reverse strand, counting down.
TGGCTGACTCTTAGATGCACTGCCAAAAATTTAACAGAGAGCTGCGGGAAAAAGATTTCTCTGATGCCACTGATTTTCATGCAGAGATTCACACTGATTTCAGAATCAAAGGTGCAATGAAATCTGATATGATTAAATAAGCACACATGACAAATTCACAGCAGCTCCAATATCTAGCACATTTAAGGGAATTTTCAACGTGATCACCTTAGATAAAAGCTTAAGAAGTGCAACAATAGCACAGGAAGAAAAGGTCTGGGTGTTAAACTGGTTATAAAGAAATCAGGTGTCCAAAGTTCCTACTGTTTAGACATTTTCTCTCTGCATTTTCTTTAGGGGCAATTCTGGCTCAAGGAGCTTGGCCTCCCTGCCAGTCATTCCTGCATGGTCTAGCAGGACTGCCTCCGTTCTGCCAGCACACCGCTGTCCGTGAGGCCAGGTTACACATCGAACCACTGAAGTGACCTAGATTAAAAGAAACCCTGTGGGATGGGGTTATTTTTAACCCAAATCATTTCATTGATTGAGTGTATAATTATGTCAGCGCAGCTGAGCTGCTCCAGGAGGCACAAACCCTAGCAGAGCAGGGTGGNTCCCTGCCAGTCATTCCTGCCTGGTCTAGCAGGACTGCCTCCGTTCTGCCAGCACACCGCTGTCCGTGAGGCCAGGTTACACATCGAACCACTGAAGTGACCTAGATTAAAAGAAACCCTGTGGGATGGGGCTATTTTTAACCCAAATCATTTCATTGATTGAGTGTATAATTACGTCAGCGCATCTGAGCTCTCCAGGAGGCACAAACCCTAGCAGAGCAGGGTGAAGGGGAGCATGCTGCTAGTGAAGAGGACTTACCTTGAAACTGCTGCCTTAATTTATTCTTGTTTTATAAGAAAACTCCCAGTCCTGTTTTACTGGTTCAAGACCCACCCAGAACTGTCTGAAGAGCTCTGTGGATGAAATGCAGAGAAATGAAAGAGAAAGTGCACCTGGAAACGCTAAGGTGTCCCTCTCTCGTGCTGTCCCTGTAGGGTCTCCCATGTTCCCTCATACTGTGAAAGCTGAGCACCTTTTCATGGTGCTTGCCTTGGGTAAATTCTGATTATTATATGATCACATTAATTATACTCAGTGCTGACAAAGCACTTGGTGCTCTATGTATATGCATAAAGCAACAAAGTCCATTCCCTACTCTATTTTTCATTTCGCACCAATTATTTCTGACAAGGAGATATGAGAAGCATTCCCATGGAAGAAGTCTAATCTCCAAGGACTGCAGGAGTATAACTATGGAAAAATGAGCCTTGGATGTATAATCATTCAAATTAAGCAGTAGAATTTAAAGCAGTTTAATTCAACATCTTAATTAAGGAATCTGCTTGGAAGAAAAGAATATAAACTGAAAATGAGGCAGTAAACTGGCACCTAGTTATACCACTGAATGAAAAGGAAGGCAGACAGTGCCAGCAAAGTTGCACTAACAAATGCCGCAAGGCAACTACTCTAAAATCCTGCAGCCTTACAAACAGTTCATTTCTCAGCCAAAAAGCTTCTGTGACAAAGTCAGGGCACCTTTCAGACCCAGTCTGACAACTGTCACCAGCTCTTATGTTTACTCCAAATTACACCTATGTTCCTGCAAGGGATTCTTCAGGTTCTCTGATTAAGATTGAAGCAGGAGGCTAAACTGGTTTTCAAAGGGATGGTCTACCTGAGGCATGTAATGTTAACCCACATAAAGCACGGTATGTGCAAGCTGGTTTCCACTGTAGCCAGATTTGCCCAGTTGTTGCCTGAGAGTCATTCCGGAGGATTTCCTGATCAATTTAGAAATCAGGGGCAGGAGAGACAAGAGAAAGAGAGTAGGACTATCCTTTCTGTGCCAAACTGAGGGAGAACACACTCAGTCAAGCTCCCTCTGATATGCAGAGACACAGGGCACCAGGAGCACCATGCACCTCACTGCCATGATCCTAGGATAGTGGAAGACAAGGATGCTTCAGATGTTCAAGATGGCTCGTACCAGTGCAGACCCCCAGGACTGTAGTTCTGTTGTTGTGTGAAAATCTTTCTAATATCCTGCATTTCAGAGCTTTCCATACTGAAACAGCGCTTTGCACCCACTCTCTCCTAGGTGCAAACCACCACCATGTGCATCTCTGTGAGTCTGAGCGGCTTCGTTGTGCTGGGCTGCTTGTTTGCGCCCAAGGTGCACATCATCCTCTTCCAGCCCCAGAAGAACGTGGTCACTCACAGACTCCATCTCAACAGATTCAGTGTCAGTGGGACCGGGACCACTTATTCCCAGTGTAAGTAACAAAAGTGCCACCTCTCTAGGAGGATGTGGAGTTGTGGTGAGTTTGGGTAAAGACAAGATGGGTTTTTTACCAGCAACAGAAAGACCTTTATAGGCTGGGCTGTGTACTACATGGAAGCATCACTTCATTTGTGTCTGGAGACAAAAAGTCATCCCCCTCCCATGGAAATCAGCTCAGAGCCTGCTCTGAAGCTCAGTGTGAGCAACACCTTTTGTAAGTGCCACAGCCAGGAGAAGCAATCAGTGCTCTGTCAGAAGGATGGCTCATCTGCTCTGCCTCCCTCCTTTCCTTTGTCTTCAGTCTCTTCATCCCAAGCAGATTCACATCTGTGATTTTGATTTGAGGCTGTCACTCCTTTTCTGGCTGAGCTTCTTAGGGATTTTTTTTAATTGAAAAAAAAAACAAAACAAAAAACACCTGTATGGTTTGGGGTTTTTTTCCTTGTCAAGCTTAACTAGTCAAGGATGGGAGAACACAGCACCTTGTTCATGGGTCTCCGCAGCCAGCATGCCTAGCCTGGAAAGCTAATTGAAAAAGCACACTACAACTAGAAAGAGTCAAAGAATAGGAAACAGAGGAAAGGGGGGACACAGAGTAAGGCTTGCCAGCAAGTTCACACTGGGGTAGCCTCAGGTTTTTGAGTATGACCTAAATTTCAAAATTGGCTAGAAGCCTTTGGCACTTCAGATTTCAGACAGAACATAGAAGGAACTTGGGACCCTGCTGTGTATCACCTTGTCAGGGATTAGGAGGTAAAGCTGTCCCAGCCATCTCTGGCTCTCCCACTCCACTCCCAAACCGCACTGTGTCGTGAATGCCCAGGGTCCCTTAACAAGAGAGCAGCCATGTGCCTCTACACATCCGCCATCTCATCAAAGTCGGGACTGCATCCAACCCTGACACCAGAAACCCAAATCTGCTTGCTGTTTTGGAAAACTTAAACCAAGAGAGACAAGATGGCCCTAAGTGCTCAAAGTGCTGAGCACTACCAAAAGGCCTGGATTTGCAAGACCAAGGGATTCCCAATAACCTTTAGAAGTTTGGTCCCTTGATGAAATGGTAAGTCCTATGAGATTATTTTCATTCCTTATGAATTTTGTATCAGTCGTATTTCCAAGTTTTTTAATTCTCTCATACTATGGAATAAGCTTAGCCAGAAATCATTTTGATTGATGGATACTTTTGTACAGGACTGCATTTTGAAATTTTATATTTTTATTGTAACAGCTGGATAATACATGTGTGTACGCAAGCACGTGTGCAACTGAAAGACATCTTCAGTGCACATCTTTACATTAAAAGCCTACTTTTTCACGTTTATGCATAGCTTTAAGACATTTAGGAAAGCATAAATATCCAGACTTACAATCTCTTGCTACTTCATTGTTTAGAAAGGTGGCTCCAGTCATTTACTTTTCCTGAAAGCTGAATAAGGGCTGCTTGCCTTTGCTGGTCTTTTCAGACTATGGCAAGACATGGACCTGGAAGCAGGACTAAAAGGTCCACCACATAAAATGGAAAAAGCCCTATAGTTTTCATCTAGGACAATTATTTGGGAAAATAACACTGAGAATTCATTTTCTGTCACAGTGCCAATATTTCTAAGAAGGAAAATTTTCCTTTACTCCCATTTATTTGTAAATTATTTTAAATAAAATTTCATTTAATTTTTTAACTGCTTAGTTATTTATAAACCACCAAAAAGGTTGTCATCCAGATTGATTCTAATCCATGTCTAAAATATTCCTCTCATCAGCCCCGGGGCTGTCAGCTTGTTTTTATTTTGGTCTTGATGGTGTTTTTGTCAGTTAGAAATGGCTTAATATGAGACTGATCAAAATTAGCTGCAGGGCAACGTCAAAAAAGCCAGTTCTTGTTCATTATCAGAGCTTTAGAGGACAGGAGTACCCAAGTTGCTCGAATAGGCAGTGTGTTTCCTATCTCCAGGGATTCCCACTTCCACTGCATCTCAGGGCTGCCACCACCTCTTTATCAGTCCTTAATGCCACGAGTGTACTGGGTCATGAACAGCAAGTGACTCACGGACAGTTTTTAATACAGCTCTTTGAACCATGAAAACTGGCCAAACACTATGAGAAAAGGTAAGTGACACTCGTGATGCTGTTGGGTAGTGTTAAGTGTTAGATCTAAATGTGTATCGTAACTACATCCCTAAACAGAGCGGTGGAGGGAGGGCCTGAGCCAATGGTCAATTACATAAGCTGCAGTGTGGTCATGAGAGCTAAACTGAGAACCTCAAGTAGTCTTGTGAATACAGCTCCTCATCTTTGCTGCACGCTCTGCAGAAAGGAAGTAGAGGTGAATACTTGGCTGCTAAGCGAGGAAACTCGTTTTAGAGGCACCAAGCTATGATATTTTGAACAGCTGAAGCCTGGACTGCAAAAGAATATAGATTTAAGCTGAAAAGAGGCAGGATATATGTGTATCCAGGTATAAGATGTGTTTTGAAGCATATATATCCATACACATTTATTTGAATCTAAAAATTCACATTTGGCAGAGTGCTGCAAAAGTTCTGCTTCCCCTGCAGTGTTTCCCCCATCAGGGTATTCCCCAGTTTTCCTGTGGCCTGTTTTATGGGCTTGGCAGAGGTATTCCCATAAGGTAGGAGGTCCCCACTCATGAGACTTTCCAGAGATCTCAGGACTGATTTAAGCACCTACATGATTTAGGTTGAGATTTTACACCCAGAAGGTGTTGTTCATCCAAGTTAAGTCCACATGGAGAGCTACACATAGACTTGAGCTCCTCCAGGTGTCTTCCAAAAGGGTCAGAAAAAAAAAATTGAAGCTACTTTTTATAGCCAAGCTGGTAAATTTTCTCACTCAGAATTTATGTTCCCAGGCCTTGCTCCAAACTAGCCTTGATATATGGCTTTTATACATGATTAACTCACAGTTGTCCAGCTGTGAGCAAGAGTAGAGGAAGTGGCACACAGACAGCAAGCTTGAATCTGCCTGTTCCTGACTATGTAGACATGCTGCAAGGTGCCCACAGCAGTGCTGGGCTCTTGCATTTTACCCCTGGTACTTTATCTAAGCAAAATGAAGGACAGCCAGGAAATAGGAGATCAAAAGCATGAATTGTGGCCAAATCAAGACTTCATGTCACACATTTTTTCTTGGCCTCCCCTCAAGGCAAAATGGAGGTGAAGCAATATTTCAGGAAACCCCTTGGCTGCTGCTGTAAGACACAACATGAAACTCAGAACCCTGCAGGGCCAGCAATTAACATTGCCAAAGTCTGTAAGGAAAAGTAAGATCTTTTGTTCAGTTTCAGAGAGAGCTGGATACTCAGCGTGAACACTCTACTCCACCGAGCAGAGTTAATAACTGCCTCCCAGCACTACAAGAGAGGTCCGTGCTGTGGAGGAAGCCTAGGAACTGAAAACACAAGGCCACTTGTTTGTCTCCTACCACCATATTTCTCTGTCCAACTTTGACATCTTCCTGACCCACTTACATCAGTATTTGAGCTATTCATGCTCTTCAATGTGTTGGACTTCAAAAAAACCCTGAAGTTAAAAACGTCCTGGATGGGTGACTGATGTTCACAGAAATGAAATGCTTTTGCCTGAAGTCATACTGCAGTAGAACAGGGGTTTGAATCAGGTCTCCTAAGCAGTACTGATTTTTCTATTTGCCGACAATAAGTAGGAATAAAATCAACAATAATAAAAATTTCAGGTCAGTGTGCTGCCATATTATACCCAGTTAAAAACTGAATACAAAACCTGATGGTTAATTTGCAGAAAATCACAGACATGATGACCTGTGGCCTTTTACCTACAAGTGATTGCTGTCATATGTGTCACTCACAACACATATCCAGGTTGTGAGAGATCAAACTCCATCCTCCTAATTCAGAGCAGGGGTTCATTCTTGGCTCTCCTGTTTATCAAGAATATGCCCTGCCCTCTGAGTAGTAGGTTAGTCCAACAGGTGCCTTTAAATCTCTCTTGTTGAAACAGTTCTGTTTTCCATGAAATATTTATTCAGTCAATGAAAGAATCAGAAATAGTAGCTGATTTGAAGAAATAATGATCTGTTCTGAAAATGATGCTGAGCGTCTTTGGAGAACCAGTCTGCAACTGAGAGTGTAGCCAGCAACAGTTTTGGAAGACTGAGCATGCCCTTGTCAGACGCATAAATTGCTTTTTACACTGGGTGATTGAGTTTACTAAGTCAGTGCTTGCCATGTGTTTTCTTTGATGAAGGCATCACATTTCTCTGGGTCACTGCTATCATTAACCTAATGTATCTTTCAAAAAACAGCTTTGTGGTACCTTGAGCAGACATGTCACAGAGTATCTGAGAAGACACTCCTGGTGCCCAATGGATAATTTTAACAAAGATGGACAAACCAACTTGCTTTTAAATTAAAATCCAGAAGGCTTTAGCGGAATGGTAATATAACCTGCAGTCAAAATATAAATACATTCAGAAACAGATTCTGATACTCAGATGTAATTGTCATTTTATATCACTGAAGCAATGAAAACATGCCGTATAAAATATTAGGCAATGTAGACAAAGGTATCAGAATCTGGCCCTCACCTCAGGATGCATGTTGAATCCTGATCCAGAATTCCTAGAAATGCAGGGTATTATGCCAGAAAATATTCTGGGATTAGGTGAGAAATAATCTTTCTTTTAAATTCAGTTATTAAACAATTTCTTCACTCCATCCAATATGTACTTAGAATTCTTTTTTTTTTTTAAATAAAGGTAGATCAACACACAGTCCTAATATGCAGAGGTGGATTCTCTCCTGGATTTAAAAATTTTTATTTCAGGAATGTCCATTCCAATTATGTGAAAGCTCAAAGGGTCAGACCTTAGCATTTCTTGCCAATAAAACACGAAAAATCCAAAGGTTCACTTTTTATTCTACAGGGATATCTTAGCACCACTCTAGCTATATTAATTCACACCACCATGCAATGTGCTATAAAGTGAGACCCAGTGGTCCAGAATCAGCCAAAAAAATTTCGTGTATTTTAGTCAGACGCTTCTTGGAGAAGCTCATTCAGCCTAAGCGCTCTCAATGGTCAGCAGAAAGACATCAGGTTCCTGCAGAGGATGCTTCGGCCTCAGATCTGAATTACCTTGTAGAGGTGCAAGCAGTACCACCATCATCTCCACTGCTGACACAGTCACGTACAGTGACTTTTTGTTGGGCATGTTGGTTAAATTAGGTGATATGGTCCAGACCAACATAAATTCTAATCCTACACATCGTCGTAATTTTTTTTCTGCTCTGGAGTCGGTTGATTTTCCCCTTTCTTTCTCTTTCAGCATCTGCCAGTATGTACGTACCAACCGTCTGCAACGGAAGGGAAGTTCTGGACTCCACCACTTCATCTCTGTGATTGTGACTTGCAGTTCAGTTCTTGAGTTTTTAGACTGTTAGGCAAAATTTTGCACATGTTGTGCACTCCGGAAAACACCAGAAAAAAAAAGAAATCAAAACAAAACTAGTACCTTTTTTTAGAAACAGTGTAATAAATTATTTTTGAGGATTGTACAGTATATAGTGATGTTCTGGAACTTTTTAGACTGATTTTAGCCCTTCTGTTGTTAACGGTTGTAAGGGACATGTAAATAACCATGGTTCACAATGTGCATAGTCCTGCAGTAAGGGAGTGATTTGTTGCAAGCACAGTTGCAATGTTAGGTGACTTCTTTCCTACGAAATTTTTTTGTAGCTCCTTGTTGTAATTAACTTAGACTGCATTTCTATGTTGTATATTACAGTCACCTTACGTGTAACAGATTGGTTTTCTCAGCACAAAACAACAGTATTAATGTAAAGGCACCAATAATAAAAAGATAAAAGTTTTTCAGCATGGTTTCATTTTTATTTCTTCCTCCCTCAAGGTCATTATATTCCTCTAGACAACAGGATAGATAAAAAGGATAAAAAGTCTGCAGTACTAGCATGTGTACACACATATCTGTGAGTGGGTCTCTGCCTGTGCTGCAAAATCCATATCACATAATTTGTGTTTGTGATGAATGTTCTGTCAGGGTCAAGTATAAACTCCTTCTCCTTAAAAAAAATGCACATTATTAAAGCATCTCAAGTGTTCTTTTTGTTCTTAAAATGCAAGGTAATTTTCAAAAGTAAAAATATCTAATTGCATCTCAATGAGATATTAGCAAAAAATGTTTGATCACTGGTTCACTCATTTGGCATGACTCAATGCTGTCATGCACACAATAGATTGGTAGCATATAAAAACAAAGAGATTTTAGATTAGGTTGGCAAAGAGATGGAAGAAAATCTGTCAGAAAATTAGCTAAGACTGTTTTATTCCTCCCGCCAAAACAAAGCTGGTTCAGTTTGTCTGCATCAAACACAGAAACAGAGACCAAAAAACGTCACAAAAGAGAAATCCAGGAGACATTTACGCATGTCTCTGGGATGACCTTTGCATTCAAACCAAACTGTTCAAGACACACATACCATCTACTTAGACAATTGCAAAATACCTTTAAAGTCTGGCTTTTATAACTGCCCTCTTAAAGCTGCCCTCGCTCTACAGAAACAATCTGAAATCCTCCCTTCTGCCAGGTCCAAAAAGTCATTAAGGAAACAAACACACCTTTGATTAATGTGTCTGGGCATATTTACCTAAGGGCTTGTTCCTGTTGATCTCATTCCAGCTGAGGTCAATAGCAAAATTCTCATTGACTTCAAAGGCAACACCACTGAGGCTTGAAAGGCAGACACTACAGATACATACTGTTGGATGTACAAGTTCTCTGGAGACCAGTTCTCCTGCACTTGCAGATGTTTTCACACATTTCTGGAAAGGTGCAAGTCCTTAGGGCTGAACTGTCAAAGGAAGTAGCTGTTATTCTGAATGCAAAAATCAAGGATACGTGTTCTTAAAATTCCTGCTCACAGATATATACCTATTTTCTTTGGACATCCGCATGTCCATCAGCAAAGACCTCTTGTCTACACTTCTGTGACTGGCTATACTGGCAGCTGTTTAAGTCTCTTCATCATGGAGCTAATACAAAAATCTGTGTGACTTTCCCCAGAATAGGCATTGCTCAGCCCACATTACATGCAGAGCCCTGCATTCAGCTTCTTTCTCTTCATAAGCTTTGGAGTGCCCAATGTTTTAGGCTTGGTTCCCTCTGGGGTCAAGCTTTGACAGGTTGAGAGTCTTGCTTTCTAAATCAAGACCCCTTAAAGCATCTCAAGTTGGGCAGCTACATTCACTTGACTTTTGTGTGCTCTTTGGTGGACTAAGAGGCTGTTCACAGTATGGCAAAAGGTCAGAATATCTGACCATAATGCTGATGTACCTGCACCGCCATTATCTTTATGAAGCTTTTAAAAATGCCTAAGTGAATGAGAATTTCTTCTCAATTTTTATGGAAAGCAACAATAAGGATCAAATCCACCTCACCTAACATTTATTACTGTAAATACCTACATATGAGATTGTCAACCTCTTTTCCCTTTGTACTCAGTGGAGAGATGTAGGCACAATTCCCTGGCTCATCTCAGACTGCTACTTTGGGCTGAGGTTAATCTCTCCAAACAAAGGCTAGCCGAGCTTGCTCAGATCACAAAGTTTGCTCTGAAAAGAAAGGCATTGAGTTGGATAATATTCCACCCCTAGAATCTAAGTTGGCCTCACTGAAGCTAATTTATAGCAGGTGGTGATCTTGCAGTCCCAGAGTTTTCATTCATTTTGATAGCACTATTGAGAAAATGACCCATGGTCTGTGTCTGAACAGGTGTTATGAATACTTAGGTGGTTTGAAAGCCACTTACGTGTGGGTTTTTCATGAAAAAAAAACAAAACAAAACAAAACACGTGGCATTCCAGCCCCACTGAATGTTCCCAACATTTTTGTACTTTACTTGGTTTTGTCTTAAAAGTTTTTCACTACTTTCCGTTGGATGTCCAGGGATGCAGATTATCTGGTATTGCCTGATGATTCAAGTAACTCAGTTTCAAAACGCAGCAAAAGAAAAAAGGAAAATGTCAAATTCTGGCTGAGGTTTTGCACACTATACTAGCATGAAAATCTCCTGACAAAGGGATTTTAATTTTTTTTTCTCTGTTGTCTCATATCATTTTAGTTTCTCTATTTAAAACAGTTTATATTTTTGGTTCCCATTTGTGTAAAACTTGGCTTTAGAGTGAAATACTCTTCTGGTCTCTTTATTGCTCCCATCATATGTAAAGATTTGACTCATTCACCTCAAAGCACAGTGGGTCCTGCCACGGTTCCTTGCATGGTGGAGGGAAGCCCCAGGTACCTTGGCTGTGAGCCTGAAGAGTCGTCACGCTGCTCTGAGCCCTGCAGGCAGCCAACCAAGGGAAATGCTGGGGATGAGAGCAAGGCTTAACCCAGCATCTGTGGTGCCTTACTGGAGGATACAGAAAAGTTTATTTGTCACTCAGAAGCCATAACTTCAGAGTACCTTACGTCTCTGATACAAATCAAGAGTGCAGAAAGGTTTGCAAAAAACTGATCACTTTTTATTTATTGGCTGAGCAGAAAAATAAGACTCAAAAAAATCATCGCCGGTCAATCTGAAGTAAACAATGTGTGTGGCGGGTGTCTTTGTTCCTGGTTGTTTTTTTTTGTAGGAGACGTGTTTCTTTTTTAATTCTTGAGTGAAGTTCAAAACCAAAACCAAAATCCAAACATTTTATTTTGTCTTCAGGTGATTGTTTTTCCTGAGTTAATTGAACACAACTGGTTTCAGTCATAGCCAAATAAATTTCAAACAGAATTGTTTTTTCAAACTGAAAAATGATCAAAATCTATTTAAAAAATATTATGTTCTACCTGAAAAAAGCAAATCCCAAAAATCAGCAGAAAATGTCCAAAATATCCTGGCTCCACCCAGAAATCTCAGCTCTGGTTAAAGAGATTTGCACTGCAATCCTTCACCCAAGTAGTACGCTCAGAGTAAGGGAGACCAAAAAAAACCCTTAACTCATCACCAAAAGCAGTCCGATGTCCATGACGTCGTTGGCTACTCATCAATGCTTCAAGTCTGCAAGATGAAAGGCAGAAGCTGTTCATCCAGAGCCACCTCAAAGCTTCTCAGCAACTTTGGCAAAGCTGAGTTTTGTCACTGCAAGAAGAAAAGAGGCCAAGGCCAGGCTGGGCTGTTTTTGCAACAGGAAGGGGATGGGTAGGAAGCAAAGGCTCGGGGGCAACCTGGAGTATTAATCTTCTCATTTCTCCTACCTCAAAAGAAGCTGTAGGGTCAGGAAGGGGCTTCTCTCTCCCCAGCAATGCCACTTCCCTACACACACCAACCCCTCCTTTAGAGACAACAACGGCAAGCCAGATAACAACTTTCTAGTTTGTTGCCATTTTAAATATGGAAGGAGACAAGGACAGGAATGGGCTGTATATGGCACCAAAACTCTCAGAGAACACTCTCGCACGTCTTTTATTCAGGAAAACACACATCCACACAACCTCGCTTCAAGTGCTGTTAGAGCACCAACCTCACAGTACATGGGACCTCAGAGTTTTCTTCCTGGTGAGGTCCAACTCTATACATCCAGGGAAATAACCAAAACACAGTGGCAGCTTATGATCAACTCAGTTCTCATGTCTGCCTCATTCCTGCTGCACATATGCAGTGTGGGCACATCCAACCAGGTGACTGGGGATGTCACCATACGTTGTGACACACAGTGTGTATTTTAGGATAAGCCCAAACTCCTTTTACTTCTGCTCCTATCTCCTTATGTGCTTGCCAAAGAAGTACAGTTCACAAGCATTCAAAAGCAGAAAGAAACAAAAATAAGGGGATTCAGTGAAAGAAGCATGCAAGGGGAAAGACTAAGAGAGAACAGCACCACAGATAAGCAGAACTTCCCAAGATTTCTCTTGAGGTTATCATTCCCTGTTACATTACCTAGAATAGCTATTTAAGGCATCCATGCTTCATGATATGAACCAATCAACAGCATTCCTTGCTTAGGAAGAAATGTCATCCCCATTGGTGTGTCAGCACCAATTGTAGCTGCTTTTACATTGAAGCACTTGTGTTGGCCACTGCTGGAGATGAGTCAACAACTGTTGGCTCCTGAATGGCAACATCTGCTGCTATCTTGCTTGATTATAATTAAGTATCTCAATTTTATGGGTATTACTGGCTCTGGCAGGATAGACAAACCAAAAACTGTAAACTTTCCCCCTAACTAACAAAGAGGCTCAGAACCTCTTTTTCAAGAGCAAACAGTCAAATTCTTTCTCTGAACAAAGATGACAGCTCCTTGAAGCTACTCAGTAACTTCCCATTGTGGCTCTAAGACACTTAATTTTCTCCAAGCCTAGACTCTTAATCAATCGTATTATATATTACCAACATCAACCAACATAATCAGAGCCAAGATAGAATACATTCTTTGCACTTCCCCCCCAGCAAGCACTGTCAAAGCTGAGACAATAACATTCTGCTAATTTGCCAATAATTTATACAGAGCCACCACGAAAATGTGCTTAATCCTCAAAGAGATTCAGTTGCTTGACTCCAGATTTCAAAGAAAAGCATGCAAATGCAGCAATAAAATGCATTCCGTTTAATCAAGTGAACACATAACAGACTAATTCACATTGTTTTATGGCATCAAATAACAGTTTCTGATGTGATTCCATGTGGGAGAAAAGGGGGAGGTTGCTGTAAGTATATTTTGGCAGAGTACTAGAAGAGGTCACAGAGAGCTGATTTCTTAATGAAGTGTTAAAAGGCTTCCAAAATTTGCCTCTTATGGGAAAATGGAAACTTCCCTTCTCTACTGTATCTTTAACAGAAAGAAAAGAATAGCAGAAGTCAGCTAAATATGCCAGGTTTAACTTGCTTAATTGTTGGAAAATGCAATTTTCTTATTTTAAGGTAAATAAAGTCTACAATATTGGTTTGTATCCCACTATGTTAGCACTGCACCAGATATGCTATTAGATTCCCTGGAAGAATTTTCAACAATATCATGACAAACCATTTGGAAGCAGAGCTGAGAAGGGTCATACAGCAAAGTCTGTCAGAGCTGACAAAAAAAATATCCACTCTACTTTATTTGGAAAATAAAAGGGAAATAGAAGGGAACCAAACAAACCCTCTGTGGTATTAAGTCAAATTAAATATAGTTCATAAAAATTAAGGCATTTTGACATTACAGTGATACGGGTCTAGTGATGAAAGCAGAAACTATATTCTGGAGAATGAATTGTAATTATGGCTTGGAAAACATACAGACAGAGAAAGGAAAAAAATAAAGGAGATGTAGACAATGCAGTTTGATGGCAGTGAAAAGCTCTAGCCACCGCTACAGACCTGCAATGTTCAGAAAAGGCTGCAGTTCCACCAAACATCTCAAGTCCAAAATTTCAAATATATTTTCACTTTATTTTATGAATGCCCATCAGATATATATCTTTGATGCTACAGCACACTAGTTGAATAAAAATCAACAACATAAAAACCCTCTTCATAAAAGATCCAAGAAATGAAATCCCAAAGCCATAACCATTTACTCCATGAGCATACCATCTTTGACAACCATATATAAATGACATCATGACAACAAATACAATGTACAATAAGTGTGCAATGGTACAAAATATACAAAAAGGAATGTGTATTTAATAATATACATTCAACAATACCCCATAAAAATCTTTGTTGGGAAAGTGAAGTGCCTTTTCAAGAACAACAAAAGATGTACACCACTTCAGTTAAGATGCCTGAAGTATCTCCCATCAAAAGAGTAAAGCCTGTGTTCTTTGACTGGAGATAGAAAATAACTGAGCTGAATATTTCCTAACAAAAAAAAAATAATCTAAACTTCATAAAATTTTCGTCCACATCTATATTATAGTAAAATATTTAGAGTGCAGAAAATTCAGTTGAATTTAAATTTTAGTTAAAAGTGGGCCCTCTTTCATTGATAGATCTAGCTCAGTCATATAAAATCAAAAAATCTATATTCCTTATAGTAAAAACACCATTTCTGCCCATGTGTCTTTTCTGGTTTTGATGCATTCCACAATTCACATAATTTTGCTGTAACAGAAATATGACTCTGACCAGAGGTCAATACAAGAATCGTTCCTCTTTTTCTCCTGGCTCTATACAAGTCTTGCATAATTTTACTCAAATATTTTTTGCCTACGTTTCAGATTCCTTTGAGTTCAACCTCAATGGGAATTTCAGGAAATTATTACAGTGGATATTATGAAGGTCACATGCTTATAATGTGGCTGATTTTATGAAAAATTCCACCTAGCCTCCAGTTTTCAAGACACCGTTTTGTGCCCTTCTTCCAAAGCAGGTTGACATTGACAACAGAAAGTGGTTAGATGCTGAGCTGCGCAAGTACGTAACCCATGCTCAGCTCTGCTGGGCATCCATCCTCGTTCTTTGCGTGGGTCCAGGAATAAAGATGGCTGAGTGTTTCTAATAAGCCTCCCAACTGACAAAGCTGATCCCTGATTTCCAGAAGTAGATATTCTTGCCTTACCTCCAGAGTTCAGGCTTTGTTGGTTTGCGGCCCAAGGGAAGGTACTGAAACTGTCAATGACCTCTCTTGAAAAGACAAGATTCCACAGAGAGGAGCAAGTGCAATTTGCACTGTAGGTATCACTTTCCTTCTCTTTATGGAGTTTGAGCCTGCTACTGCCTATAAACTCATGGGCCCAGACCTACAATTCATAGAACAGCAGTTAACACATTTAAGTTTAATAGCACCAGGTTTTACCCCAACCATGATGGCCATGACTTAGGCATCAGAATGGGTTCAACTTGCAGGTGCAACACCGTGCCTCTTGTATTAGAGGCCAACACAGACCATCCAGCTCTTCAAAGCATTAAAATCAAAAGTATTTTCCAAAGTTCAAAACTCACCTGACGCTCATTCCGAGTACCATTCACCATATTGATTTTAAGAGAGACTCATAGCTATGCTACTAAAGGACAATACACAACCTTTGCAGGAGGTTTCAGGCCTCTCTGAAAATCAATTCTTATGAATATGCGTAGAAGGAGCGATAGGAAATGAAAGGTACCTATAAATCACATGGCATGCCTGAGCGATGCCCAGGTGAATGCAAAAAATTCATGTTATTTGCAGTATGTATATCTCTTCCTGAGTTGAATTTCATTCCCAGTATGGAATCCAAGCGTCTGCTTTCTTTTTTGGCAAGGTACTCAATCACATGGTAAGGCAATCCAATTTTCTGGTTTGCTTCCTGTCTTCTTTCCTCCTAAATGGCCAAGCATTTCTCACCAAGATCACCACTACAATGTGTGCCAGAATATGTTTAAAATATGGTCCTGTAAAAATAGAAATTAGGTTTGTTTCTTTGAAGGCAGCATTAATTCTTCATATATTCTGGGATCTTGAAGATTTCAGCTGAACAGATTCAAAATGATCTTCCTTTTCCTGCAATGGAAAAGACAGGTTCCTATCAACTGGGGGTCCTGAAATTCACTCCAACAGTTACTACAGTCACTTCTTCTCTTAATATCTCCAGAGCAGCCTTTGCCAAAGACTTCACTTTATTTCTACCACATTCATTAAGTGCACAGTTTGACCCTTTATTATTTAATAACACTACTAATTCTGTAAAAAAAATTTGGAAAATCAATAAAATTATGCCATCCGTATTGTTCATGGTACTTACTTTAGAGGGTACAGGGAAAGTTTGCATTTCACACTCATAGTATGGGACAGGTAGAGCTGGGAATTGCAAGGTAATCATATCTATGTGTTTCCTTATGAATGTGTTTCCTACAACAAATAAAATGTTTGGAGCAAAGTCTGTGAATGTGAACACCACTGCCTCACTCCCGGATTCCCATCCCAACTCCTCCTCTGGGAGACCCACAGGACAAAAAAAGTCTACAAATCCTCTGCCATCTTAAAAATCAGGGTTGGAGGGTTGCGTTTTCTTTCTGTTTTTATTTTCCGGGTGACAGCCTAGGCCGTCTGGCATCAGGGTGAGAAGTGTGGACATACACGTTATTGCGTGCGTGAACAACCCAATGCGCCATGCAGAAGCAATAAATGAAGGAGCCCTAATAAAACTACTCCCTAGCAAATGCTGGTCCTTGCTTTGAGTACCTGCCTTTTATAGTTGTTGATGTACACAAACAGTTTGGAAACCATGTTAAACTAACCTCATGATGCGATCTTTAAAGCCACCCCCCTCAGAGATCAGCACAGCCTAGTGCAGAGGAGAGAACGAGCAGGGGAGAAACTTGTCCTACACTAGCCTACTGCAGAGTATATATTTCTTGTTCTGAAGGACCTGGTATTGTTACACTGGAGACAACAGATGGAATAAGAACAGCCTCCAATCCAAAGCAGTTTCATAATTCTTTAACTTCTATATTCTCATTAAAAATAACTGTCATTTCTTTCTATACTACAGGCCCNGTACAGGCCTAGCCCTGAATTCCTCAGGTTCTCAAAACCACTAATAGCTTCATGAGATGTTTTGCTTCATAGAAATGCCATTGCCTGAAGCTTGAACATATAGTTAGAATACTTCAGATTTTTCTTTATCTCTCAGTTTACATTTCTCCTCTTTTTCTCCCCTGTTTTCCTCCATATATTTTTTTCTGTATTTTACATGCATATGCAGCAAGAGATGAATTTCCTCATCTTTTGCATAAATGAAAACTGATGCCTGTAACATTTGTTTTGGAGAAATATATATTAAATTCCAGTTATCCGCAGGGATACAGGACACAGATTTCAGAAAGTTAATGAGGTACTGGAAGCTGAGTTTGCCAGCTATGATTATCTAGCAGGAAAAAAGGAACCAGCTTAGAAATATCTGACAGGCTTGTTTAAAAAGGAGAGAATACTCAGGGAGCCTGCTACAATGGATATAGGAACTTTAGAAAACTCTTTTTGAGTCCAAATAGGCATTGAAGTGGTCTGAACACTAAAGTACTAAAGCTTACTTTAAAGAGAGAAAAAAAAAATAAACCACTTCTCCCATGCTGTCGTCTCTACACTTCTAATCAGGAAGGAGCCAGTGGTTGGTGCTGCAAATGGAGTCAGCAAAGCTTTTACACTTATCGGGCGTTCAGCAAAACATGACCCTCACCAGCAGCACTGGTCATTACGCTCAGGCACGGCCAGCCAAGCCTTTTCACGGACAAAAAACCATCATCAGTATTTCAAAGTCAGTCCCTATGGGATTCAAAATGGAATCAACTTCCATTTTTGCAACACCACCACAAAATTTTATGTGATTTGATTTTATTTACATTTTCAATATTCTCAATATTGAATTAAGAATTAATATTGAATTTCTGCCCCTTTCCACAAGGAACAATATTGATTTTGCAAGACAAATAGTCCGGCTGGGGTCAAGGGGAAGTTCTGCATATTAGCTCTGTAATGGTAACTTCTCCAGCGGGGGAGATCTGGGGAGCAGGTAGTGTGGAAAGAGGACAGTAGTCTGATAAAAAAAGTAAAGGAACAAAGAGAAGAGAAAAGTAAGGGGAAAAAAAGAAGGCACACAGCTTGCAATTACATTGCACTCAATCACAGAAAGGAAAAAAAGGATACAAGGAAAAAATCTCAGAATTCACCATTCTGAAATGTTATTTGGACAAAAAATGAGAGTGATTTTTAAAATAAATTTTTATTATGATCTTTTAAGAAACTTTCCTATTTTGAAAAAACTCACTTCAGCAAATCTGTTTAAAAGGGAAAACGGCATCCACCTTTATCCTGATCATAATAGATGCCCCAGCTGGATTCCTTTAAAGACATCACTACCCTTCCCATAGACTTCAAGGCACTTGAAATAAAGACCAAAGTGCTTGTGGGATCTACCAAGATGGTCCTCTGTTGCTCCTCTCAGAAATGTTTGAAGGACACCAAAGATCTTTGTGCTATGAACTCAGACATGTAACGATCCGCATCACATGTGCTGCTGTTGCTTCCCACTGAAATGGAGGAGGTTGCTATATTGGGTAGCAGGCTGTGGCTGATGCCTCCTCTTCAACTGAATCCTATAGTACTCAGAATTATGGTTCTCAAGACAGCCATGAAGCCAGCCCAGGTGACCTGCCAGCAGCTGGCTGGTGGCTATCTTCCCAATGTTAATTTTCTGCATCTGTAATAGTTGTGTTTGCCTCAGCAATGGAGGTGTCTGGTAGGAACCCAGGAAGAGAGGTTCCCCCCACCATTAGCTTCTCCCTTAGGTATCACCCATGCAATAAGGAATGGCACTGAAATCCCTCTGCAGAAGAGGGAGCATTTACTCAATACTCTGCAACAGTTCCTATCATTATCCATACTGTGGATTTCAGCAGATCGACTATGGACTGGGCGATGCGTGCGTGGGAGGCTGCACAAAGCACTGTGCAAATCACAGCCTCATCACGTCCAGTAATAAATAAAGGTAATAATTATTTTTAGTATTAATCGTAGTAATTACTACTCACCTTCGTTGCCAAGGACTTGAGCTTCCCCAGCAGTGACTGCTTATTTGAATATACTATTTCTTCTTCATTATCTTCTCCTTCCATTATAGCACAGCTGTCAGCAGCTGGCAGCTCGCACTCTTTTGAGTTCGCTGTCATCACTAATTTGGAATATTTATACTCCAGCCTGAAGATAAGAAGCCAGACAGGGATAGTTTTTTTTACAAATGTCCCATATTCAAGGTTTTTGCAATTTAGATTACCTGCAGCCCTTCCACATAGTTACTTCTGAGGTATTTACTGGAAATTAGATATTTTTCAATCATTAAAAACATGTAACCAGAACAGTGTTTACAATATGTCGAGCTCCTGCTCTCCAGATTAGACGTCTATCCTTATAAAAGAGTCATGTCTTCCCAAAAGACCACAGCTAGGTCAAGAGGATTCCCTGCATGAAGAAGTGCAACCTGTGTGCTGGTTGAGGCAACAGCAGGTCTGACTTCAGCTGGTTATCAGAATCTGCATCACACTCCTGTCCAAGGAGGCTATGAGGGAAAGGAGAGATGTGTAACACTGTGCTGTAGGAGGCAGCAAGAGGTGGGGACCATGATACCGGAGTCGGCACTTGGTGAAGCTGGATGTGCTACGGGGCAATGAAATCCCAGGAAGGTGGAATCACGTTTTGAAAGTTTATGGCATGAGATTTAGGAAGCAGAGGACAACAGGGATGGGGAACAGTCAGCATGTTCAGTCTGAGAAACAGGGATCTTTTGGGTGTGTACCAGACATGTCCTGCCAAAATAGACCTAAGGAACATACGGTCAAGAACCTTATTTTAAACCAGCTGAAAGGGACTAATTAGACTGAAGAGATATCCTTTTGATCTTCAGACCTTGAGAAAGCCGTGTTGCTTCAGGACCTAAGGTCAGCTTCAAAATCTTGGGGGTTAAAAAGGCAGCTTCTATTGGGAAATTATGGCATAATAAATTACTGTGGATTTTCTATACTTTCCTCACTAGCATTTTTGATAGTCACTGTTGGCAGAAGAAACCTCAGCTTGGTGGATTAACAGATTGATCCAACATGGTGTTTCTCATCAACATTGTCATAAGATCAGGTCCATGAAATGTCTTTCTGTTCACTACATCAAGCTTTTAGCTTACTTCTACATGGAACACAATTTGCAGTACTTACTTCTGATTCTTCTTCCAAAAATAGCAGGTCAAGGCTATGAGCAGAACGGCTGTGAAAGCACCAACACCAGCTCCAACTTTTAGCCAAAAATCCACTGTTTCACAAGTGCTCGTCCTTTTTTCTGGCAAGGGAACCCCTTTAATGCAATGCTTTGGCTCATTCCACACATACAAGGTTTCCTTTCAAACGGAAAACAGAAAACACCAAAAAGTGAGCTGCTTGTAGGAAAAGAAAGAACTATTTAGAGTTGAAGAAAGCAAGTTGGTTTCAGGTAGAAAGGTTAGAAAAGGTTCTTTTCAATGAAAGCAAACCAAAACATGTACTTCAGGTTTTTGGACCCTAGGTGGAATCATATTGTCTACTCAGTTGTGCCCTTGATTGTGCCTGCAGGTTCAGACATGGCAAAAGGATTTCCTCTTCAGTATTGCTCTTCACCTGGCACAATGTGGCTTGGACAGCGATTGTGAATGTGTTGTGCCTGCATTGGAGCTGTTGATCAACAGCACAGTTCTGAACCTGTGAAAGGACTTCCTAATATTGGACTAGAGAAGGCAGCAGCAAACATATTTCAAGCCAGGAAGGATGAATTTCTGAACTGAAATTCTGAATCCTGTCCTAGCCTGCCTCTGATGTTTATGGCTATCAAAGGACTGAAGTCCTTTGGGCACTCCATCCTTCACAAATAACTTGCTGGCATGTATGAATGCATGTTCATCCCTACCCACATAGCTGGTCAGCACAAGCCAGCTCTCCTCCAGGAACCACGCTTCCATTGGCACAAATAACCCTGAGTCTTCAACACAGCACCTCACCAATGAGACTTGCACCCAGTCAGCTCAGAGCCTGGACTGAGATTTCCCACTCTCCCTACACTTACATATCAATTTGCACATCAGATTTCAACAGAGTCCAAGTTATACCCAAATCAACCCACATGACTTGGAGACATGGGACCTGTACCTGAAATCCTTTTTTGCAGGCTCCCTCAATCTCGTGGTAGTCTTGCTCCGTGCAGAGAGGGCAAGCTTCTGCACTTTCCCATACAAAGTAGAAAGTGCATCCATCGCAGGTGCCTGCGGGACATGAGCTAGGAGGAGAGCAAAGCTTAGTTATCAGTTATGAAACACTCTGGGATTTGCATCCTTACTCCACATTCTGCTGCTGAAGGTTGGTAATGGTAAGTACAACAAATGGGTAAACATCCATCAGGTCAGCAGATGGTAAAATCTGGGGGAAGAGTTTTTGCCAGTTTGTAAAATGCTTTCTCAAGTGAAAACAGATGTTGGGCTGTCAGAGGTCTAAAATAACAGTTCAGTTCCTGGCAGCGAGTGCTACTCACTCACCTATGATGAAGAGAAGAGAAAGAAACAAGCCTTGGAGATCAGCAGAACTACTCCAGCGTTTCACCAGCACAGGCCAGCCCAGCATGCACCTCTGTCACTGCTCTCCTGCACTGGGTGACTGTTCCACATCAATGCTGCTATCTGGTTCCCGCTGTTGTTCTAATGATGTCTGGGTGATTTTGTCCATATGGAATGGACTTGTTCTGTCATGGTTAATTACTAGAAGGATGTTCACCAGTTAATGAAGAGATAACAGCTTCTCTTAGTCTAAGAAAGAGTAATGACCCTATTTTGTATTCAGCTTGCAGAAGAAAGTTGCGCTGGCAACGGCAGGACATTCACGCAGCTTTTGTTACCGACAATTACATCAGGTCTAAAGGAATNATGAAGAGATAACAGCTTCTCTTAGTCTAAGAAAGAGTAATGACACTATTTTGTATTCAGCTTGCAGAAGAAAGCTGCGCTTGCAACGGCAGGACATTCATGCAGCTTTTGTTACCGACAATTACATCGGGTCTAAAGGAAGCACTGGCCAAAAGTCCATGCAGGAAGCTAGGTCATGTAAATGTGAAATATATCCATATAGAAAAACAGATTTAAAGGTTTTTTTCTATGTCATCTGGAAATCTGTTATCCTGATCTGAAGGACTGAAAAATCCACAGCCCTAAAAGCCCATTCTGTCTTATCCTGATTTGAGTAACTGACAGCTGTCCTCTCTGGATTATGGAACATTTTTTCAATGTACCTGGCAAGAGCATTGACAGACCTTTCTCCTCAACCTCTTTCATCTTATACTGTAACTTCATGTGATACTAAACAACATGTCTTGAGGATCAAGGAGTTAGATATAGTATTATTTGATGTGTATCAGATACCTCACTGCTTGAAAATAGCTGTCTGAGTGCTGAGCTAAGCAAAGCGCTCTAGGAAGGGAGAATTCAACAAGAACTGAGATAAGGTACGTCCTGTCAGCTCTGTACCATTTCTGCCCATGCTCACACTTTTAAAAGCAAGGCAGGTTACTCCTCCCTCACTACTGGTGGGTTATCACAGCTCACATAGCATTTAACCTATAACACGAGAAGGACACCTGGAGGATTTTCACACAGCAGCTGACAGGTCATGGCCCAGCATAATCTGTAGTGTCAGGTCCCTAAGACACTGGGGTAGGCATCTCCAAAGGTGCTCAAACATCAATCACTCATCCATCACCTGTGAACTTGATACCTCTTTGCCTTCATTCAGGTGAGCATGATTCACCCGTCCCAAGAGGAACAGTGATCAAAGAGGATCCCACACTTTTCACACTGTTAGCTATTAGGAAGAGGACTTAACTTTTGGGAAGGAGCATGAGTGAGAGGGCTATCAGCAGTTTTATACTAACATCCAGACAAACTAAGATGGGCTTTGACAGAGAAAGAGGAGGGTTATCAGAGTTGAGGGGAACTTCTGAAGAATCACAGGGTGTTGCAGAACAGCAATGTTCTTTTACTGTTTTTGCTCTGCAGCTTTTCAGGTGCAGGAATAAACAGAACTTTGGAAGAAAGAAGCTTTTGGAGTCACTTGAATCAGAGTGAAGGGAACAAAAAGTCAGGCAAATTAAACACAACCAGTACAAGGGGTCCAGGATACAAACTGGAGTGATGAGACACATAAATAAATACATATAGAACTTGAACTAGACAGAGTCGGGGCTCACATAAGCATTGTGATAGCAGATTCCCAGTTCCTAGGACAGGTTGGTCTTTTTCAAAAAAACCACTTTGTCCACAGCCACTGCTGTAGATCAAGGAAGAAAAACTACCTCTCAAAGTCCCAACTAGGCAGTTCTAATAAGGACACCAAAGGTCAAAATAAGGAACTGAAATAAAGGAGAAGTGGAGACAAGAAAACATCACTACATTTTGTTTTGGCTTTAAGCTTGGAACAACCTGTCCGAGCTCTAACCTCTCTCACCACACAGCCTAAATACAGAGCAGTCGGTGTGCTGGGAGGTGATGGACACACCGTCCTTCACCTAGGAGAAATGAGTGAGACCTCCTGGGTGGCTGATGAGGGAGACAGCACTCCTCATTGCTGTTAAGTGTAAAATTACTAATGAGTTTTATAAAGATTACCGGAGGAGAAAAGGCTTTTTGGCACTGGTAGGATACAAATACTCAAATACCTGGGCACAGAAAGCTCTCCTTGGTCTGCTTTGTTGGGGTTGCATCTCATTGTCACAACAGTTGCGCGGCCATTTTCACAGGAGGTTGTCACTGTTGAAGACCTAATGTCAGACAAGAGGAGAAATGTAGTATGTTTCCACTATAGTAACTACATGTTGCTCTTTCATAGGTCTCTGTCCATTCATGCAACTGCAATACTGAAGAAATACCCTTTACCACAGCGCTTTTGTCTTTGTCTGCTGGAAGGAAAAAAAAAAAAGGAGCAACAGAAGCAGGGCAGGTTTCATCACTTCATTTAAATGTCAAAGTGCTCTGAGATATCACTTAGGGAACTGCTCTGTTTTTCTAGCTAGTTTGAATTCTGCTGAGTCAAGGAATAAACCTGCCCCACAAAAGAGAATAGAATGATTAGAAAAGAGAATCCCAGGTGCTGTGGTTGGTGTGTTACTCTGCTGGAGAGTTTATGATGGCTCTCTCCTCACCTAGTAATCTGAGAACCAGACTGTCCTGAAATAGCACAAGGCAAAGGGCATTCAAAAAATGGACCTTATTCCAACATGAAGGACACTGTAAGCCAAGTTCATAGTATCCTCAAAGCAGGGTCACTGGTGTGGGGTTCAGTTTGCAGAAGCAGACATGTAATTTAAGTATCCACATATGCATAAAGTGTTGATATCCAAAGTGCTATTAGCCAATTAAGATCTATCACTAAGGCCAACACAATCCAGAAAGACAATCAGTAGGACAAATATAGGTGTGTGCCTTAAGATAAGGTGAATAGCCCTAGGGGCTCCAGAGTCCAAGCTTAGAAACCCAGTTCACATGAAGATACCAGCGTGTAGACATCTTAATTGAGGTGATCTTTGAGCTAATTCTTACCCAAGCTGAGGTATTCTTTTTATGGAGAAAGTGAAGAATAGGAAAAGCACACTAGTAACTGTGCAGGTTGGAACAATTATTTTTAACTTTGATTATTTCGGTTTTGTAACATCAAAGTAAATGCAAATGAATGTGAAGGAAAACATGCAATGGGAAATGGCCATATCAAAGCCATATATGAGAAATTATGGAAAGGAACATGACACTGGAAGTGGCACCTGTAGGAATCAAAGCTCTGGTATCACTCTCTACAGATCAAGTGTTATTTAGTTTTCAGTAAACTGTGTTTGCTGATTTCATAAGATGTTCTTCAACATGCCGATCAATATCAGCCAGATACTGATTGAAGTGATACAGATTAAAGGTGGATTAGAGATATCCCCTCACAGTTTTAGTTTCCTTTAAACAAATGAAGAGATTTGATGTACCAATAAACAGTATTTTCCACCTACTTGTAAAAAAAATGCACATCAGGTATTTTGCTTGGAGAGGGAGGAAACATATCTGTCTTGATGCTGATATTTTCCAGCATTGTTTCAACAGTAGCTCCTAAAATTTGAGAAGAGGAAAAAAAAATGGAACAAGCTAAGAATTGATTTCTGAGGGGTTCACATATAACACTTTCTCAGTCTGAAAGGTATGGGTCTCACTTAATAGCATTTAATGACTTTATACATTTTCTTCTATTTTAACTAAACTTTGCAGATTTGTATGTTCCTCAGTCTGATTTCTTCATACAGACATAACAAAATAAAAAATTAATAAAACAACACCAGTGTAAATAGGTTTTACTGTTTTGTATGAATTTAAAGCAATCACTGGATATTACAGAATCATAAAATAATTTACATTGGGAAAAGACTGATGCTCAAAGCATATGCCTGGAATGCATAACCTTAACACATAACCATGTAACAACCTGAGCAATCTGCACTGCTGTGGGAGAGAAACTGAAAGATGCAATGACAAGATTCAGAAGGAGCTGTAGGCAAGCCGTGATGGCACATTTTGGAACAAATGACAGGCTGGTGTGTGGAACAACACAGGTTACACAGATCTGCATGGATTTTGGAGAAGAGCTGAAAAAAACGGAAGATTCAAGTAACCAGAGTTCTTAGA
The DNA here is from genome assembly GCA_003993805.1 of Himantopus leucocephalus. Classification (NCBI taxonomy): domain Eukaryota; kingdom Metazoa; phylum Chordata; class Aves; order Charadriiformes; family Recurvirostridae; genus Himantopus; species Himantopus leucocephalus. The sequence goes on along the minus strand of RSEF01000001.1, from coordinate 9,039,741 downwards.
GATCCTTCCAACCCCGTGAACCAAAGAAGACAGAAAATATCGGTGCTACACCACAACATGTCAGAAGAAGAGAGAGCTGTACAAATGGGACAGGCTGCATCCTTCTAGTGAGGTGAAAAATTGCTCGAACAACAAGAAAAAGTGGTAGCAGCCAGCAGCTGGTGGGAAGATGGGAAAGACTGTAGAAAGAAGTTTTCCACTCATTCTTGCAACAGTTCAGACAGCCTAGCTGAACTCTTAAGACTTTGACTTGACTTTGACTTGACTGACATTACATTTGGGAGGACGATTCACACAGCTGGAAAATCCATGTCTGGTTATAACCCTTTTAGGTAAATATAGTAGATGACAGTTTGCACTAGACTGTGCTGCCTGGTGTAGGACAAGTCAGAGCCGGGGACCGTGAAAGCACATGGATCGATGAGCTCAGTAACATTGCTCAGGAGGGCTTGCAGGTGAGAGATAGCTACAGTTTCTCTGCAACAAGAACACTAGAAGCAAAATGAAGCGTGAAAAAACATGTCATTCTTCAGAGGATATTAATTATACAGCTAAAAAGCCACAATGACTCTCTCAAGAATGACAATGGCTTTGACTAAGAGTCCACCTTGGATCAGAATAGCAGTAAGAGAGCAATTCAAATAAAAACATTGGCACAATCTTAATGGAGGAGGAATAGAGAATCAAATAAAATCAAAAGTTATGAGTTACAGCAGAATTATAAAGGATGCTAAAGACTTCAGGGAAATCCTGTGTTTGGCAACACTAGAAAAATTACAAGTTCAGAGCTTTTATAGAAATACTAGAAATAAAAGTACATCTTATGGATAGGAAAGGCAAACTTCAACCATTTTAAAATGTTACAATTGTGATAAAGAAAAGGCAGCAGAAGAGCCTGATGTCTTTTCTCTGTATTAGGAAAAAATCAAGACTATCTCCTTGCTTTCCAAGACAATGACTGAACACCTCATTCTTTCAGTGGCAGGAGAGGATATTGGCATCTAATTGGCATGCACACTTATAAACTAGCAAACCCATACCTAGGAGTCACCTTTAATAGAGCTTTTAATGATAGCGAAATGTCAAAAGACTGTTGGAGGGGATATGGGGACCCAAATTACAATATGGCTGATAAGATGAGGCAAAATAACAGGAAAGGGAAGTGGAAGATGGGTTTCAGTTAATGGACAGATACATAATGAGTGACAGTCAACATGAATTTATGGAGAACAGCTCTTGTTTTACAAATCTGATTTCATTCCTTGAGTGCTGATGAATTTCGTTGCTAAAGAAAATTATGTAAATTTATTGAGTATTTCACTAATTACTTCATGAGATTCTAATTAAAAAGTTAGCAGTGTAATATTGATTAAGTGCACACTCTGGATTAAAAATTATTTAACCAGCTAATTATAAAATTATCTGTTCATGGGAAACTGTCATCAGATGTGGTATGTCTCCAGGCTTCTCTAGTCATTGATATTGGAGTCCCAAAATGCTAAATTATCATCAGGCATCTGCAAGTAACTATATAATCAGTGTTGGTTAAGTGTGTAAATGAGACAAAGATTAAGAGGAACAGGAATGAAATACAGGGCAACTTGGTTCACTTGGTAAGCTGGTCCCAATCACACTAAACATATTTGAGTGCAGATAACTGCAGCAAGGGATGAAGGCCAGTCCTAATGAAGAGAGATTTTCTCTTGGAAACTGTAACTCTGAAAAAGATCTAGAGTGGACATCGGGTCCAAGAAGCCATCATAAAAGCCCATGAGTCTGAAGAAAAGGACTCAGGGATTGCATCCTTGCATGTAAATACAAATATGGAAGTGATTTTTATCGACACTATAGTGAATTAAATACTGGAATACTATTCCATTCTGATGCCCATGCTTTAAGAAAATATAATAAGTTACAGAGGCTTCAGAAAGAGCCTCAAAAATTACTCAGATATTTGAGAGAAATACATGATAGCAAGAGACTTAGAAGAACTTGGTCTACTTAGTTTATCGGAAGAGCAGACTGGGGAGGTTGTAATGATTCCAGCATACAAAATATTTCTCCAAGGAGGAAAATGTGAGTGCAAAATGGAGAAAGAATAACAAGAAGTAAGTGCTGAAAACTGAAGCCAAGCAAATTCAAAAAGGAAACAAGTCTGCTTTAAAACAAAATACAGAGATGGTGTTTCACCAGTGGAAAAATATACCAATGACTGTGGCAAAGCTTTTATTTCTGGCAGTCTTGAAAGTCCAGGTTGAATGCTCTTCCAAAGACGTGCTTTTGTCAAACACGAGTTTCTGGGCTCAGTGCCAGGGAGAAAGTACAAACACTCAGTGCCTGTAATGGATAGGTGAGCAGACTAAATGACTTCATTGTCTAATCTGGCCTCAGACTCTGGGAACTTGTGAGCCGGAGCAATGCAAGACTTAATGATGTGCACAGCTCCATGCTGCCCTAAGCCTCCTCCTTCCTCGCCTAATTATGTCCCAACACCAGCTTCTTCTTCTGAAATTGCCCGAGTGGGGACTTGGCACGGGTAGAAACACTTAGACTAATGTGACTACTACAGTGACTGGTCTTGCCCTGCATGAGGTGGGTAAGAAACATGAAAGAAAACCAGTGCTTTTTAATTACATTCTCCAGATTTTTGTGCTGAAATTCTATGCACCATGGGACCCACCAGACCAAACACAGGGAAGAGTGAGCAATACAGGCATGGAAAGCAAAGAATGGGAACAGCCCTTGCTCTTCTCCTCCATCCATCAGCTGAACTAAAGCAGCAGCTAAAAGCAACGGCATCTGTCCAGATCTGCTTCACAACTCAGGAATAAAGTGGGACTGAATCTAGGGCTGCCTCTTCACTCTTCCCCCAAGGTAATGCAGCACCGCTGAGCTGAGAAGGATTTACTCTGCAGCCCTAAATACATGAGAGTACATCCATGATAACAATAAAGAGAAGACAAACCATGTACCTAAGAACCTGTCAGCAAGGCTGTTGGACTGCAGAGCCAGGGCTGTTCGGAAACCCTTGCTGTCCGATGGGATGATGGTGGACTGACAGACAAAAGCTCCCACAAAATTGGAAAAATCTTCTGATTCTGCAACCATGTCCTTCAGAGTAACATCTGTGATATTGTCAGTGCAAATAGCCATCTTCTTCCCCTGCGGACAATCAGAAAAAAATGGGGAAGCTGTTGATTGTTGATAAGACATGAAAAAGTTTGGGAAAGGACAGATTGCAAACTTCCTGATTGCAAACTGGATGAGTTTCATTACTGCACCTTAGAAAAAACTTGATGTTTCTATCATGAGAGGGACAGATTGCAACAACAAACTGTGCCATTGTGAAAGCTCCAATTAAAGTCTTGTACAGACCCAGAAACACGATGTCACCTCTGGTATGTGTCTTATCAGAAACCTGTGCCATGAAACACTCTTTGTTTATCTTGACAGCACAGTGTTTACTTGCAGAGCATAATAAAATGGCTTGCAAAGGAAAACCATATTTCCATTGCCTTTAAATAGTTTACTGTAGAATACATCTTTATTTGGGATTTAATCCAGAGAAAATATTTTCAAAGCACAAATACATGAAGTCCCTAAGCAGATATATAGCCTTCAAGGCTGCATTAATGTCACATGTCAAGACCAGTGCTAGAATCTCAGAGCAACAGCAATGAAAGAGAAATCACCAGACTCAGTTGTCCTGACAAAATGCCAAGCACTCATGACTTAATCATATGGTTGGTAGCACTGTAGTACCATAGTAGTAGTTTGGGAAAACGAAGACCAGATCCACAGGGAAGTGAGCATACGTGTACCTTTGTGGATCTAGTTGTCAGCAGCTCTAATCCAGGTGGTACTTAAACACACATTCAAGCCTAAAAGTATGCAAAACACGGTAAAGAAATGTGACTACTCTTTTGCGTCAACTCACGCAAAACCTTTGGTACATGGGAAAGGGATTTCAGAACTTTACAGGGCTGAACATTAATGTAAACTACATGCACTGGCTTTCACGGGACAATACACATCACTGCTACTGCTCCAAAATTTCAATTTATGTATGTGACAACATGCTCTGGTACAGTCCAAGCCCCAGGCAGAAAAATCTTGACTCTGAAGCAGAGACTGTTTGCACTCATGGACTAAACACATTTTTACACCACTTTAAAAGGCTGCAGTCAAAGTCAGCAACAGGTACCTTAGCCACGGGCAGAGAGCAGGGTGACCAGGGACTCTGATGACAGTGAGATCTCCAGCCAAGTCATGAGGGAAACATATGGAAAGAAGTCGGTAACTGAAAGACTCTGACTCTTCACTTGAGTTCCTTGGTGGCAGCACAAAAAGGTCAGCTTTGTGACCCAAGTGACTTGAAGGCACAAGAAATAAGAAAAGGTAGGGATGTGATAGGGTGTTCTTTTCTGAGCATTACTTATGCCTAAAACACTGTCATCTCTGCTCTGGAAAATCACTTGGCTGATCAAAAGTCATCCTGCACTGCTGAGCAAGATCCAGAGGGAAGTGTTTGCATGGTGTCGGTGACAGCTCAGCTCTAGTGGGGTCCTCCTCCTTTCTCAGTGTGATCCCACAGAGCATCAACAAGGGCAGCAAATTTATTAATCCCCCCCAACCCTCAACACCAGCTGAGCTCACCTCATTCCCACACAGGCTGATGTTAAAGAAGTGGAAGAACTTGGTCCCACGGGAGGTGAAGCTGGGTCCACTCATCAATGAGCCCACCTGGCTGAGGTTGCTAAAATCGTAATTCAGGCTCTGGTTATCCTTGACGTATGACACCAGGCAGTCACTGAAGCAGGCAGAGTGGTCCTTCAGAGAAGGAGAGGCATCCATTAAAGGGCAGTTATGGACCATAAGAAAACTGTTCACCAGGAAGTTAAAGCAAGCAGGTGCAGACAGGACTGCTTTCCGTGTTAAGGATAGAGTGGAACTTTTGTCCTATTCCTGTAATTCACCTTTCCCTTGGGAGAATTCTCATTTCTGTTTCAGTCCCGTGCAATCAGCTATCAGGACTTTAATGTTCCCTGAGCCTGGCCTTTCTTCTGTCTGCTGAATTAGCCAAGAAAATGCAGAGTTTCTTGCTTTGTTTTGTTGTGGGTGCTTTTAGGAACTCAATGTCCCAGCTTAAAGCCCCATGGATAGACCAGAACATGGCCTCAGTTACACTTGCATCTTGCAAAGGAAATCCAAGAAACAGCTCAATAAACAGGGAGAGGATATGAACCCAGCTGAAGACAGGCAGAATAGGAACAACTTGGCACAGTTCTTCAAGTCCCTGTGCAGGTCCTTGCCAAAGGATGCTGCACATGATAAATGTTTATAGAGGCTTAAAGGCAATTTCATATATGAGGAACTTGTTACAGGTTTCTAAAGGCACAGAAACATCCAGCTGAGGAAGTCCCTGAGTTTAAGACAGCAGCAGTCCAGGACAGCTTTAGGTGGAAGTTACTTATATGTTTGCCCTGTTCTTACACTGTACCCAGTACAGCTTCTTGAAATGAACCTTTTATTGAGTCAGTGTGGTCAATTTTGTCTTCTTATTGCATAATTACAAATAGAAATTAGACTAGGGACATACTTGGAAGAATGGGATCCTTGGTTATAATTATACTCCAACACTCACAAGGCACATACCCGTAGGAGAGCACTAAAACTGACCCTTTGAGTGCTTATATCCCAATAAACCCTGTCTGCCCATCACTCAGAGACACTCGGTTTCAGTACCTTGGTGCTCTTGCTGCCAGGCCCACATGGAATGCAGGCCTCCCTGCCGTAGACCTGGTGGATGGACAGGAAGGTGTTGACCGGACACTCCTTGCACTGGCTGGTCTCTTTCTCGATGTAGTGTCCCGCCGGGCAGGGCACGCAGGATGAGCCAGACTGCTCGGAGCCCAGCGCACAGGCCCGGCAAGAAGAGGCAACCCCATCCACTGCATTGGTCACTGTGATGGAGTAGATCTTTGCCATGTCATTGATGAACTGTCTGCTCTGGAACGAGAGCCAAGAAACCATCATGCCATTGCATTTGGACACTAACCACAGCTCTGAGCACCAGTGTACCAGTTCAGGGATTGACTTAGGCATGTGTCTGTCTTTCAACGTGGATGATTTATCCACAGCTGCCTCCCAAGGGCTGCTGTATGGTGACAGCCACTCACCCCTTACAAGAAGCCTGTGAGCTTCAATGGAGGACAAGAGCTCTGGTGGTGAGTGTCCAAGGAAATCTGTGCTGTAAAGCCCCGTACATAAGGAAGTACTTACATCTTGGCCCTCGTTGATTCTCTGAAAGGCCCAGGTGAATGTGAAGGAAGCGTTTTTGGAGATTATGTGAGTGTAGGATTGTTTCTCTTTACTTCTTTCCCATGATTCAACCACATTGGTATTTTTTCGGTTAACATCCTATAAAATGGACATTAATTTTTTTCAAAAAACAAGTGTGGTCACATGACACCAAACACTAGTGTTTTATAAAGAAGAGATTAATATATATAAAGGACTTTACAATTGCATTTAACATTTAATAAAGGAGAGCAAGTACATTTATTCTGGTTTTGACCACTGGCAATTTTTCAATTGAGAAAGGGTGTCTATTCCAAAAGATGCTCTAGTTCCTACAACAGTTAAGTTCAAAGTCCTATAGCAGGTTATAAATGTTATGAGGACAGATTCAGCAGAGTGGTTCTTTCAGATTTGAAATTCTGTTTATGCATAAAACATATGGGTACCAGAGCACAGAAAGGGGAAGGCCAAAATTCAAAGAAAAATTGTAGTTTCCACCATCTTTGTATACCCACTTTGTCGGTGTTTCTAGTGAAAGAGAACTGAGGCCAATAAGACAGTGTCAAAGTTTACAAAAGTAAAACCTCTTCAATCTACGTTCGTGCTTCTTATCCTCCATCAGCTGTTAAAGTTCTAGTGAAAGATGCTTTTCCTTTAAAACAGATTCCTTTAAATTATCACTAAAGGCAAGTTCCTTTAATTTACCACTTAATTTCCACTTAATTCTCTTTAAATTAAGAGCAGATTCCTGCAAAGTACCACTAAATTAAAAAAAAAAAAAAAGGACCAGCTTCCCTTTGCAATGGCAGGGGCAAGGGAGCCGTCGCAGATTCAGTTACATTCCTCAGCTGATGGACTTTCAACAAGCAGATGCGGAAAGTAAAAAAGACAGCACTTTGCTTTCACAAACAAATGTCTGTCTGCTGCCCTACCAATTTCCCAGGTCACTGATGGGATCAAGACTACATTTCCAAATTTTCCATTTCCCATCCCTCCGTCGCACATCTCGACTTGTGACTCTATTCAACTTCTGAAGGTTAACTTGACTGCATGAGAGACACTGAGAACTTTGTCAGTCAGTTTAACAGGGGCAAATTCGGCTTTTTGGTGTGCAATGTTTCTCTTTAAAATAAACAGATAACCAGGAATGGTCACAGCTCATGTGGTGGAGGAATTTTACTAGGTCATTCATTAAATCCTTCCTGCAAGGGCACCACAGATATGAAACTAATGTCGTACTTAATCTTAGTCATAATAAAGCAAGTGCAACTAATCACACCTATGTAGAGGTATTAAAGTGACATGTGGAATACCAGGCGCAGTCCTCAGTCATGGAGAGAGAGGTCTCACTTACCGCCATAAAGTACAGCACACAATCTGCTGAACAGATGGTCTCAAAAATAAAAGTAATCCGTCCTAGTTCTGACCCAGTTGCTCCTGTCACCGATGTCGGAGGTCTGTTTAACAGAGAAGGAACAAAACATTTACAAGATGCTCTCCAGACAGGCAGCAGTCAAGCCTTCAAATTGCTTTTCATACAGCGGGGAAAGCATCAAAGTCCTGTCATATGAAACCCGTCCTTGCAGAGCTGCAGTGGCCAAGTTTGCACAGCGGCTCTGCGCTGGGTATTGAGCACAGCAGGATTAGTTTTTAAGTGTCTGACTTCTATATGGTACTGTTCCCTCCTTATAATCAACACCCAGATTTGACCGTATTGGGAGGGAATCTTATCGCTAAAATGCATTACATGCTTTAAGTGATTTACACGGATTTAATTGCATCTGCCCTCCACTGGTGGGAGACGCTTTCAGGAGTTTCATGCAAACCATAAGTATTCGGGGTGCTCCCCTGCAAAGTATTAAACAGCAAACAGGGACACACCAGTTGCTTCTCTTTTATTTTAATTGTTCTTTGTATACTGTAAAATAAAAAACAGGGTTTGCTCATTGGGTGTAAGGAGTCACAACTCCCTTCAGCTGAGATACGGCAAAGGGAGGGTGAGGTTCATTTTGCCATACCTTACCTGTCTTAATATTTGGCACCTTGTCGGAGCTAGGAGTCTAAGCTCACTCTTTTAACAAAAAAGAGGCACAAGCACCTCAAGCAGCTAATTCATCCTGTCTGAGGGCCCAAGAGAGGTGGGATGTCCTGTTCTCCTGTGGTGCCTGCATATCTCCACTGGTTCCAGTGAAGGCATAGGCTGTGCCAAAGCCACAGTGCAAAGCAATGTGGGTTTCTGTAAAACACCATCAGGCCAAGCACCAGTATCCAGCCCACGGCAAGTTTAGATGTTTACTTCGAGATAATTTAGAAACAGGGGGGTAGGAATATCTTTTCTCAGTTTCCAGACAGCCAAGCAGCTGGCATCTCAGACTGAAGTGTTACAGAATCACCTGCTGCAATGGGCTGACTGGGCACACAGGAACAAAATCCAGGTTTCCCCTTGTCTCTCATTCATGGCATCGCTGCACTTCAGAAAGTAAAACTCTGTTCATTCCACGGATAATGTGAAATAGGTGTAAGAGGCAGAGATAAATGAGAAATAGAAAGAAGATTCCTGTTCCTTACTTAAATCCTGGGATGTGCAGGTTCAAGATAAGATAGTCATTGTCAGAGCCTCCTGCCCCACTCTGGATGTGATCACCAGCAACCTCCCAACCTTCACAAGATGAAAAAAAATAATCAAGAAATGGATGGTTTCTGGGTCATATGGCAAAAAAATTCTGTGTTATCATACTTTTTTAAGCAACTTGGTATTTTACTACATTTTAAAGATATCTGGTATAAACTATAGAGCAGTATAACAATGCTTGTGAATGAAAAATTTTAGTAATTCTATTAACTGCCAATTTTACAGCGAAATGTCACCTTGACATCAGCAAAGCAATTGAAATTCCCTGACCTGTGCTGTGCAGCTCGAGGGGTTGATCTATCTGGTCTCTTCCAGCCTTAAAACAGACGAATCAATGAATCTATGCATTAAACGGTAAGCATATATTTCAGTGCCCCTCTGCTCAACACACGTAATTCAAAGCTTGAGTTACATCTGCCTGACAGGGCAGATTAGGCCAAAGAAAATCCCTCAGAGAAGGCTGGAGGTGGGAGAAGTCCTGAACGGGACCATTTTCACCAGTGAGCTGTGACTGCTCTCTGCTGCAATCTTAGCACATGTGCAGAGAGAAAGCTCTGAGTGCTAAATGAATGAAGATCAAAGACTTTAAGTTTTCCAAAACAATTATGTGTGACCTCAAAGGGCATAGTTNTTTAAGTTTTCCAAAACAATTATGTGTGACCTCAAAGGGCAGAGTTATCACAAAACATGAAAGCAGATAAACTAGAGAGAAGTCAAATAGTTGGGTTTTTTTCAATGGGGATATTCAGATGTATCAAAGTCTATGGTGGAATAGGTCCTCAGCGGAGGGGACTTCACATAAGCTGCAGCTCCTGCCCTCTTCTGGTATATAAGGGGGTCTTTCATTTCTTCTTTTTTTTTTTTTAATATTTAGTGACACTGCCTTCTACAGGAATTTTGAAGTCTGCTGCAATTAAAGAGATGGAGGGAAACCCTGTGTTGTGACTCAGCCAGTAAAGAGCACACTTATTTTGATAGGTGCTCCATTACAACAGTGATGAGCGCAGAAGAAAGACAAGCACGTAACAACGTAGGGAGTTTGGCTCACCATTCATCCCATCGCATTTTGAGTTGCCGACATTAAAGCAAGACGTCTTCATGTTGCCTGGCAGGATGTTCCACCACTTGTACTCAAACCCAAGAGCTGGTTCAGTCCCAGCAGGGCAGGGCTTGCACTCTGCAGGGCAAGAGGGCAGGTAAGGAAATCACACAGCCAAAGTGCATCTCAAACAGCGTTTTAAAGAATAGACATTAATTTTTTACTCTCTGGGGCAAATAATGAGCTAAGAAAATAATTTCTTTCTTTATAATTAAACTGCCAAAGACTTATCAGGACCAGAAAAGTGGAAACAAGACCAGCATTTTATAAACTGCAGATCATAATCTCATGGTAAGTAATCTGCAACTGATCCCCCAGTCCCCCTTCCTGTTTTAATGGCTTCAACTGAAGGTTTGATCATAGTAGTAAACATCAGTTACCACAAAATGCTGTAGGTGACCATTGGGCCAATACATTTCAGAATCAACAAGCCAGAGTTTAGGCTAGACAATATCGGCAGGGTACTCATCTGACAGTGCTTAAAATGAGATTTTCACACGGAAGAACTTGGCATGGACAGGAGAAGGAATTACTGATGGTAAAAGTTCTGATTCCCTTCTCAGAATCCCTTAAAATAATCCTCAGGATGTTTATATCAGCCAAGAAATGCATCCAGAATATAGCAGGTCAACTTAGAGCAGCAACCCCTGATAAGAAAAGACTTCAGAGAGAAAACAGATACCCAACTCCCTCTCTCCAATGCTATTTAGTAAGTATTTTATGCAAAATGAACTCTGGCTTATAACAACGTGTCATTAAATTAAGTCACATGCAAGCAGACAACTGCTTCTGGGGACACAAGCAATTTTTCTGTGGACTCCTACCCTGTGTCCCATCCGAAAATGTGCCTGGTGGGCAAGGAGTACAGGAAGATGAGGCATTGTTGTAAAAGCCAGGATTGCAGGGTGGACAATCCTTCCTCTCTCCAGAAGGAGGTAGGGTCAATGCATCAGGGAGATCCTCTCTGCAGATCTTGGGTTCAATCCATTTGTACATGATCTGAGTCTGGAAGCAGAAGACACTGAGCTCACACGGTCTGTTACGAAGCTTTAGGACTAGATGTACCAATCAGGGTCCCCCTTGTAAATGAAATTAGGGTATTCCCAATGTTTTAGGCCAAAAAAAAAAAGACCTTGCACATCCAGGACAACAAAGGGAAGGGCAGAGAAGGGAAATAGAAGAGACCGGGTTCACAGACAATTCCAAGATTTCAGGCCTAAAGAGCAAAGCAAAAATGTGAAGCTTAAAACAATTACCACTGTTCATTCCTATCTATCTAGTGGGTTTTCCCATGAAAATTTTTCTGAGGAACTTCAGATAAATAATTCTAATAACTACATCAGCAGTCTCTGCATTTTAACCATAGTAACCCAAAATATAACTTCTGCATTATAAAATCCCTTTATCAGGAAGGAATCTGTTAGCAGAGAACATCACAAGTTCTGCATTTTCTCCATATGGGCCTGTTCTTTGGAAAGTCCTCAATTTCTTTCCAGCCATTTTCACCTACTGAGCAAATGCCAAAACCACACAGGAACTCTTCCAGCCCCTCTCCAGTCCCTCCACATTACATAAGAGCAGTCTATGAACGCCAACGTGAGTCAGCCCTTGACATTACCATTTACAACGGCATCACCTCTCTTTGCCAAGACACAAGTTTCCTGACTTCAGGAAAAGGCTTAGGTGAGATGCATTACCCATGGTGTTGGGTTTCAAATTTCATCTGTCTTTGGGTCTGTCCCTGAAAGGGTTTAATATCTCAAGACAAAAATTAGTTGTGTTAGAGAGCACAGAAACCCAGCTGGCAAGACTTTAACATGGCCACAGCTCCTCCTCTGGGTACTTCCACTCTTTGGACCCAGCAGTGCAATCAAAGATCCTTGAGGCCAGAGGCATGGGTACAGAGGTTGACAGGGGAGATTTCACCTTATGAATTTGATTCAGGACCTTGAGAACATGCCACTGCCTTCCTGGGCATTCAGCTGCTTGTGCTCAAGGTTAGCCCTCATACCACAGAGCTGTTCAAGAAGTATTGACCAGTTTTGAACCTCTTTGAAAAAGAAGCTGGAAAAAGCCTCAGTGCAGGCTCAGGCCTCAGCTCCAGGGAGACAAAATTAAGCTGAGGTTCTGGCCCTTTGTCCTTGCCTGAGCTGTGTTGCAGCCATGCCTGTGCCAGGTCATTGACCAACATCCTGACTGACCCACGGACTTGATGTTCCAGCTTGACATCAGTCGTGCCTCATCACTATGGACTGGCAACCTTGGCTGAATAGTGATACCACAAGAGGAAATGGCCTCAAGCTGCGTCAGGGGAGGTTTAGGGTGGATATTAGGAAAAATTTCTTCACTGAAAGGGTTATTAAACATTGGAACAGGCTGCCCAGGGAAGTGGTGGAATCACCATCCCTGGAGGTATTTAAAAGACGTGTAGATGTGGTGTGTAGGGACATGGTTTAGTGGTGGTTTTGGCAGTGTTACGTTGATGGTTGGACTCGATGACCTTACAGGTCCCTTCCAACCTAGACGATTCTATGATTCTGTGATTCTGTGATCCTACAAATCTGGCTGCTGACGCTGGATCTGCTTTGCTCACTTTGCTCAGGCACTGTGGGACTGCTCCTGCTGTCAGAGTGGCATCTGTCCCTTAGCAATCAGCCTGCCCTTGCTGCTCCTGAACACTTAGAGGATTTTCTGGAGTATCACTCCAGAAATGCTTCAGCAGCATCAGGGTGCACAGCATTTAAAATTAAAAGCCTCGGAGTACCTATGTGGTTGCCCAGAGCCCACACTGGGCACACTAAAGCAATCCTACTGCATCTGAGCAGAGAGAAAAGGGTGAGAGAGTGCCCGCAGCCACGCAGGTGAGGGTTCCTAAGACTGGGGCTGAAGCAATCAGCCTGGGATTTTTAAAGCCGTAGATACGTGAAAAGTCAATAAGAGTCAAGTGCCTAAATCTCCTGAGGCCCCTTCTACACATGGAGCGGGGACAGCAGGAGGGAGACAAAAATCTAATGTCCAGTGAAAAACCCGGCTGATTTTAGTAAGCCATGGATCAACAGGCCTTTAGACTGGTGCTTTACAGCCACTGTTCGCCTGAAGATGGGCTGCAGAGTCAGGCCCTCTCACTGGACTGCATCACCTGAAGAGATGGCTGGGGAGTACGGCAAACCTGGCCTGATTTCCAGAGATGCAGAGCACTAAATAGCGAAAGCAGCCCTGAAAACCCTGCCAGTATCTGTGCGTCTACGACACATATTGCTGTTGCAACTGGACGATGAAGGCTGTCTTCACAAAGACCCACTTCGTATTCTGATAATGACCCTCAGCAAAGGGAAAGACCATTGAGGAGGCAGGAAGAGGGTCAACAGTAGGAGCCTCTTCAAAGCCAGGGAGCCTTGAATTGCACAGAGCAGTGACAGGGTAATCCACCGGATGCTTCAATTAAAGCAGTACCTGGGGGTGTAGCAGTGAATATTGCTGCTAATTCCTCAAGTCATTACAGGCAGTTAACAGCAAGAATCAGTGAGGCAAGACCAGGTTGTAGAGCCTGCCAGCTCTGGGGCTAAACTCACAGATGCTTCATTATTAAAGCACACAGCTGCATTTTGGAACTGGATGACCAGGTGACTCCAAAATACTCCACCCTGACAGCAAATATCACACCAGCAACCTACAGGTGCGATGGATTTTGGCTATTTGCCATCCCATCTGGATCTAAGAGAGATGGGAAAGGGAAGAAAAGAGACAAAACAGGCCTGACCACATGTCCATACCTCTGTGGGCTCCATATTCCAGTAAATAGGAGTTTCTTCTCCAAATCCCATCAAAATCCCCACTTGACTGCTGGAACAAAGGGCAGGAGACCTCCAAAGACAGGGTCCTCCACCAGCAGGTCCCTCTATGAGAGGCCCAGGGGATCTAAGATCTCTGGGTGAAACAATCTACTAAGAGTCAGGTGTTTTGAGGCATCCCATGAGGCAAGCACATTATCAGCAGCTAAACTCTGCTGCTGCACATGAATACTCCCAGGCCATGTATATACACCATTATTTCAACACATCGCAGCCTCTTCTTTGATGCTAAAACTGAGGGAAATGATACACATCGTACCTATACAGTCAAACATTCTTCCACCTGGAACAGGTATGGTCATGTGCAATGCTCTTGTGCCATGGTAGCACCTGAATCGTGACTGGGCATTGCCGGGACAGCACAAGTTTTCTCAAGCCAAAAGTATGCCAGGAAAGACTGCTAACAACTAAAAAGTAGGGTTTATTCTGGGACAGTACTTTACCCTGTGTCCCAACCCTGTTTTTTTTATGAGCATAGAGGTAGCACCAGTGACCCAGTCAGACTAATCACAAATGCAGGTAGCTCAGCATTTCACAACGGCAGATCCCTTAAGGAGACGTGTCAGGCAGATTCTTACAGATGGATAAATGCTGGAGAGAAGGCAGCTAAAGGACAAGCCCAAAGCCTCAGCCTTCAGTGCTGGAAGCAAATTGGGAAAGCAATTGGGAAAGAGATTCCTAGAAACCTTACCTTGTTTTCAAATCAAGAGATCACAGTACACTCAATGAGCTTAAAATAGTAACATGCCTTCTACTTACTTTTCCTTCCTTATCACACGGAGTATGGATCTGGAAAAAGTCTTTGTTTGTGCATGGGGGACGCTCTATACATGCGCTGGATCCCACATCTGAAAAGAAAGGGTGAGAAACAAGATGTTAAACTATCAAATAGCCCCTGGAAACAACCATAACAAGCTTAAAATCTGGAGATTCAAGGGGGTCAGCAGAAAAACACAAAACGAAAATGAAAAATCAAACTCTTAATGGAGTCTACATGAACCTTCCCCTGAACTGAAGCGGGGGAATAGTGAAAATATGGGAAAATACCAGCTATGTTTGTACTGTCACACTGAAATTCATTGATTCAGTATAACCAGGGAGTCACCCAAACCGTCACCCCACCCCTTCACCTTCAAGCAGTAATTTGTGTAGTTTGCCAAGCATGGAAATATGTTCTTACTTGATAAGGAACAAAAACACTCTAACCCATTAGAGACTTCTTTACAACACTAGCCCAATTTTTCCTCTCCCCAGATATTTTTGTGAAATTCCCATTCCCATCATGAGCACAGGTACAGGTCCCCAGGCATTTCCCATGATCTGTAATAGCAGGTGTTACGGTTGGTAATTAATTCTTCAGAAAATTTCTTATAAAACAATTACAAGGAAGAAAACTGAAGACATTTTGACCATGAAGGATGGATTTTGCCCTTGTTATTTGATGATCACCAGCTAACCACAGCTGGTAATGCAGAGGACTTCAGAGTCTAGGGTTTGCAACTAGATCACCACATCTTCCAACCACGGGGAGGCAGGGATGGGCCAGGAAAGGATTTGGAAAGGAGAATCCTAGAAACAGGGCAAGTCTGAAAGCAGTGATGAAGCCAATTCAGGTCATCGCCAACCGATAACACAAATTACCACGAGAGGGCACAGCACGACTATTATTATCCTTCAGAAGAACTGTTCCCTTCGAGGTCACAAAAGATCTCCATCCCTTTATGTTAGTGTAGGTGATCCTAGCCAGGATCAAGTGTGGCCCACTATGTCTGTAAGTGCCCTCTAGAGCTTTTGGGAAGCCCCATCTTCATTTCCAGTTTGCACTTCAACTGGAGACTAAATTGTTGGAAAAAAACATTCTCACATCTGCACACAGAAACATCTCATGACCTTACATCCTCCAGACTCTTCTGGTTTTGCTTATCCCATTTGATTTATGTACCTGAATAATACATTTCTTCTTTACACTTGGTGCACTCTTTAGCTCCTTTCTCAGAATAAGTATTTCTTGGACACACCTGGCACCCAGATGAACCTGGTTTGTCACTGAAGGTACCAGGCTTGCATGCAAAGCATTCAGACGTATATGCAACTCCTGTAAGATAAATTACAGGTAAAGCACTGAAATACAGAGAGGTATGCTCCATAACTACTGCCTACCTCCTTACGTGGGAAAGCAAGCCAGCTGGGTAACAGCTTAAAAATCACAGACTTTCACCACTCACTTTAGATACTTTGGCTTTGCTGACTCATAATTTAGGTCTTTAATCTTTTTCCTCAGTGCAAGTCTGACCCGTGTAAGAACTTTATATGACACTCCAAGTTTGATTACACTTAGAACAGGACCAAAAGGACAATCCCAGATGAGTTAAATTGTTTAAATAGTAATTTAACTGTCAGTTATTATATACGTATATCCATTTATCACGGTTGAGAGGCTTACCAAAAAGCATGGTCTTTCTATATTACATTAAAGAAAACCTGTTTATTCCTTTTTCTCTCTCTTTATTTGCTAATCCAGTCTCCTCCAGTAGACGGCATCATTTACCAGCTAAATTAATTTTTCAGCCTTTCCCTGACAGTGTGAAGTTTTGCTGTTCTCTTTCTGCACTTTAGAGGAGCAGACAGGGGACAAGGGGGTTAAAAAAAGCTACTTCAGTGCTGTGGGCACACCACTAGAAAGGGCAGTTGGCAAACACTGTGACGAAAGAGCGAGACCTAAAAGGCAGATATCCCTTACCTTCAATTGTGATGTTTTTCACCAGAACTGGTTGTACTACTTTCGACCCCATGAGAATCCCTGTTGTTCTCCAGTATAATATATTGCTACCTGATTTCAGAGTTACCTGCAACAACACACGTGACAGTTAGCAGACATCTCCTCACCAAGAAATTGTTATATTTCTTACTTCCATTACGTAGATTTCTTGCATCCTAGCAGTAATCCTGGCTTTTCCTAAGCTGCTTAGTGAGTCAGGAGTAATGGGGAGACAGCTAGGCTGATACTGTAAAGACATCTCTGAGGAGTGCCAAAGTGTGCTTTATAAAAAAGCCTCTCAACACCCCAGTTTTATGGAAAAACACCAAGATTTGTTTCTGACTTTGTTGTAAGCAAGAACTGGGAAAAAAAAAAACCAGTTCTTGCCTTTATCCAGCTCCCCCTGGCACTCAGGAGCTTTTATCTCTAGCTCTATGTTCAGATATAGTCAATCAGTTTGTTTTTAAAGTCTTGACGTACACTTTCATAAAGAAGCCCAACATGACCCAGAGTTCAAAAATCCAGTCTCATAAGCAAGTTTTGTTTATAGGCTTTAAAAATCAAGCTCTGCCTGCACCTAACACTACAGCATCATGTTCAGTAAGCCGGGCACAAACCATGAAATGTCCTCAGCAGCAGCCCCATCCCTTCTGCTCATTTCTGACCCTGAACAGCAGATGAGATGCCGAAAACAACCCCATTTCCAACTGCTTTGACCTACTTGCCTCCATGGTGTGGTTCAGCAAGCGGCTGCACAACCGCTGTGCTGGCACAGGAAGGGTGCTGGGTTGGTAGGTGGCAGGATCACTTCTTTTAGCAGCAGCATTGATGCCTGCTGCCTTCAACTCACCTCTGTAACTACAGTATCGCTCTACTTACTAAAAGCAGCAGGTTTACCAAGACCCTGCCTGGCCTGCAAAGCTGTACCATAGATACTAGTCCAGTACAAGATACCTACTGCTAACACAGTGATAATGGCCTGAAGGTGCTATATTTTCACACAAGAAGAGGGATAAACTCTACCAGCGTAAGGGTCCAGGATAATGAGATTTACAGCAATGCTGTACAGGCCTGGATGGACCACAATTTTTGTTCTCCAAGAACAAAGAGTCCAAAAACTCAGCAGAGTGAAGATACA